>JAVJGG010000013.1:5853425-5874165 GCA_035590195.1 Aviceda cuculoides
TGCCGGGCAGCTTTCCAGCCACTCTTCCCCAAGCCTGTAGCGCTGCCTGGGGTTGTTGTGACCCAAGTGCAGGACCCACACTCAGCCTTGTTGAACCTCATACAATCAGCCTCTGTCCATCGATCCAGCCTCCTGTTCAGATCCTCCTGTGGAGCCTTCCTACCCTCGAACAGATCAACACTCCCACCCAACTCGGTGTTGTCTGCAAACTTACTGAGGGTGCACTCGGTCCCCTCGTCCAGATCATGGATAAAGGTATTAAATAGAACTGGCCCCAGTGCTGAGCCCTGGGGAACACCACTTCTGACCAGCCGCAAACTGGATTTAACTTCATTCACCACAACTCTTTGGGCTGGGCCATTGAGTCAGTATTTACCCAGCAAAGAGTACACCTGTCCAAGCCACGAGCAGGCAGTTTCTGCAGGAGAATGCTGTGGGAAGCAGTGTTGAAGGCTTTCCTAAAGTCCAGGTAGACAACATCCACAGCCTTTCCCTCATCCAATAGGTGGATCACCTTGTCATAGAAAGACGTCAGGTTGGTCAAGCAGGACCTGCCTTTCATGAACGCATACTGACTGGGCCTGATCCCTTGGTTGTCCTGTATATGCCATGTGATGGCATTCAAGATGATCTGCTCCATAACCTTCCCCACTTGATGAATTGCTAAGCCTACTACAGCCCCAGCAAAAAAAATTGCTTTGGTCTATGGTTTTGATTATCAATTTAGGCTTACATGGTCATTTGCATGGAAGTATAGGCCAATCAACTGCTGTTCATCCATAGCAGATGGAAATGGTAAGATGAGGATAAACTGTATGACTGACAAGCTTTTTTCCAAAATTTTAATCTTATTTAGCCAAATAATCATGTGTAAAAATAACACTATTGTTTGAACAAATTGGTAAATGTAGTATAATTTTCAGTTTCTAAAAAAGTAGATTAGGGTTTGTGTGTGTAAAATGTAAAACACATTGTGAAATTTTAGTATTCAATGTTGTTGCATCGTTCTTCTCTCTTGTGATTTATTGCCCCAGCACTGGTATGTATCCATAGCATTGTCAGTTAGCCTTGCATTCTGATCTGTTAGTTTTTCGATTTCATAAACTTGCTAAGGATTTGATAAACTTTATGTGTGACTTAACATCAACATCAGTGTAAACTGAGAGAAGCATCTTGGCCTGCCAGCATGCATTTTGGATGTATATTATTAAATATGCTAGTAGGCAAAAGCAATTCTTCCTAGGTGAAAGAGCTGCAGAAAAAAGCTATGTTAAAACCCAAGTCACTGGGAAAAGCAAACTGGTTAAAAGGTGGTGGTGGATAACCAAACTGACTTTCACGCAACAATCTGTGCTGCTGCAAGTCTAAATAAGAGAGATGTGCAGTTCTTGCAGTGTTTTAGTCCATCAGTTCATGCCAGTGATTCAGAATAGCATTTCCTCACATCTGCTCCTTCCTTTTCTGTTTGCCAAAAACTTTGGAAGAAATTGTTTGAAACCATTTAGACTTGCATTCTTTTTTTTTTTTTTAAATAAACCTTTTTCATATTAATGGTCCATTTAAACATGGCATGTTCTGTCATAACTCAGACTGCAGCCTGGTTTTCCTATGATTTGTCTTATACCACTGTGATTTTCTTTCTTGGAAGCATAGCTTACAAATAAGTGATCTGCATGGATGAAGGTAATTGTTTGTCATGGTAAATAATAGGAAAATCATGGAGAAAAACCACAATAGCTGGCTTTTTGAAAAAAGGGGAAAAACAACACTCCCTCAAACCTGAACAGAAAATTTTAGTTAAGGTATTTGTCCCAAGGACAAGAATAGTCCAAACAAATAACCCTGATGACACAAGGAAAATATTTAGACTCATGTGATGGTAGTAAACTAATAATTTTAAACAATTTTAACAATTTGCACTCTTTTCTGAACTACATCCAGTATCTTAGTGTTCTAATAACTCCCAGTTTACAGCTTCTTTGTTACACTTCACTGAACTACAAAGATCCTCTGCATTCCTGTGCACCAGCTCTTTTATTGCCTTATATATGGCAGAGCTGACACCCTTGACCCCTATATTTCAGGCTATGTACAGCTTTTTTTCCCATTGTCCTGTACACACTAAGGACCTTAACACACACTAGTGGCGTTGGATTGGGGCTGTTTTCCAGAAAGTATATGTATTTTCAATTGTCTAGAGACATTTGCCTATTCATAGTATCAGATTCTGGAATTTAATTTTTTGTTGTCATCGGAAATTCTGATTTAAGCACATTGAGGACAGGGTTCTCAGAGTGCTCAGGTACTTTTGTATGTGGACTGTGTACCCGGAGATACTTTTGTATGTGGACTGTGTACCCGGATACCTGTCTGTTTTTTAAAGATTGCAGGCAACCTGTCAGTGCACACGTAGATGTTATACATCTGTCAGTGTTTAAGATGAAAGGATTATAAATTCTTTTTTTTCCCTGACTGTGCAGGAAGGCAGGCTCTGGCAGCCCTGGCTGGATACAACGTTATTTGCCTATTTGTTTGAACTCAGACACAATAGCAATACCTAAGACAGGATCTGATAATGGGGTCCTGAATATGGGTCTTGTACACTGTATTATTATTTTTTCTATAAATGCCTTAACAAAAGAGATTGGCCGGGAGTATCCATAACTCAGAAGAGTATGAAGGATCCTTCGTCTGTATAATTGCAATATTACCACTGTTTTTGTGTAGGGGTTGTAGAACTTAAGGCATGAATAACTGAACAACCTTTTTTGGAACTGTGATTTTTTAATAACAGTTGTATCCTAGCAAAGAGTGCAATGCGACCAGTTAGGTTTGAACAGGTAACTTAGCTTTTAAATTTTATTGGCAATAAGAGTTCAGGCATGTAGAACTGAAATCAGCCTGCTAACTTCACTTGTAAAACCCCTGTGAAGTTGACTTAGCTGCTGTTTTAGCCAAGGTATGTTAAGAAAATTTACTTCTTTGTTTTTCTGGTTGTGCTAAGCAGTGTGAGCATACCCTGGGACTGAAGATGAGAAGAAATAGACGAGACACAGGGAAAGAAAGAAGGAAGGAGGGATGGAACTACAGATCCTGAGTTCAAGTTTTATTGCTACGGAATGTGTAACTATGGAAATAACTCACCATTTCTATTGGATTCTTTTAAATAGCATATGTCACACAGTAAGTTCTCTTGTGGAGATTTTTTTTTTCCCTTTTTAACAATGTTAACTTAAGATAAATAAAAATAAAGAAGATATTGCTTTCAGTAAAAAGAAACTGTCATAACAGAAACAGATGCTGGAGGGAACAGATAGTAAAAAGAAAGACAGTTAAAATAAGAAGAGTGCACAGGTACACATAGGGCTGGACTACTAAGTGTATTTCATGCCAAGGTTAGAAATACAGTCACCTAGAGTGTTTCTATAGTGAGTAAAAAAACCCCCAACTTATTTCCAGTGAGTGATTCAAACCATTAGTGAACGAGAAAAGGCTCACCTGAAGTGACACACCAATACGGTAGCTCTCTATATGTGTAAATCCCAGCAACCTTGAAAGACAGGAAGGTTGTGGTTTTAATTGTTTTGACTGTGTAGTGACAAAAGCAGAACATGGCCTCACTATCTGTCATCAGCACAGGAACCGTAAACGTGTCTAAACATCATTTAGAAAATGACTACCGCCTGTGCCTGGCAGAAGGCTGTAACCACTAACAAAGTCTGTGATAATGGTCAGTGCTGGCAGCCGAGGGAGGTTATAGCCTGTGGTCTTTGGCTTTCAGATGGCAGGTGTCTGAAATCCACTACACTGCAGTTTTAGCAGAAATATACCCGTGTCTTATTGCTGCTTTCCAAGTTGTCTAAGTAAAGGCTCTGGAAAATAGAATTCGTTTTGCTAGAGGTCCACTACTCCAGGGATCCTGTGTGGTCAATTAATAGAAAAAGGCTCTTTGAAGGTGTAAGTCCTGTAAAGTACTTTAGATAGATGCCTCAGAATAAGAAGAATCAGCTTTTTCTACCACTATACAGACAATTCCCAAACCAGCTTATAGGTTGAGATGTACACTTGGTAGCATGGATCCCAGCTTGAGGGCTGAATCTGCTGCCAGGTCATATTTATGACTTTGGAATTGGTAAGGAAAATAGCCTTTGGGAGGAGCACCTGGCTGGGATCAGGGACTCTGGAGTCACCTGTAATGCCCTGGGGTTGCTGCAAGGAGGATAGGGGATATGATTCCAGGAGGAACAGCCATCAAAGAGACAAGGTCATTTTCCTAGCAGACACCTCACTTGAACAAGGTGAATCCAAAGCTTAGTCTGCATAGAGCTTTCTCTCATTAAAATACTGAAAACTATTCAGGAGATACCTCCACCTACTCATGGGGAGGCATTATGAAATGAGAATTTTCTGTCTATTTTATCATTGCCACCACTATATGGTAAAACTCCCCTATCATTCTGGAAAGGAAAAAGAAAAAAAAAATCTTGGGGATGTAAAAAATCAAGTGACAATCTCCAGTAGGATAAAAAAAAAAAAAAGGTAAATATTAGCCTTTGGAGCCAATTTCAGGACTTTACAGAACTAACTCGTAATTGTTGAACTTTGGAGGTTGCTGATATTGCATCGTATTTCATTTTTTTTCCTGTGTTCTGTGGCAGAATAAGTTAGTATGTTTGCAAGTATTCTGGATGCCAAAGAATTTTGTGAGCCATCTCTTCAGGTTTCATAGGGAGCCTGATGGAGAATATCTCATGGTCTCTAGAAGCAGCTAAAATAATACTGCTGTGTCGGTATTCTCCTGTTGGTATGCTCCTTTTCCACCAACCATTTCTTTTTGATATAGAGAAACAGGCATCCAGCAACTCAGTACCATAGTGGTTAGTAATATTACCTTTGTATATGTGAAAAAAAAGAACAATAGATACTATATGATTTATCAATGTATTTCTTAACAGGGCTGATCAGGAGACATTAGATTGCGTTGGGAATCACTTGTCAGAAATCTGGCATTTCCTTCCTTCTAGGTTGTCAGTATATTTCTATTTGCTTATTAGCCGGTTACCTGTGTGACATATATTGGTGTTTTCAATCTAGTTTCTGTCGTGCTGGCATGGATCTGGATCTGTATCTGAATCTGTATCTCCCACTGCTTCAACTAATTCAGCTAAAGCTCAAGACTTGAATGGTTGGGTAAAATGAGCTTCTTTCTCCCCCTAAAGCTAGTACCTGTTTATCAGAAATAAGTATAATTGGGAGACCAGCTATTTATATCACCCTGAACAGAGATGCTGAAGCACATGGCACACCTGCAGTTCTGGTACAATAAATAGAAAAATAGCATATGAACATTATTTTGGAAATACTTTTCCTGAGAGCTAAAAAAGCCAAACTTATTGATGATTAACTAGTCCTACAGAAATATTAAGCTAATTTACCAGTAGCACAAATGCTAACAGAAGCCTTACAGAATGACTGCGTACAGGATATGCGGCAGAGAACAAGGAGGCTTTGTGAGTGAAGAAAAAATGTTCTTCCTTCTGAACGTGCCGTCAGAAAACTCTGTTGAGGTAAAGATATGACCAGTGAGGAAATGACCAAAGTGGTATAGTGATTTCAGTAGCAGAATCACTCATTTTCTCCAGCTCCCATAAAGCTTCCAGAGGGTTAATGATGAAGTGCAGGCTTTGTGTATAGAAGACTCAAGGCTAGACATGTGTGCTAGTGTGGAGAAATAGTTGATTTATTTTTCTATGAAAAATGAAAACTATTTTGTAAGGTGTTTCAAAACTTACTGTTGAATGGAATGAAGCTCTCATCTCTCAGGTATAAAGTTCATTCCTTTTGTGGTATTTCATGAACAAGAAGAGCAAGTGTTTCAACTTCCATCTGGACACAGTTCTGAAATATGTCAAAGACACCGACCAGGCCTTGATGTGGATGAGGTTAGTGGAAAAGAAATTTCATAATCATACATATATTCTTTATCACAGCAAAAGATTCACAGTTTAATACAACTTATAGTAGAACTTCCATCTGATTTATCAAGATTAATTCTATGCAGATATTAAAGCACTGACTAACAGATGAACAATTGCCGATGTACACATTGGTGGATACACATAAATCCCCTGTATTGTAACTTTCATTAGAAGGCATTTCTCGAGGGATATGAAGGCAAAAATGTATGCCAGACTCTTTCTTTCTTCCATCTCCAATGCCTGTGCAGAAAAATGGTATGGAGAAAATGGGAAATAAATAATTTGGTTTATACATCCCTAAAGTAATCCTGTCATGGGTCTTCCCTTTCTCTTTTGGAATTCCTAGTAGCCTTTCCAAGACAAAGATAAAAACTAACCCCCAAAGACATCCTCTTTTAGTTATGTTATCAATCAGGGCTGTTTCCTGTGAAAGTAAACTTACTGCAGAAGAATCCTAAAAACCCCCAGAATCTACCTTTAATAAATCCAATGTGTGACTTCACAGCATTTCTTCAGTATGGCGTCATGGTAATTTCAGTACCGGATCCTCGTTCTTCCTGTTAATCTCCACTGTATGCAAATGGACAATGTAGGACCCCTTTGTCTCCAGCTGATGTGTTAGAGACATTCTCAGAGAGAAGGCACGCTTAGAAGCAGGTCCAGTAATTCCAGGGAACAACAATGGAAGCATTAGAATGTCTCAAATTGCCATTAAAAATATTTTCTTAACTTGCTTTTCCAGCTGGCTTAGATTCTTTGTTTTAGCTCTGTGGAAATCAGATTCATCTTGACCCTGAATGCATTGATGAGTTCCTGGTCCATTTGTTATTACAAATGGTTATTTTTTAGAGGAAAAACAGTAACAAGGAGAAACATCACGGAAATGTTATCTTAAATGTGGCAGACCATGGGAAATCCAGGTTTGGGTGAAACTTTAACCTTCTGCTTTCAGTGCAAGGTGGGAGCATTTCAATTCTACTGACTTCTGTTATTTTCACATTTCTTGAAAAAGCCCCTCTATGGTCGAATAAATTCTGTGGGTCTCCAAAACCAGCTATGTGGACTATGTGTGCTGCTTTTCCTACGATTTTATCTGGCTCACTATTAACATTGGTCATATCAAAGGAATAGCCAAAATAAAGCAAACTGTAACAGCTGTGGAGAAGTACATTTCTGTACACTGGCAGGCTAATTTGTGAATTATACTTTTTAACTAATCTCATTAAAACTTGGCCTTTGGAAAAAAACAACCACACCTCTGTGTTTTTTCAAAGCTTTTAAGCTTTTTTTCTCCCCTTGCATTCCTGATAGTGATGGAAACATGGTGCAAAATACCACAAGCCAAGAAGAGATCACAATAGAATCTTGAAGGGCAGAATAAACGTGCTTGACATTTAAAAAATTGAAAACTGCAGCCATAGTGGTTCCCCCAGTACGAGAGAGTTAGCAAACTCAGAGGACCACCTAGATGGTTGGGGTGCTGGAAAACATGGCATGAACTGAGTAGTAGTTTGTTCATCCCATAAGAAAGAAGGTTAATGGGCCCCAAATCCTCCACTGCCTAAAGGAGGTTGTAGGGAAGGCTGGGCCAGACTCTCCCCAGAGGTGTGGGGTGAAGAGACAAGAGGCAAAGGTCACAAACTGCAGCAAGGGAAATTCCTTTTACATAAAGGAATAAAAAAAAAAAAAAAAAAAAAAAAAAAGATGATGTCTGGAAGTCATCTGAACCCACCCTTTGCTGATAGCAGAGTTATCTCAAAGTTAGAGCAGGTTGCCTTGACCAGTCATGTTTTGAAAATCTCCAAGCATGGCACCACGACAGTTTATTAAATATTTGTGTGAGGAATGGAAATAATTCTAAAGCTTTAGAATTATTTTAGAAAACATATGTAAATAGCACATTGGATAAAACTGGTACAAATTAGTGACCTTTTAAAATTTAACTGTTCATATAACAATGTATTTTTTTATAGTAAAATCTTTTCTGAATCACAAAGATGTTTAACTTATCTTTGGATTTGCTACGGTTTCTAATTACTTGTTCTTGAAGAAATAACTTTGAAAACTAGATAGGAATATTTTCCCAAAGGCATGGTATCTTACATCTTGTTTGATAAAGGCTGAATGTGTTTTCTTATTAGGCAGTAAGGCTTAAATACTTAGGCCTCACCATGAAAAAAACCCAAACAAACAAACAAACAAACAAACATATTTGGGGTAGGAATTCAAAAACTTGTGCAAATAAGGACACTGTTTAAATTACTCTTGTAAGAAACAGACACATTATTTTTCTTTACAAATCAATGCACCAAACCCAAGATGTGAATCAAAACTACAAGCAAGTTATCTAAGTACAGTGAGAAATGTATTTTTGGAAACCACTGAATTTGAATTTTCATGCCAGTGGACTCTGACACCCAGTGGGTTCTTTGAAATTTTTCTGTGAATGTTCCCCGTTGTGCTCGCTGGGGCTGGGACTCTGGATCTACGGGGAACTCAGGGGAGGAGGACAGTGAAACTCTTCCTATTAGCTGGACTAACTGGTGACCCAAGCTAGCTGATCTGAGCAACCACTTCATTCCCTCGGATCCTTCGCTAAGCTCTCACATGGCAGCGTTTGGGAGTAATGATTCACACCATCTCCAGTTGGCTCAGAGACCGTGTCCCATTCTGGCGGGCAGTGACCCGGCCTTTATTATTCATGCCTTCGTCGTCTCTTGGCTAGAGTACAGCTGTGCGATAAACCTGGGCATGATGCCTACAACACTTAGGAAACTCCAACTAATGGAGAAGGCTGGAACACATCTCCACAGGCACACTGGCTACCATGGGTCCACCAAGCCTCCCTATGGAGATTTCCCATGGAATTTCAGCTCAAGTTCAAATTCTTTTTCTACTATCAAAAAACCAGATTGTAATTTGTGATGGAAGTTTGTGATTACGCGATCTGCTCTTTTGCTAAGGACAGTGCATTGTAAATGGGATAAAGCTTATCTCTCAGAGCTTTCTTGTGGCTCAAGCTGAGACCTAGAGTTCCTGCAGGGACAGAAGAACGTCACTAGTCTCTCTTCCTCAGCTCCAAGCTCCAATTCCACTGTGCCTTTTCTAATGTAAACACATAATAGCTTTCCTAACCCGAAAGCATAAAGCATAAACTGCTCCTCCTGGAGAGGATGAGAAAGCAAAAATCATGCAAGAGATGCACAGTTCTGTTGCTTACTGCAAAGCAGGAGGCCAGGGAGGGAGTGAGGACGGCAGCCGGGAGGACCTATGTGGTGGACCAGAGTGATCACACACAGCTAATGGCACGTTCAGAGTGAAAGCTGTGGCTTTCTTTTGAACAGAGGGGGTTAAAAGGCATAGTGGCTAAATTTAGTGATGGAAAATATTTTCTGAGGTCGCTGAAAAACTCCTCTTGTTTGCTACCGCTAGAAACAGTTGATAAAATCAGAGAAATATTTTAAGGCTTTAATTCATCAGAGTATTTACCCAGACATGTAAGGCCATCCCTATTTAGTGAAGCATGTGAGTATTCTAGTGTTTTGTGTCTACCACTTTTTTATTCATACTGGCCATGTGAGAAGTAGGCCTGGATGTTAACACAAGGACGAAGCAAGTTTCAGCATTTTCTGTTGTTGAAGCAGAACATCTGACAAGTTGGTACAAATACAAAATTGGACAAACTAAGAATGCTTCACTAGTCCCTCTGAAGTAAGCAACTAGTCCTGAAAGCAGGCCTGAAGAAGGCTGTGATTTATATAGCTTGGGCTCCTAATAAAGAAAAGATTATGGCTGTATGTATGGCTGATACAGAGGTACAACTCCTAGATCCACTTCAGGTAGAATAATAATAATAAAAAAAAGTTGTTAGGTAGAACTTCCAAAACTCTGCCTCCTGAATATAGCCTCTGGAAAAAACCCCACAAATAACTTCCTAAATATTTAGGGGGAATCTCTCTGAGTAAGTGACTATGGTTTGTCCTAGAGACTTCTATAAATCTCCTCTTTAAAGTTTTTCTTATTTCATTCTTCTGTACATGATCCAGTGAAAGCAAGTCCTTCTGCGTACCACAGCTGACCTGCTGTACCACTTCAGTTTGAGAGAAATGCAGTAAAAATAACTAAAGAATGCGCAGATGAGAAGAGTTATTGAGGGAAGCCGTCATGAAGTTTATAGCACCTTCTAGTTTGCTGGTGCCCAAGATCAGCTGAGCTGGGAAAGCAAGGAACTGCAGCTGGGAATCAAAGCCAGCTTTCAAATCCAAGTGTTATTGATATTATAGAGGAATACATCTGAAGAGGAAAGCAGGATATGCCTTAACAGCACCAAAAATCTGTCCATCATATTATTTTCCCTAGACCTAAGCATTCTGTGCTCCAACTGGGAAGGAATTTAAGGGATTATAAAGATAAAAAGCAGGTATATAGCTCTATACGTAGGTATATTTCAGGTTCAGAAGAATTTTCTAAAATGCCATATGGAATTCAGTGTGAAATTGCTGAACTATTCTGATTCTAGGCAATTCAAAGGAGCCTTGTAATGAATTTGTGGCTCTGTAGCGCACTGGAGTTGCATGCACTTGTATTGTTAACATTTCAAAAAGGTCTTGCAGCTCAGTGAAATTATTCTGATTCTTCCACCCAAATGCTTTTTTTCCATATAACTTTCTAGTCTAGTTCTAGCGAACTCCAGCCATGGTTAGCAAGAATGATGAAGCAGTTATTTGACAAAGCAATTCTATTTTACTGTTTCACATGAGCCAAAAGAACACAGTTCAGCTGTAAATTTCACTTTCTCACATGTCCGTGTGAAAATAACAATGTGAGTGAAAATAAACCGCCTGTGGAAGCTTTGAAGATTGCTGTATAGAAGTCTATGCACTAGTATAAATTAAATACATTCTGCAAACCCTATCGATTTAGGAGTTCAATAGTTTGTGCACTAATCAGGGCCACACACATTTAAATGGTACAAGCAATAGGTACAGCAAAAGGGAAGAAGGAGGAGGAATAAGGAAATTAACACAGTAACAGCAAAGAACTGCTGGGAACTTTCCTAGAACTGCTGGGGACTTTTCTAATTATTCCATGGTATGTTTGAGGTGTATTATTGAAACAGCTTCAGTTATGCAAAGAAAAAGCAAATAGAAGAAAGAGAAAAAAAATAATTTTTATTATGTTCTCTTTAGTCACATATGTAGCAGATCATGTAGATAACTACACCTCCCTTCCTCACGCTGGACAGACCATCTGTGGGTCATCCAATACTTGGTGGAGGTCAGTGATAATTTGGCTTTATTCTGTTATATAATGTTGTCATATGTGTATTATATTCCTCTTCTATGCAAAAAAGTGCTGTGGGTACCTCAAGGATGATTTGCATTGATGAATGAAAAGATATATGTAACTGCAGGTGTAAAATGAGATTATTGACACAAACGCACACTAAGGTAAATCTAACATGTAGACACTGTTTTCATTGATATTATGCTCTTCAGAGGCTTTGCACAAAATGCTTTCACTGTTTTCTATAAAAGCTGTTTGCCACTCAGTAACAAATTAAGATCCCAGTGGTCAGTCTATTTTTTCTTTCTTCATTGTTCTTTATTTATAACTTGATGCATAAACTACACAGGAATTTTCCAAACATAAAGAAAGACAAGAGCTATTGCTTCATACCCTTGAGCATCTAAAATAACAAAGCTATTTGGAAATGCTCTCACTATACTAAATCCCAGATGACAGCATTAGCTCATTTCTATTGTGAATTCCTTTGTTTGTGTTCCTAAGTATAAATGATGTGAAGTAGTACGACTACAAATAATATAATGATCATGCACTAGTTCATTACTGGCAAAAAAGAATTGTAGGACTGCCTTACTAAGGCTACATCCATACTTTTCCCCTTGGATACCCTCCATTTACCGAAGAGCAAGTCTTGTATTTATCTGTTCTGACAGCCCTCAGCACAGCTCCCAACGGCTCCAGGAGCTGGCCTCCGGACTGGCAGGCAAGCTCTGTTATGAGCAGATTTGTTAATGTAATTCCTTTCGTGCTTTAACAAAACATTCCCCTGTGAGATGTTCAAAACGCTCGGAAAAGGAGGTATAAACTTTCTCTAAAATGGGAGAAACCTGCTCAGATGAAGGACCGCGCAGAAGTTTTTTCGTGAATCGGGTATTTTGCTACGTCCTTTGGAGTCACACAATGACACAGAAGGTATGCATGGACTTGATGCAAAAGGTAGAAAACTTAAGAAGCAAAAGGCAAACCTTTCTTCACAGGAAATTGTATCATTCCACTGGCCAGCATGGGCTTTCACCACCTCCCGACGCTGCTGCAGACATTACTTGATTTAAAGACTTGATTAGAGCACTTCTGAAGAGCTCATTAGGACTCCCAGTCTCATACCCACTATACACCTCTATTGTGTAGAGTGGCCTTTGCATTAAATTATGTATTGCATGTGAGTAATTCTGTACAGAAAACCACACATAAACGATATTACTGAACCCCATCCACCTGTGTCTGCAGGATACGCTCACAAAACAACCAGCGAAAATGCCCAAAGACGCTCCTAGGCTTTCTAGAGCTGCTGTGCCATTTCAGCTCTCAGCTACAAAGAAGACAAGAAAGAGAGAAGGAAAAAAGCAAGGAAAATAAGCAGGGTGGAGAAGAGATAAAATAGAGTAACAATAATACTTGGAGTGTGTGAGGGTGCTCATTAAGAGAGGCAGAAACCTGCACAAACAATCAAGTGAAAAAAAAAACCATCATAAAATGGCAAAACAGCAGAGAAAATACAGTTGGGGGAACAATGCTCCATTAAATTGAGGTACAAAACTTCTGAAGGACAACAGTGGCCCAAGAAGCGAATATATATTATTTTTCTCATGTAGCTCTGTGGGTCCATGGCAACACCCACCACCAGACTTTGTCATATGGTGATAAATTTCAGAATTCTGAACACGCTTTTTGGAGTAAATTGTTTTGACATTGTAAATCCCAGTGAATTTACAATTTTTTTCCAGGGCCAAAAATGATAAAACTAACAATAGTAATGAGGCTGTTCTGAGGATCAAACAGTCTCCTTCTGCCAGTAAAACAAAAAAAATAAAGATCCTAAAAGGTCACGACTTTTTTTTAAATGTTAATCTTCTAAGAAGTTTTATACTAAAAGCATGAAAAAGCTGTAGTGTGGCAGGGAAAAAAGAGTAAAGAACAATTTTTTTTTTTCTCCAGATAACTCCTGAGTTAGAAATAGACTGTTAATTTGAAATTTAAAGGAGGATGCCAAGGATAGTCCTTGTGTCTAAATCCATCTGGAACTTCATCTCATACCATATACGTATTTTTTTAAATGTCTGGCATAATATGTTGATTAGGTGGATTTAAACACTCTGAGAAACAATATTCTGAGTAAACAATAACCTAATTTATAAATATCAGTCATCCAAGGAGTTCTCTGAGATTCTAACTGGGGAGTTAATTTCTTAAGGATAAGCTGCTACAGGGAGGCAGCCCTGTTTATCATCAAATATTTTTGGGTTTTTTTTCCACTAGTTATAATTATTGTAATTTCATGCTGGGCAGATAGTACAGTGTGTGTGTATGTGTACAGTTAGGGGAAGGATGGATGGATTGGAGACAGAAAAAATAAAGTCAGCTTGATGCTCTTACCACTGAAAAAAGCCTAATTACTTACCTAGAGCTTAGACTATTCTCTCTAATTTTGCTCAACGGTTCTATTGACGTCAATGGAAATTCCAAATGTAGGACGAAGACAGAATACAGCTTATTGTCATTTTGGAGCATAACAAAATATAAACCAGCCATTTATAAAATATTTCTAATTGCAGTCATTGCAGAAAACATCATTCTTGATAAGTTTTCACAAACATGAAGGTAGGAGTCACCCAAACTGGTAAACAGAATTCAATGCAAAATAATATAAATTTGTTTTTTTAAGGTTTCAAAAGCATTGGCTGTATATCTCTCCCTCACAAATGGCAGCCAAGAATTGTCAGATGAAAGATGCATGTTATCCCTGCTAATGATGTCACCAGTTTACTTTTTTATGTGCATATATTAATCATCTTGTTTATAAGGTGATTTTCCAAAAAAAAAAAAGAGGTCAAGCTGCCTCATTAAAAACAACTCAAGAAGATAAAACAAAAGGACAAAACAGATATTAAATAGTAATAAAAAAGATGTTATCATTCATTAATCAGTTTAAGTGGTTTTATCTGATTCTTGTGCCAGTTAATATGTCTATGCCTGGAACTCATACCATTAAAAAAAATTGAATGGGAGAGGCAAATCATTTATATATGTCTATTCTCAGCCAAACTTAATCCAAAATCCAGAAAGAAGGCAGATTTTGATCTTACTGTGACCCTGACCGTGAATGCACATAAGCTGATTTCTTGGAAATTCTCTTCAATTGTCTTTTTGGTATATAGCAGAGGAGTGCTGGATGAAAAAAATAGAAAATACTGAACTGCAACTTTTGACTCGCTTCTTTTGCTGTACCTGTATTTTAGTGTTTAGTGGCTCATTGTCTCTATCAGAAATTTTGTAACTTCCCAATAATTTGCCCAAACGTGAAGACCTGTCAAATGTATCTGTGTCATTGGGTGGGTTGGCCATTCAGTCAAATGAAATGGCTTTAGGATGTGGGAGTTCGTAGCTAATGATGATGTAGGTTGGAATATGGGACAGGAAAGGACTTTGTAGAACAAGTTCACTATTTCGCAACTGCAAGCAGAGATGATGTTTAGTCTAGATACACTGCCTCTTCTACAGGCTTTGTCTGCCCCTCCTTCCACACAGCAAACCCGAATGTGCTTGCAAAATACCAGAAAACACAAGACTGACAACATGCTCCGCTAAGCCAATAATAGCTTTCAAGTGGTACTACCACAGTTCTGCAAGAGGAGAGACTTTGGTGGACCTGCCAGGAACCTGGAGAAGGATGGATCCTGTTTACTCTAAAAGAAAAGGTAAAAATATAAATATAAAAATATCCTGTTTTCTGCCACAGCAGACTGGGAGAGAATTCCTTCTTGAGTGCCAACCTGTTGTTGGGTACATCGTAGGCAAGATCCACTGATCTGGTACTGGGGAGATTTCTAACCATCAGTAGATGATGTAATTCCTGACTAAGCAAAACTCGGAGAAACTCTTGATACTTTTTTATTAAATTTATTCTTGTTCAGATGACAGTGGACCTGAGTATGAACAGATTAGCTGTTGCTGGCACTGTGTACCAGCTCTGTTCTGCATGCACCACGTGCTGTAGTAGGATTACAGTAGCTCATCACTGCATCTACTCAACATCTAGGCAATGACGACCTTGACTACTGAGTGAAGAAGGTACATGAGACTCAGTATTTTCAAACCATTTACAGTGAAACAATTTGCTCACAAGTGTGGGCCCAAAATAAATCTGTTTTCTTTGTGAGAGTGGTATACCCCATGATGCCAGAAACCTGAGATTCGTGGTGAGTTTTTAAAAAACCATTACCTGGTTATGATGATTATCTCTGACTGGACAACTTCCTGAGCAACCTGCTGTATCTGACCCTGCTTTGAGCAGGTGTTGGACTAGATGAGCTCCAGAGGTCCATTCCAACGTCAACACTTCTCTGATGCTGTGATTCTATTATTATGATTAATTGTGATAAATTATAATTACATATGTTGACTAATTATTATTAAGGAGGCATACGCAAACATTTAGTGCCTACAGGTGTATAGATCTGTGTGTGTGCAGGTACAGATTTGTTGTGCATAGAGCCCTGAAGAGATACCTGTCCCCATCACCTCCTGCTAGGCTACCGTGGCACTGGCATCCCTAGAAATGCAAACGGGGATATTGCCATAAAAGGGTGGGTTACCAAAAGGGCTAGTGGGGCTGGTGAGACATACTCAGAGGGGAGAACGTCAAGGCTATGGGAACCTGTGGTTTCTGGCGATGTGGGAGGACCCTTCCCTGCAGTTCGCACGCCGAAGGAGACTGATTGTCTTGCTGCTGAGATAGTCTCCGGTGTGAGGCGGTAGGCCAGCTTCCCCATCCATGCTGGGCGTGATTCCCTCCTTCCTCCTCAATATGGGGTGGTGATGGAAACGATGAGGCAAAGCATAAATGCCAGAAGAATTTTTGTCCACATCCAAATAAAGATTAACTTAATCTAACTGCCTCCTGGCTGCGTCTCGTTAAAAGTAAGCTGTATTGAACATTCAGAAATGTTTAGCAATGTCAAAATTTAATTACTATTTAGTGGGAATGAAACCATGGACGTATGTAAATTGCACAATTTTCAGGCAAAGTCAGCCTTTGGATGGTGTGCTAATGAGGGCTGGGCGATCTTTGGCATTTACTGTGGAAAGAGCATTACAGAATGGAAAATAAAGCCTGTGTTAAGCATGTGCAAAGGTACAGCATTAAGTAGACAGATACACTGGAAGAAATAATTATACCGAACTCACGTTTCTAGCCACAAGGATGAACTTTCTCCAAAACACTGCAATGGCTGCAAGATGCCTAAGCCTCAGCATTCCTTTTTTTGTTCAGTAAATCACTGTGAAGTCTATTGCATAATGTGCCCTTCACCCTTTTCTAGTGTTTTGTCCTCACAGGGAATAATTGCCTCATCATTCCAGCTGAGTTCAAATAGTAGCTGCAGCCTGAAATATATGAAAGTATAAAACATCAGCCCTTTGAAAAATTAGTAAACCTCTCACGTCAACATATAAGGATGCTCTGTGTGTCTAAACCAGGGCACCACAAATTAAGAGGCATGCAAGACTTTCGCTCTGACATATTGTGATAATTTATATCAGTGTTTTTCATCCCAGATCCCTAGATAGCTTCAAGATTTTCACTCCTCACTTTTCATCAAATGACTCTTTTGCCTTCAAAGTATCCACAGTTGAAAAAGCTCGTGGCTCAGGAGAACCTGGGGAGTCCTGCAGCTGGATTCAGACAAGGCACTTTACCAGTTGCCTTCTTAAACTGTTTGCCAGCTAATAAAGTACCTTTCTGTTTCACTTTTCTTTTAATGTGAGAAGGGAATTCTGCCACTAGATCTAGTGGAGGTGGTCTCAGTGAAACCAGTCAGAATTAGTCACTGACCTGAGGACCTAAATTTAAATAAAAGGTAAAACAGATGCTCTCTGGAAGAACTTGAGACAATAATGGGCATGTGCATTGCATCTGCATTGCAAGAAGAGCGTGTGATTTTAAATCTAGAAGTCCTCTAATCTTGGAATGTTCTAACGAGGACTTCAAATTAATCTGAGAAAATAATATGATAATCTTTAAAATAATCTGAGAAATCCTTTACTCTGGAAGATCTTAGTATTTTTGTCATTAATCAGAGTGAATTCAAGCTCTAGCATTAATACCTGTTAACCTGCTTTTCCAGAATTCTATTATCTTTTAAAATTTCTTTCACTTTTCTGTAGTTCCTAGTCACTGGACAATTAAGCATTGAAAAGGTCCTTTGCAAATACAGTTCACTATATACCAGGCTTGTTTATGGTAACTGCTCACACGGGGACAATCGTGCAATCTACATTCAGATCTCAGCCATGAGAGCCAGCCTCCCAGGAGACATTTCAGTGCTACTGTCATTCCTTTAATGGTTTGTTCTGTTCCGCTTCTACTGATACTTAAAGTTAGATGGTCACGACATTGTACCAGCTCCTCCTCGGACATTAAAACAATAGTAAAGTACATTGCAAGTCCATATGATTGGTCAGAAATGGTTTTGAATTGTCTTTATGTATTATTCTATTGTTGATTCAGGATGGCATTTTACTGCTGCGGCTTCCATGCAAAAAAGTGCAAACGCAGATGGACTGAATTTAGTAGAGATATTAGGAAAACATTGCTTTCAGCTCAAGGATTAAATGAGTGAATAGCTTCATGTTAAAGAATTCCCTTTACTGGCAGTTTGTGTGAACTCATTATCTAGGCCAGTTAAAGAATGTTTCAGGCCAACATGACTTGTAATTTTCATTGTGTTTCATTATGAAAGTACTTTTGAGAAGCGTTACCTACAATCAGTGCACCATATGCACTATATTGTGTATAGTAGCCTGTGCTTTAAATTATGTATTTTATGTAAGTATTTCTGTGTAGAAAAACACACACACACCCCATTACTGAACCACATCCACCTGTGCCTGCAGGATATACTCACACAAGAACCAGTGTCAACATCCAAAGACATTCCCAGGCTTTCCAGAATTGTCGTGCCATTTCACTTCTCAGCTACAAAGAAGACAAAGTCAGATTTCTGTCTTGCCAAACAATGCCATGCAACACTATGTTTATTTATTGCACAAGAATGAAGAACCAAATCTACTGTAAGCAGAAAGTGAATTAATGGATTCAGAATTCCTAGGTATTTTCAATATGGGGCTTACATGGCTTTTCTCACTTTGATTTTATTTGATAAAAATAGTTGTTACAGGCCTGGGAATTAACAAATTAAATTTGGAAGATGTGGATAGGAATGACACAATATATACTTACGGTAAGCACCATAAAACCTTCTTCAATAATAGCTAGCTGCAGTAGGAATATTTTTAATGATTTTTATTTTTTGTGTATAAAACACACCTCTCAGGTTTTTCTTAGCTCCCTGAACCTACTTTCCTAGAATCTTAACCAGCTCACAGCAACATAAACACAATTTATCCTGTTCTGCCTCAAAATTGGGCACTGTACAGTGCTCCTCTAAATGTGCTAAACTTATCCAGCTAAAAATAGTTTGAAACCAAAAAGAAATCACTTACAGAGATGCTGAAATGAAAGGAAAATAGCTACTTAGGCCTTGATCCAAACTATCCTAACAATGACGCAGACTTCCATTGTGTCACTGAGGTTTGCATCCAGTCTTTGGGACTACAAACAGCAACAAACTGAAGTAAATCATTACCTCCCGATAGAGTTTCATTAATGCCTCCCTCAACTTCTTAAAATTAAAGATGTTCTTACCATTTTGCTGGATCAGAATCTCAGACCATGAGACTTTTGTGTCAATAAATAATTATTTTTTTGGTACTTTGAAATACCACAATGTTTTCTGGCATTGAATAAATCTTCAAAAAAAAAAAAAAAGAATAAAAATGAAACATTGTGGAACAAAAGATAACACTTGGATAACATGATTTAAAACTGCATGATAAAGAAAACCACTCTATCTGTCATAGGCTTGATTTAACCAACTCTATTCTTCTGGGCTTTCTTAATGGTTTTTTTTCAGCATTGTGATAAGCTGCAGAAGTGCCATCTTTGGTTTTGAGAATTATGTACACATATGTACACATACTTATACAAAAAAAGGAGGTAGTAGGGTCCTTTCAGTTTTGGTGAGACAAATTTGAAGATTCAGATGTCATGAGGTTTGTTAACAGAAACTGCTGAGCATGGTATATCTGTTTTCCGTGATTAGTGAGTTGTCCTGCCAGAGATGCTATAGGAGAATCTTCACCTCCTATGACAGTTTGGTCAGTTATTTCATTTGGTTTTAATAAAGTTTATTGAAACAAAGCAAACTTTGGACAACCAAAAGAATACCACTAGTTAGGCTTATACACTGGGAAATAAAAAAATAAAAGAATTCTGGTGTAGTATATGTAGCACATGCAAAAACATAACCACAATGGCATGTGATCAAATACACACTGAAGTCTCTACGCACTGCCACTTGCAGTGGATAACATTTCTAGCTTGACATGCTTGCCTTTAGATTGCAGAGAGAAGGATTTGATGGATGCATCACTTGGTGGATAAGGAATTGGCTGGATGGTCACACTCAAGGAGTTGCGGTCAATGGCTCGATGTCCAAGCAGAGACCAGTGATAAGTGGCGTTCCTCAAGGGTTGATATTGGGACTGGCGCTGTTTAACATCTTTGTTGGTGACATGGACAGTGGGATGGAGTGCACCCTCAGCGAGTTTGCCAACAACACCAAGCTGCGTGGTGCAGTTGACACGCTGGAGGGAAGGGATGCCATCCAGAGGGTCCTTGACAGGCTTGAGAGGTGGGCCCGTGCGAACCTCATGAAGGTCAGCAGGGCCAAGTGCAAGGTCCCGCACGTGGGTCAGGGCAATCGCAAGCACAAATACAGGCTGGGCAATGAGTGGATTGAGAGCAGCCCTGTGGAGAAGGACTTGGGGGTGTTGGTTGACGAGAATCTCAACATGACCCAGCAATGTGTGTTTGCAGCCCAGAAAGCCAACCATACCTTGGGCTGCATCAAAAGCAGCGTGACCAGCAAGTTGAAGGAGGTGATTCTCCCTCTCTACTCCGCTCTTGTGACACCCCACCCGCAGTACTGCATTCAGCTCTGGGGTCCCCAACGTAAGAAGGACATGGACCTGTTGGAGCAGGTCCAGAGGAGGGACACAAAGATGATCAGGGGGCTGGAGCACCTCTGCTGGGAAGACAGGCTGAGAGAGTTGGGGTTGTTCAGCCTGGAGAAGAGAAGGCTCCGGAGAGACCTTACGGCAGGTCTCAAGTACCTAAAGGGGATCTACAGGAAAGATGGGGAGGGACTTTTTACAAGGGCAGGTAGTGATAGGAAGAGGGGTAACAGTTTTAAATAGAAAGAGGGTAGATTTAGATGAGATGTAAGGAAGAAATTCTTCCCTGTGAGGGTGGTGAGGCCCTGGCCCAGGTTGCCCAGAGAGGCTGTGGCTGCCCCATCCCTGGCAGTGTCCAAGGCCAGGTTGGATGGGGCTTGGAG
>JAVJGG010000013.1:5881848-5901146 GCA_035590195.1 Aviceda cuculoides
TGTCCCTGCCCACCACAGGGGGTTGGAACTGGGTGATCTTTAAGTTCCCTGCCAACCCAAACCATTCTGTGGTTCTACGATACATGCATGCTCACCTTTCTCATCTGGGGACGTGAACAAAGGCACACCAAATTCAGAGAGTCAACTTTTTATATTTTTCACTTTTCACTTTGTGGATTCAAAAAACCTCTCTTAAGAAATCTTTTTCAATGCCACAGGCTCATACTTTGGCAAACCTTAGGAATGAGGGAGACAAAATGTTATAATAATCCTCTCTCACAAGCAATCTTCTTCAAGTCCTGTACCTCTGAGAGAAACACCTGCCTTCTTAAATTGCTAGAATGGGCAGCATATTTCCTACAGGGTTTGTTGACACCTCACTGAATAGTAACTCAACGTATTCATGTAATTATTAAGGTTTAATTATTTACTGAGTAATTGAGGTTTTCTGGCATTCACTGTGAACTCTGTTTCTCCTTTTTGTTCCTTTCCATATAACCTTTTTAGACTATATGCATTTCTTAGTATTATCCCAAGAATCTCCTGTCAGAGAAAATATATAATACAATCAAATGTTTTCCAATGCTAAGATACTTTGGTGACCTGTATAATTGTTCACTGCTGGCTTATCTTAATATTCACATACAGTTTCATAGTATGAGAGTACAGCTGTCAGCTATGGTTCGGTCTACCATCAGTCATTTTATAATGCTGTATTTGATTAAACAAAACAAAAGTACATCACCTTTTTTAGAACATAAGGGAGCCAGGAGTGTTAAGATTTGACTTTCTCACAGAAAACTATCTGTAGCACACAAAATTAAAATTTATTTTTATATAACTTCTTCTTGCTCCTTAATTTTTCTTTTCCACTAACTGTGCTTTCAAACTGAAAGCTGCAGCTAGTATCCTGCAAGTATTATCCTTGTGCGGTAGCATGTAAGGAGATGTGCAGAGAGCCAGGTCTCTTTTCAATTTTCCTGCAGTCCGGTAACACTGTTCCCAGACCTTTGAGAAGTCCAAGGTTTCGCAGGTATTCCCAGTAACTTGGATCACAGCAGGCAGCAGCATGTTGCACTTGAGCATTGATGTAGCTATTCATTCCTCCCGACTTGTCACAATGGAGAATCAAACTATTTTCATCTTTTGTATCTGGCAACACTTCAAGAAATGTATGTAAAAAGCTGCTCATGGGAAACAATTTGAAATGTAAAACCACCAGAAATTCTGAGCCAGAGAAAAACCTAAAAATTCAATAAGCAGTGTTTCCTATTTTAGAGTGTTACTGGAATATATTCTATTTACTGTGTAGCTTTATTCAGAGCCATGCCTTTTGAAGAGCACTTTAGCAGTAAAAATTACAAAGACAATTTTCTAGCACATTCCTTAAGAAAAAGTGCTTCCAAGCAGCTGTGAAGCAATCCATCACTGGACGGACAGGCAGATAGGCTGAACTCGGATACTCTAATTCAGTCTCATTCTCTATTTTATGGATGTCTTGTCATCTTCTCTGTTGGCTCAGGTATCCTAAAGCATCTGTGGCTCCTGCAGTTATTCAGCAATTGTGTTAGAGCTTCTGGTTTGGTGGACTTGCTTTTTATATTTTACTTACCTTGTTCTACCGAAGAGCCTTTACCAGGCAAGTGTTTGTTTCCTCTACAGATAGGTTTAATTTACAGCACAAACCATTACGTACTAAACTCTTCAAGGGTGTGGAAGGTGTGCAAGAAAGCTACTGGTCTTCCTGTAAGGGAGAAGCATCAGTGACGTGGATCAAAGGGAGAGAAATGTGTGGGGGCAGATTTCAGTGGTGTATAAGCATGGAGAGTAGCAATGGGTGATGGATGGTGGGAAAGTCTGGAGGTGGTTGGAGTGTAGGGTATCAGACTGGATGATGGGCAGGAATGTAGTGAAGTGTGAGAACTGCATCTGGCACAATCAAGGAGGAACAGAATGCTGGTATATAAAGTGATCAAAATGGGTGCCCTAATGTGCTCAGCCCAAAACGTGCTTGGCCTCCTAAACGTGCTGCTGAACTGAGCCGTGCTGGACACTGAGAACAGGGGGCAGGTGGCCTCAGGTGGTGGGAGGGAAGGCGGGTTCAGTGCAAGCTGCGGGCTCTGAGGTGGATCTGCACCCTTGCGAGGGCACAGGCTGCGGTGTCTTCGGAGGTGACCACCTTCAGCCCTGCACACCTTAAACTTCCAATGAGAATCGAAATGTTATGACGCAGCCTTTCCTCACACACACAGCCTCCCCTTTCCAACTTCCATGCTCAACCCACAGCTGTCCCAACTCGTTCTGCCCATAACCCCATTCGCCAGGCCGACAACCCAGCCCACAGCTCTCCATCGCCTTGGTGCATCTTCCTCCCAACTCTCTCTTCCTCCCTTGCTCACCCCATCAGACCTACTTCAGCCTGTGCAGGATGGATAAGCTGGGACCACCAGTCGTTTAGTGCCATGGACACACAGAGTTTCTGAGTGCATAGTTCTTAGGAATAAATAGTGGATTTAGATTTGGGTTATGGCTGGTCTGTCAGTGTGCATCAAACACCATGAAATATCAGCTATAAGGAAGACATTTAGTGACTGCAGCCCAGTAAATCAGGTTGAATTTCATCCTCAGAGTTTACATGAATTGTTAATATTTGGAAGCTATTTAAAATCTAGAGGAAGAAACTCTCCCGGAACAAGCTCAGACCAACAGAAGATACATTTTCTGTGCTTTTCTTATATGGTGTGAGAAACTGGTTTGTGGGTCAACCCTCATTAAAAAAGGAGTTACTACATTTTGTTGTCTTCCCTAGAGAGAGGCGTATAACATCATTCATTCTGTGATTAGTTAAACTTCAGATTTACATTTTGGCTTGCTTGTGCAGTTTCCAGTCTTCCAGATTATTGCCTGTGACCCTTCATTCCAATATAACTCCCTGGAGATTGAAAATTGAATTGCTACATATTGCCTGTGACATACTCATTAGCCTTTTCAGAGCATTTATCCCAGTGTCTGTGCCTCCTGTATTTGTGAATCAAACACAAGTCACTGGGCTCAGCGTTCAGCTGCTGTGAACTATCTTCAGACGAGCTATGTCAAAATGACCCAGTTGGTGATTTGTCTTATCACGTGGAAAAGGAAGCCAGAGACAGACCAAGTAACTTCACGATTGCTTTTCATTGGTAAATGCCAGTATGGTATAACTTGGTCAAGGCAAGCCAAAAGGCAAAAGGTATAAAGTTTACAACAAATCTTGGTTGCTTGACTCCAGATATTTGGTAGAATCCAGTGGGCATAAAGTTTGTCATAAAGGATCCTGAAATGTTATACTAAGATTATATAAAAATGTGAAAATATAAAAAAGTGGAAAAATGAATGCTGGCTGTAATATTTTCACATCTTATGAATGAGTTTATTTGAAAAATAGAGAATTAGCTGGCTCCAGCATTTAGAATAACTACTGTTAGCTTCTAGCCAAGGTAATGTATACTATTTTCCTGGATAATTGCCACATCCTCTCACAGGTTTTTTTTTTTTTAAGTGGTATTTCTTTAAATGTCAGTTGGGCTGTGCTGAATTATGTCAGATTACAGAATTTTCTAGGATTTAACTTCATATAACATGGTTAATAAACAAAGTTTGTATTTCATAAGAAATGCAATATTAAGAAACAAGTTTTTTAGGACTAGAGCAAATTTCATCCTACCACTGACAAAAGATAATACTTGGACAAAGCATAGTAAAAACTAGGCACAGGCACTTAGGCAAAATGAAACACAGAACTATTTCCTGCAGGAAGTTAATTTACTGGACTCTCTTCTCTAAGGGTTGCCAAAATACCTATGTAGGCAGCTGGAGAGGACAGGTTAATTCTAATCAGGAAATCTCAAGGTAGCTCAGGTTATTAGGACTTTGGTGTGATCAGGACTTCCTCCGCAGGCTGTATACGCCGATGATCATTTCAAGAGACCCCCAAATGAGGAATAAAAAAATCCACAGCTACATTGGATGTTGATATTTCAGATACTTGTCTCAGGCAAAGCCACTGCTGTGTTTGGCTCAGATCTAGCTACACAGCGCATGGTTCAAGTACGGTACAGAGTTGATGCAGCCTAAGTAGGTTGCAGGACATGGCTATTATTAAACAAGCACTATCAGCACTCTTATAACTGGGGAAAAGTTTTGCACTTTTTATATTTGAGGTAGAACTGTTTCTGAGAGCTAGAACTAGGTATAACAACTGTATCCTGCTTTTTTTGAATGTCTGCTATTCCACAGAATCAGAAACACAGACCCTTATGTTAGGGATCAAATAAAACTGAAGGAGAAGATTTCTGAGTTTTCTGAATCTCAGCATGTGAATTGAGACTACAATAACAGTTTCCCCCTTTTTAAAAAGAAAGATAGGGATTTCTCTTCTTGCATTTTTCTTCTTTACGTGTAGATCTCCTGGCCCATTCACTGACACAGTATAGTGTATTTTCTCATGCAACATGGAAGTACATTTATTATTGCAATATTTAATGCTGGTAGAATATAATATATAGTTTGAAAGAGCAACAGTATTGAACTGAACTCTTTTCCTTCTGGAAGATACTTGCTGAATTAAAGTGTTTCATAATATGAATGTGAAGAACACTAGGGTCTTGCATCAGTCAGAAAACTATATCCTTATACATAGGTGACAGGTGACATAGTACCAGACCCTACAGGAAAACATGTTGTGAGAAAACGTGGTTCACATTGTTTTAAAAATTATGTTGGCAGCATTAGGATGCTGACCTTAGAAATGTGAATGTAAAGGCAAACTTTGTGTGTATAGATAATGCTCACTGTTATACAAACAGAAAGTTGACTTATTCCAGTGTCAGATTCCTTGACATATTAAATCTGTTCCAGTAGGAGGAAAACAAAAAAAAAGCAAAGCACATGGAAATTCTATTTCTGTGTGTAATAAAGAACTCTATGTACTCTTGATCATATCTGTTATTTCACACCATTTTTAAAAAGAAACTGAGTTAACTAATGGAATTCTATAAGGCGATTAACATCATATTCATTTTCTAGATCAATAAATTGAGACAAAGCATAATTAAATGACTCATCACAGACTGCACTAGAAATGACTTGCAGACTGATTTAAAATAACGCTAATGGAATCTCCATCTATGCTTTTTATCAAATTAAAATGTGAATAGATAAAAAATTGAATAATGCTTAATTTAATGCAATGTGTTTAATGTTTCACATTTATAGTTATGTCCAGTAATATTTCCCAGCAAACATAAGTTACTTGTTTAGAAAAGCCCCCAAAGAATACTGTGCAGACTGTCCTGCAGTTTTTTTTCCAAAAGGTCCAGAAAAAGGTGATCTGGATAATACTTTCTCAATCATCCATACAGCTAAATCTCTAAATGTGATTTTCTGCTCACCGAAATTTAAGCTATACTGAAAGACAAACTCAATCTTTTTTCAACAAACATCAGAAACAGATAAAATCATTGATGATAAAAATCAGCTGTCTTCACTGAAATTACATCAGAAATTAATTTGATTAAGAAATTACTTAGCTATGTATTGCTTTTGAGCAGTTGCTACATGTTAATAAAATTTATCTCACACCAGCAGACCTTGCTTCTTGTTAATTCTGGGGCTTGTGCTATGTAACTCTAAGGTCCAATTGATGAAGGCTTGAGGCAGCCTTCGTGAAAGCTCCCCGTGATACCTGCAGCTCATATTAAGTCTTTGTGAACAACTGTGAAAGTCGATAGTAACTAAAAAATGGGACGCCATCATTTTTGCTCTCTGATTTGGGGAAAGCGAATGTGTTCTGACAGGTCTGCTTTCTCATTTGTTTTTCTCTGCATTTCTCCTGGTGATGAAGCCAAATTAGCTCTTCGTTGTTTCAGAAGTGGATAAACTGCCATTTAGCAACTTCCCTCACATTAGAATTTTTTTCCTAATGTCTAGCCTGAAACATCTCTTTTGAACATTAAGCACATTAGATTCTTGTTGTGCCCATGACTGACATGAGGAGACGTAATGCCCCTTTTCTGGGAGAAAGTTTTCACGGCACTCCTTTTGTTCTCTTTTAACACTGATCATTTCATATTTTAATCTTTCCAAATAAGTCATATTTACTGTAACTCTGTATATTCCTGCTGCTCTCCTCTGCGTTGTCGTTGCTTGATTGTGGCGTGGTGCTCACAGACTTGGTTTCACGCTCTCCGCAGAGAATTCCAGCCAGGGCACTGCAGATGTTGGGTATAAGAGAGTCACCCTTCACAAGTCCTGCAGGCTCCGTTCATTCTCTTCAGATCCAGATAATGATGACTGTTTTTCTCCGAGTCAGCTTGGCATTGTGAGTCATTATCCAGTTTGCAATCTGTAATAATCCATCTGCCCTTCCTTGGCCAGGTGGGATGTATCCAGGTTTCTCATCTACTTGTCTTGGCCCTGGTTTAAATCCATTCTCAAAACCCAGCAAGTCATTTTCAGCATTCTTAGATTTGTTGGTGAAGAAGTAGAGCTGTGACAACGTTGAAGGAAACCTTCACTTGGGGAGCAGTACAGATAGTATTATTAGCAGTTGCGGTGGTGCAAGGTTGTAGGCATTCTCCCGAGCTGCCAAAATTCGCTAGTGATTGGAACCAGTATAAATAAATAGAGTGCGCTTTAGATTTTATTAGCTGACCAGTTTACTGCTCAAAACCCTGTTAGATGCTAATTGAACTATTAAAGAACAGCCCTTGAATGTTTTGTAGTGTGCTAATCTCACTGGGATTCTCTGCTTATCATTGCCAAAGGAAATAAACATTTTAGTGATAAAATATTGAAATTCAGAATGTATTAAAATCTAGACTTAGAAAAAGCCTAATAGCCATTAGAGGACAGCTTCTCTCCCTGTGTGGTTTCAATTATTATGAAGTGGTGTGGACTGAATTCTAAGAGTTGCAAAACCTTTCATATAGTTTTCAGGTAAAGGTTAGATGGTTTTGCCATTAATGAGATCCTCTTATGTTCTTTACATTAAATTGCTGCCCTATTCCTCTTGAAAGGCCCAACTTGCTGCTAGGACACAAGGTTGTCAAACATGATTACTTCAAACAGGATTTTTTTTCACTCTACAAGGATTAATTGGGGCTCCTCAAAGCCTAAGTTGCTTGGGGAAAAAAGGAAACAATTCTTCATCAATAGTCATAATGTCTCCCAAGCACATGGAAAAATGTGGTGCTGGGCAGATATTAAACAGAAATTGCTGAGCTTAAGTAGTGTGTAGGCTGGAAAAATGAAGAAGCTGGGTGCAGTGTCACTCACATATTTTTTCTACATGACTCTTCTGCAGTAACGAGTCCCAGTAGTGCAATACAGCAACACACCGGGAAGCTGATTCTAAACTAAAATTTCTCTAGTGTGTGGTCATAGTTCAGCTCAAACAGCTTTCTACCTGGAAAATAGTCTTTGAGCAGTTTGTTCCTTAACTCCTCAAACACTTCCCTGTTGCAGAATGGCTGTCCCTCATGTCCCCTGGCCAGCCACGTTCTGCAAAAAAGCCCATGGAGCTTTTTAGCCATTTTGCTCATATTGCTTACAGAAAAACATGTTTACTTGCAAGAAAGCAAATTCATAGAAGAAAATCCCAGCTGTACATACTGACGTATGCTCTCGTTTCCAAGTAAAACATAGGGTGGTGGGATATTTATTCAGCATAGAACATAATGTATAATTGAACTTGCCTGAGGTAAGTGAAAGATCTTTTTTCCATAGGAAACAATAACTATAGGAAATGTTTAGTTATATCATTAAAAATAAGATCACATTGCTTTTTCTCAGCCACAGATCCTACAGCAAGATAAAATGTTTTCCAGATAGTGAGATGAAGATCCAATGTCAGTCATCTTCAACTGCTTCTTCTTTTTTATGGGAATCTGCTCTAATTTCCCATTTTTTGCCAAATTTCTATCATTTGCATTTCTCTGTTGCCAAGAACAAGATAATAGATAACTTTAAAAATCCATAAAAGAGTGATACATTCTTCTTTGATGAGTATTTCCTTTTAGAAAAAAAATTCCTTAGTTACAAGGAGGGTGGAATTTTCAGGATAATGAAATGTTTTGGTTTATATGTAACATTTTTTTATTTGAAACATAATTATTACAGATATGTGTGCATGTTTGCTTGCCACATAGCTACAGACCTATTCCTCTGAAATTCTGTGGAAGTGTTACTTTTGACATCCGTGTTAGCAGGTCCGTTTCTGCCACAGCCAAAGCTCTTAGTGCTGCCAAGTACTTGTCCCTTACTTCCTTTATTAGACCCTGCGATATTTTTTTGCTCTTATCCTTGAAAACCTGGACTGAAAGGGATTGAAATAGCCTTGGCTTCAATATTAAAGAAAAAGGAAAGAAAAAAGAAGGGTGCACACCCAGGAGCTGTGGGAGATTTGAACTCACTTGCCAGAGGCTGAGA
The DNA here is from genome assembly GCA_035590195.1 of Aviceda cuculoides. Lineage (NCBI taxonomy): Eukaryota > Metazoa > Chordata > Aves > Accipitriformes > Accipitridae > Aviceda > Aviceda cuculoides. The sequence goes on from JAVJGG010000013.1 coordinate 5,890,315, forward strand.
CTGTGATCCTGGAGAGGAGACAGGGACAGAGATTGGGGGTGAAATCGGGAAACAAACTGGGTTTCATGGCTAGGAGAAACTTCGATAATTTGGGCAAAATGAGGAAGACCTGAAGAGAGATACTGGAAAAATGTTATTCAACAAGGATGCAGGGGGAGACAGGCCAGAGGGAAGTGGACACTGAGACAGGTTTGGAAAGAAAATGAGCACTAAGAACCATGAAGCAAGACGGAAAAAAGGATGTGAAGAGGTGCCGTGGGAATGGCAAGGGAATCAGGTGTGGCTTGGGATATAAAATGGAGTCAAGGAGACAGTTAGTATGGAAAGAGTGAGAGAGAGAAATTGGAAATGAGAGGGAGTGGGTAGGAAGGGGCTGTAAATGGGTCTAAGACTGAAATAAGGTAAGGTGCTGAGGAGGAATTCATGGATTTAGTGAGTGAAGAGATGCAAAATAATTGCTGGATCTCTGTCACAACTCTCTGCTTTCACAGCCGCTTCTGCTCTTCTGAAAGAGACTTTGTCTTAATATTATCTCTTTGATTTGTGACCTTGGGTACTCATTGCTTACAGCTAACTTCAGTTGTACTGTTTCCATTTTCTTCCTCAGTTTCTTCCTTCTCCAGGGAAACTGCCCCACTCAGTTTCTGTTGGGCCATTCCATACTATCCAGAGATCTACGGAAACCCATCATTGCACTCTCTCTGGGCTGCTATTGGGATGCATTTAAAGTCCAATTCTGTGGTCTCTTAGTAGTTACTGTCTACTCCTTGTCCTCCTGACCGCTTGTTCCCAGTTTTCCTGCCAGGTTCTTTGTAACTTAACTCTTTTTGCTGTGCAGCTCCACAAACAATTGTACCTGCACAAAGCAGTGGCGGTGGGTAAGGAGGACTGCGTGGCGGCAGAAATGCTTCAATTAGCACTGCTGTTTATACAGTCTCACCCCAGCAGAATCCCATGGTACGCCAATGTACAGCACGTAAAATGGTCCTAAAAATACTACAGAACTTATTCCTGTTGTTTTCAGATGGGGTGGGCAGAATGCTTTTCCCCGTAGGGAACATGGCCTTGTAGATCGAGTGATCTGGAGGTTTCAGTGTGCACTGGTACCAGTAAACAGCTTTAAAAGGCATTGGCAAAACGCTTCATCCCATCTAATAGCCCAGATGCACAGAATGAGAGCCTATTAGTGTTGGTATTGATTCTGTTAATGCACGTGGTGAATGGGTCTAATGAGTCCACTCATCTTTGGTGATAATCACGCAGGTGTTGATACAATGCCAAAGGATGGATCTTCTTTTCATATACATCTATGCATACACAGTAAGCTCCTACACAGAGAAGTTTGTTTATGAAGATGGTGCACAAATTGCATGTGTTTTTCCACTGCTGAGGAACAGCTGATGACTCCCCTTCTTTTAATTTAATCTGAAATTATGAAGGTTGGAATTACTTTCCTTGAACTGATGGGTAACTAATCAATTCCTTCAGCTGACAGCAATTATATTTCACTTAGGCACACTGAACTCAGCTGAACTCTTGTTCTTTTAAATATGACAACTTGTTATTGAAAGGGAAGATTTGTTTTTATCTTTAAGTTACATTATTTATTTGAGTAGATTTTTTAAGTAGCTCAGAATAGAATATAAAATCTAAACTTGGAATATTATGTCCCCTAAACATATGGTATTAGTGAAAAAAAATCTAAATGAATTAAGAATGCCATAAAAAAAGCATTGCCAGGGAGTGGAAAGAAGTGATTATTTTCCTCTATTTAGCATTTGTAAGGATGCATCTGGAGTACTGTTTTCATTTTGAGGCTTCCCAGTTTGAAAGAGCCTGGTAAAAAAAGTTAGGAGTCTGGAATACATAATGTATGAGGAATTGGACTTGCTTTGGCTAGACCAGGCTGCCCAGAGAGGCTGTGGTGTGTTCATCCATGAAGGCTTTCCAGTCTTTACTGGACATTGCTCTGCTCAACCTGCTCTATCTGTGAAACAATCCCTGCTTTGAAAAAGGGGTAGACCTTCCAGAGATCCCTTCCAGCCTAAATTATTTTATCATGATAGAATGAAACAATGCTATTAAGCATAATTACATCAGCAGTAGTATCCTATAAACCATCCTTACTATCTCACATGTATTGCCTACAAAAAAATCTTTTGCCTTTATTTATTTAACAGAGATCCCATTGCCACTTGCCTGAATTGAGGTGCACAGTGTATATGTTCTTGACTGCACAGTCAACATGCTGCTTCCTGAAGCCTCCTCTTCGTAGTCTCAGCTTTATAGACATAAGAGATTTTAAAACAGAACAGAATGGCTGATTATAACATCTCACTTCTACATTCTTCTACCTATTTTTTTCATGCATTACCCTACATACTGAAGTTAGTAACATGAGCTTGGATAAAGCTTATATTTAAAAAAGTATTCAGATTTCATTTTACGTCTTCAAGAGGTAGAATATCCATCACTCCTGTCTTTCAGGTGTTCTCATGATTAATCATCCTTTCTGCTAAGAATGTGAATGTAATTTTGAATTGGAAGTTTGGGGCTTGTATGGGGTACAAATGGCAGGGCAGTGGGCGACAGGGTGCCTTGTGTGGGAAGTGGTGTGAGCTGTCCCCCCCCAGTCACGGCCAATTTTGAAACCCGTGCAGGTGCCCCATCATGCCCCAAGACTGCAAACAGGTGGGGGACCATACTGAACCATGGCTCGGACGCGGTTAAGGAAGAGCGGCAGCCCCCGGAGGAGGAAATATATGAAGACGATATATTCGGAGACACGTGGGGAGATGCCCTTGGGAGGACACGTGGAGGAGATGCTTTGGACATTCGTGGAGAGACAAGCTGCCAAGGAGACACGTAGCTGGAGGCGTGCTTGTTGGAGGAGGCTCTCCATGCCAAAGAGGAACGCTCCTGAGGGACCGTGGCCTGTGGAGGAACCCATGCTGTGGCAGGGACACTGGGAGGCACGGAGAAGGGGAGGAAACCCAGTAAGAAACAGGGAGCAGCAGAAAGAAATCTTCGTGCACATGATCCAAAACTGCTGTGTTGCTTGCTGCTTCAGCAAAGGGATTGGGACCGAGTGAGTGCAACCCACGGCAAAAACAAGGGGAGCTGAGAATAGGGATGGGGAGGATGTTTGGCTTAAGCCGAGCCTGGGAACGGGGTGGAAAGTGTGTTTGTTTAGCTGTTTGTATTTTCTTTTTTTCACAATACACAAATCGGTGGCTAGAAGTTTGTATTAACTGGCAAAAGAATAACTAAAAATTCCCCAAGCTGAGACTCTTTTGCCTGTGATCACCTTCTAGCAGTTGGTCCTTGCATATTTCTTCCTCTCTGAAACAAAGAATTCTTTAGTACGATATATTTCCTTTCCAGAAAAGGATGCATAAATTGTAATCAAGTCTTTTTGGTGAATCTACAAATATATTAAACTATTGATGTCTCTGTCACTAAGACAGCTCTTGAAATGATTAACTGGTAATTCCCTACAGCCTCTTCAGTTTTCAACCTCCTTTTAAAAAGACGGACAGAGCATTGCAACACTTGTCTATGCTGCTATGCAAGAAGCTAAAATAAACTTTCCCCATGCTGACTGTTCCCATATTTATCTAACCCACCTTAAATATCTTTTGCCAAGATATCTAACCAAGAGCTTATGTTGAGCTCCCCATTCACTACAGTTCCTTCTTCACCTTTCACAGGTATAACTCCTGCCTGCCTCTGTCCCCCGTAAGTAGATGGGCTCTACATCCAATCTCCTGAAACTCTGCATTTTTAATTTGCACAGCTTCCGAAATGTTCCAAACCAGTCAGGTTGACTGCCCCACTCTCATTTAGAAATGGAGAAGCTTTTCCCCTCCTCTCTACTCCCCTCCTCACTGCCTCCTTCCCCTGGCTACCAGTTTCCTCATGGCTATCAGTTTCCATAAAGAATCAGTGATGATGGGAAACACGGATACGGTATAGGATAAGGTCAAATATAGTACTAACTTTACCAAAAAAGAGCACTAAGGAATTATACATCGGTTAATCTAATCTGGCCTCAGAAACAATGACTCAAGAAATTATACAGCTATCTCCACAATAGATAAAGCAATCAGAATGTAGATACCTAGAAGACAAGGCAAAAAATAATCAGTATATATTTGTCAAGGACAGGTCATATAAAATAAATCTAATTTTCTTTTATGACTAAAACTAATTTTCCCCTTTCACAGGATAAGTGGCTGAATGGCTAATGGGAAGGTATATGCACGATGTGATATATTCTGAGCTTAATAAGGCTTTTCATGCTTCTCTGTATGACATTCTCTTAACATAAGGAAATATGATGCAGTTATAGTGACCATAAGGTGAGTACAGATTTGGTTGAAAAATTTTTCTTGGAAAGCAGTTATCATTGTCAATCCAAAAAAGATGAGGTCATATTTACAGAATGATAACATGGAAGAAGAAAATAAATTTCAAGGCTTATAATAAAATATGAATATATTACTTTTTTAACAATGCCATTGCAAATTTTTATCTTTACTGGGAGAGTAGAAATATGGCATAGGAAGAAGTAATTCTTAAGACCACATGTCACTTCAATTTTCTCTTATTCATTAGATTTTATCAAAGCATTCTCTGGACTTGCCTCTAGCATATGGGAGTACCTGCAAATGAAAGAAGGGAACTATCAGGGTAGGAAACTACCCACAAAATGTCAGTGAAGGAAAAATGTGTGTGCAAGAGGCATGTTTGAGGCTTTTAATGCTTTGAGTGAACTAAGTCAAATCAAGAACCCCAAGAAAATTATTCTTATGTTGTAATCATTAGTAGTTAATATCAACATAATAATTTCTAACACACTAAAACCAGTAATTCTTGATTCTTATGGGGATTCTGGTACACTTGTCACAAGAAGGGAAGAAAAGATTATTATTCTTCTCTAGAAAAAAAGGGATATATACTTACTGTGGTAAGCAAAAGCATTCAGTCCTGATGGGAGGGGTAGACATCTGCACTTCATTAGAGGAGAAAGCCTTTATAAGAAGTGTTTAGGTTGGGGAAGAGAACCTTCCTTCCAAACAAATATTGCAACAAGATCTGTTTATACCCTGGCCCTTTGCTGACAGGGCCACAAACGGAGGCCTACAAAGAGCCCATTTTGCAGTCACAGTACTGCTTTCATATGTTGCCTTATGAGTTGAAGGACCATGAAGACTTGGGTCCCAGGAGAGGATCTGAAATTAAATCCTCTTTGCTGCCTATAGCTATATAATACTTTGCAATATTATGCCCTTAAAATTTGAAGCTGACAAGGCAAATATATGCCCCTCCCCCCCCGCCCCCCCAAACCAACCCAAAATGACAGCAGAAAATTAGAGGGATTTTCATAAAAGTACAAGTAGGATGCCTGATCACCTTTAAGAGCATTTCTTAAAGGTGTTATCTTCACATGTATTCAATCTCACCGATTTTGGGGTGTTCAGCAGTTAAACATGCAGAAGCAGTTAGTGGTCTAGGATCGTGCTGTGACCATATCATCCCCAGTGCTGACCATGTCGTATTTCTGCTCTGAATGGGAGCCGTACCGAGTTACTATCTGAATCATCTTTTGAAAATCCCAGAGGCTGAGAAAACTAAGGGATAAAATTATGGAACGAAGGCTGTCTAAAATTAAGGGTGGTATATCTGAACCAACATGTACTTTCTTGTCATGTAGATTTGTTTTCCTTCAACTCTCCCTTTGATTCTTGCAGTCTTGTATTTTATTGTTTTGCAGTGGTGTGCTGGCAAAATAAGGAATGTTCTACGATAGTTCATCTGTTTCCACTTCACTGCCAGCCACAAGTGTTTGGGTGGCTAAGCATTTCCAGTTTGATTAGGAGTTTCTTTCTCATTTCTGCCCTACTGACTCAGCTTTTTTTTTGTTTTGTTTTTGTGCAGGCAAAGCATGGGAATTATATTTATTCACATATTAGCTGACAGCTTATTGCTTCATAGTTGGATGTTTCCCCTTCCTTCCATCCCATACCCAGTACTAATTCCACCAAATTTAGGTTGTGAGGTACAGATACTACCAGAAACAATTACTTTTGCAGAACAGTATGTGTTTCATCACATATATGTATATTTATTTATACAGTATAGTAATACACAGGAATACAGTATTGATTCTCAATAAAGTAGCTGCCCCAAAAAGGAAGTGTTGCTGTAGATGTTTATAAATGTTAACACAGGGAAGAAGCTGGGAAAGTGTCTCAAGGTCAATGGAGTTTAATTCTATTTCCTAGGCTCCTTTCCATCACCTGCTCATGTCCACTGCTGGAGAGCAGTCATGAAACTAGATAGCCCACAGACACACCAGCATGGATACTCTTACATTCTTTTCTCTACACTTGTAATATCTTTCTGAGCTGAGCTGTGCAACACAGACAGACAGACAGACACACGCACACACACAACTCACTATTTCATGCTACCAGTGTGGGAGAAGCATTTCTCTGTCTATAAACTTTTTATTTCATCCATATTCTTAATAGAGATGTCAGGCTACTCTGAATGATGGTCATTCCTTCCACACATCTCTTGTTCCAGACCTGTTATGAGAACCTCTTAGTTTTCTTCTGTCACTGACTATGTTTTTGTATCTCTGGTGTTAAAGCTGAATAGAATAGAATAGAATAGAATAGAATAGAATAGAATAGAATAGAATAGAATAGAATATTTCATTTGGAAAGGATCCACAATGACTGTCTAGTCCAACTGCCTGACCACTTCAGGGCTGACCAACAGTTAAAGCATGTTATTAGGGGCATTGTACAAATGCCTCTTAAACACTGACAGGCTTGGGGCATCGACCACCTCTCCAGGAGGCCTGTTCCAGGGTTTGACCACCCTCTCGGTACATAAATGCTTCCTAATTTTCAGTTTAAAGCTCCCCTGGTGCAGCTTTGAACCGTTCCCTGGTATTTGCTGGATCCCAGGGAGAAGGGACCAGCACCTCCCTCTCCACGTCCCCTCCTCAGGAAGCTGTACAGAGCAATGAGGTTGTCCCTCAGCCTCTCTTCCTCTCTCCGTGAATTGCCCTCCAGGTTTTAATATTTCCCTCTCTTTACTTCCTTGTCTCACCTCTGTGCCAATGGGTCCCAGACTGAATTTTTTTATCCCAACGTATGATCACTTAATTTGCAGATTTCAGTGGATAATCTGTGATAAACCAGCCTTTTTGGTAGTGATAATTACCCTACTGCTCGCTGTGTTTATCTAGCACTTGTCCCATACAGTGTGATGCTCCTGGGATTATGGGGTGAAGCTCTTGTGGTCTGCAGAGCCAGCCCTGCTTTGCTTATGAGCCAATTATACTCCTACCATGAACACTAACATATGAAATTTTTAATTTGCCCACAGCCCCTTAAATCGCCTATTTCAAAATGATAATTGTAGGTTGCCAATATAGTTGTATTCAATCCTTAGAGGGAAGAAGACATATGCCACTGCTTCATTTTATGACTGTAAACTTTTAGATACATTAACTGTGTCCATGACAGTGCAGAGACTGCAGCAAGAATTCTCAATCACAATTCAGCTCACAGAAGTTCAGTCCCAGGAAAAGGAAAACAAAGCCATGGAAAGAAATAAAAATCCAGAAACTGCAAGTTTAGACCACAGCTAGTATCCATGGTCAGACCAGCATGTCCATAGGCAGGAGCTGCCACATATCAAAGCATAACTGTCCTATCTGGTTTTGAAAAACCCCTTTTAGTGTACAGGTTGTGAGGCTAGTTAGGAATCAGCCAGTGGCCATACTGGGAGAGGATGGGAAATTCATAGGAATGAGTTAGAGTAACATTTCTCTTCGAGGTGGACATCACACCTCTGCAAAGCAGCCACACTTGATCTCAGGAATCATTTGATCCCTGGAAGAAAAATAAATCCTTACTTGACTGAGACATGAATTGAAAAGCACTGAAACCTAGGAAATCCTATAGGAAAGGAAACGTGAAGTTTTCTCCGGTCCATGTACACAGGACTAGTATTAAAACTACCTAGTGTTTGTGTGCTACGTCTGGTTTATAACCAGAGAGGCTCAGCTGCTGGGCTGTAAAACGAGGGCACCTTGGCAATGGCCTGGCAGTGACCTGGACCTGGTTTATTCCGCGCACCAGGAGCTGCGTCAGCCTCCAACAAGCACCTTTCTAACTCCGTGATTATTAACACGGAGCAATACACCCAGTGCTGAACTCCTGGGAGTGGGACTCGCAATGGTCGTATGATCTCTTTTATAGTTTTCCAGCCTGACCACATCGCAGAGATCCCATTAATGTCTGTGGAAATCCTGTTCTCACGAGCTCTGTGAGATGATGCCCTGGGTGCTGTCTGGGATCAGAGGGTATTAATGAGCCTTCTGTTCCAGTGCATCTTAGAAAATCACATTTTCCCCTCTGTGTTTTATTTCCAGGAACACCAAAATGGGATATTTTGCGTGATATTTAGGAAAAAGCTGTAAGAAAAAAACAGTTAGCACCCTAAGGAAACAAAGCGAAAAAACCAAAAATTACAAAGCATCTGCCCTTTTTAGATTTGGTAAAAGACAGAGGCAGCGGGGATTTTCCCCTACAAACCAGCATGGGGCAGTGTTATCCAAGCAAACTCGCACTGCGTCTACTGGCAGACACATCAGCACCGGCATCTGTAAGGTTTAGACATAAACACCTGAACGGACTTGGAACCTCTTATAAGTAACTGGCTTGGACAAATATAGCTACATAAAAAAGAAAACTTGGAGTAAATTGTTCTGAAGCGTGGACAACATATACGCTTCGATGGTACAGACTAATTTTTGGCCTTAACAGCTTAAGTGCAATATCCCTGAAGTCCAAATTTATGATGTGTTTAATTATTAACCATTGTGTTTTCTCCCTTTCTTCCTGAATTTTCCTTTGAATATGCTTTTTAGAGGTTTTTTTGTTACTCAATGAAATGTGCCATTTGTGGGGGCATGCTTTTAAAAATAGAAGTAGGTATTTTCAGAGATGTTTAGCTTGGGGAAAAAAGGGTTTCCTCCTTAAAAATAAATAAACGTTGAAATATTTGTTACAGATGATACCAAATATTTTTCAAATCCCCCTCCCACGACATGAATTCTTCTGGTGGCTCTGTGTGGAACTAAATGTCGCAGGTGCAGAACTGTCTGATACAACAGTAATAGCACCTATTAGTGCCAACGGGTCTTCCCCAGCATTTGTACAGCCTATTGTATCAGACTGGAAATCTTCAAGATGATAACGATTTTAAAAGCAAAATGAGGTAGATTAAATTAGGTACAACTATTGTGTTCTGAGTGAAATCACAGGTGTGAAAGAATCTTCATTCTTTAGTTGCATATATTAAAATAATATTAAATATGATGATAGAATCCTGTGTTATTTACTTAATTTAATATTAATATTTAAAAATTGGTTTAAAATTAGGAGAAAGCACAAACAGTTTTCACTCTCACAAAAGGAAGCAAGCTAGATGGCATCGAGGACTCTTTCTATCATTTTTGTTCTTTTTGTTCCCTTTTATGACTGGATTCCACCGCTGCTGATGTCTTCAGTTAATGTGCTATGTGTTTTCTTCTTCACTCCTAACAGCTCCAGAGAAAATGAGGTTTCTTTTGTAGAAACTGAATGCTAAATGGAGACTGTCAGGTATGTCATTGCATTTAATTTATCACACACGAAGAAGGTAGTGTTTGCCCAGATGATCTGATAGTAGATTTAGGACACTGCTAACTTGTGGACTGCTGACAATTGACAAGTTGGCAAAACAATAACATTGTTAAAAAAAAAAAAAAAAAAAAAGAGGTTAAGCCAGTATTTCTTCAAACAAACTGTGGATAATATTGCTGGGTCTGTTTTATATTCTTAAAAATTAAACAGGAATGAGAAGTCAGGAAAAAGAGAATTATTAAAATTGATACCAAAACATGTTTAGCATGCTTCTCCTGTATAAAAATAAATAACAAGATGGCTCTATGATTCAATGTATAATTTTAGAAGACATTTACAAATAGAACTGGAAACCAAATACTTTTTAATAATAGCCAGATTTTTGTGATATAATATCCCTGAGATGGAGTTATGTGACTCTGGGAGCAAGTACACTGTGGGGAAACACAATTCAATTTAAATATTTTGAGAAGAAACTAAGAAATGAGATTTGAGAATAGGAAAAAAAGACTTCAGCGTTAAGAGTACATTTTCTGTAATGTGATACAAACACAGAAAACCAGACACTTTCTGTCTTGTTCTATCCCCAAATCAAATGGTAACATTAACATTTATTTCTAAGTAACAAAGCTGTGAAAAGGCCCTTATAGCTCTTGAGATACTTAAGTTCTGAACATATTCAACACATTAATTTTTTTAAAGAAAAGTTGTCTACCTTGTGAAACTTTTTTTTTTTTTTTTCTTCTCCTCTGGAACCAATGTTGTGGTGCTGTGAAAACAAGAAATAACGAAAAGTCCGTATTAAAGGTCTTTAAAAATGCTTCAAACAGAATTCTTCACAAAAATTAAAGGGACGTAAACTTTCCAAAAAAAGTTCCTATCTCAAAAGCAAGGACGTATGAGAGGAACACGGTTCAGAGCAACAAAGGGATACAGCAAAACCCGTTCTGCCCGGACGCCCCTGAGGAACCAGCCCCTGGCAAATCTGCACTTGTGGTTTGAACACAACAGAGGTTATGGAACGCAAAGAAGTACAGTACTGCCAGCTCCCAGCAAAAAGTCCAAACTAATTTGGCCAGACAGTGAAAAAAAGGGGGGAAAAAAAAAAAAAAAAAAGAAAAA
>JAVJGG010000013.1:5901246-5911981 GCA_035590195.1 Aviceda cuculoides
GGCGGGCTGCCCGCCCTCCGTGGCCCTCCCGGCGGAGTCAAGCCGGAGCTGCCGGAGGAGTGGGGCCGCCCCGGCTGGGCTCCCGCCGCCCCGGCGCTGCGCTGCTCCGGCGGCCTGGGGAGCTGCTTCGCGGAGATAAGAGATGATAGGGTATCCGAGATCACATTCCCACACTCTGAATTTTCCAATAATGCCAAGAGTACTGACCTAACAATTAACTGTGTTGCAAAGGGGGCCTCTTCACCTAGCCCAAAGACAAACAATGCATTTCCACAACAAAGAATACTCAGAGAGGCAAGGAAATGCCTTCCAGCAACTACTACACACCGTGCAGATAACAATACAATAGCTGCTAGGTTCTTAAATAATGATTCTTCATCAGCGGCAGCAAATTCAGAGGAAGATTCCAAAATCCCTCATTGTATTGAATTTGCCACGGATTTGCCCTCTTTACAAACTGATCCCGAGGAGGATGCTGCTTCTCCAGGGGCAGCAGCAGCAGCTGAGCTCCACTGCACTGATACAGGCAATAAGGCATTGCCATTCCTGCACAGCATTAAAATCAAAATAGAGGACAGCAGTGCGAACGACGAGTATGAGCCCGATCTTACAACACATAAGCTAAAGTGTGAGTGCAATGATACTAAGGATGAGTTTTACGGTGTGACTGAGAGTAATAACCAGGACGCTTTATTAACAGCCAAGGAAGATTCTGCATGCACTGAGAAAGAAACCACTTCCTTAAACCCGCTGACTCAGAGTCAGGTCCTCTCATGCACTTTAGGTACTCCAAAACCTGAGGATGGGGAGTATAAATTTGGAGCAAGGGTGAGAAAAAATTACAGGACACTGGTTTTGGGAAAGCGACCTGTACTGCAGACTCCTCCAGTCAAACCAAATTTGAAATCAGCTCGAAGCCCACGTCCTACAGGTAAAATTGAGACACATGAAGGAACACTGGATGATTTTACAGTTAACAATAGACGCAAAAGGGTAGCCAGCAATGTAGCATCAGCAGTGAAAAGGCCATTTAATTTCATGGCAAATTTTCCCTGTCCACCATCACTAATTATTGGCAATGATGGGGATTTGTTGCCAGCTTATTCCTTAAACACCACTAAGGATTCCCAACCACCTCACAAGGCCCATCCTGTATGGAAATGGCAGCTGGGCGGTTCTGCAATACCTCTTCCACCTAGCCACAAATTCAGGAAATTTAATTAATAAAATAGTTTGGAAAATATTTTCTTGAACCACCTTTAACTTTCTTACGTTTTTTAAACTCCGCAGGATGGTTTGTACAAGCCCATTAATGCTATACACACTTTTGGAATCCTGTTTTATCACATTGTGAAGACAGAAACCGGATTACTATTTTCTTTGCCATTACAACAGTGGTATTTTGTTTTGTTTTGTTTTGTTTTTTTATTTTTTTTGGTTCTGTTGCATTTGGGTTTTTTTGTTGTTGTTGTTGTTGTTGTTGTTGTTACATTCCACAGAGTACTTCAGGCTAAAGACTCAAGTTAAACTCAGTTATTATGGTAGAGCTGGAACACTTTACTGTTTAAATGCTAATAATGCACCAGTACCTCAATTCAACTGCTGCAAATAAATGTCAAAAGGTTGAATAATAAATATTAGAATGAGCCATTAAATTTATGCACTAGATTTCGAAAATGGAAGTCTAACTGTTAATTCAGTTAAAGTTTGTTAAGTTACATGGTTGCACAGTAAGGGTTCACTATAATTCAATGTGGCAGCAGCCTACTTTTCGGGAGCTTTGTTTTCGGGTGCAGGGGTGTCTTTTTCGAAGAGCAGTTGCACTTACTCCTTTTTTCTCTGGTTTGGAAAGGCTGGGGTCTGCCTGCGACCCCAGCGCTGGGAAAAGCTGCCTCATCTGAAACCAGTAAATAAATGTGGAATTCTATTTTTGGTAAAAGGGTGTGTTTTTACTTGTACAGCCACTCTTTGCAATTGGGAAGCCTTTTTGTTTCACCCAGAGGTCTTAAATAAGGTTACTGTTACCCACTAATGTCATACTTAAGTTGTGGTCTGAACATGCCCCTTACAAACTTGCAAAGCAACTAAAATATTTGCCCGGCCAGCAGTACAATTTATGGTCCAGCCCCTCACGCTGGCTGGAGGAAATAGCAAAGCAGTAAATACAACACAGAAAGTGAAACGAGAGGCCGTAAGTGGAAAGAATACACAAAATGAGGAGACCGTGTTATTCATAGCTTTTTGGCACCAAAACTCAGGCGTTTCAATCGTGTTACACTTCCCGGTTCTAACCTCATCTCTTAAAATTTGTTGTCGTGGGTTGTTTTTGGTTTTGTTTTTTGCCATGCCATCCTCTCTATGTAGCAGAAACATTTATACTGCACGTGACAATCAGAGGCAATTATCTATATTTGCACTTAATATCGAAATAGTCGAACAGGCAGACTTCTAGAGTCTAGCCCTCGGTAAGACATGCTGGTATAATATATTGTGATGATGGAAGCAGTAAATCAAAATTATGGAAATTTGCACTGTTGAAAAGCATGCTTTAGCTTTATTTTCAATTAAAAACACTGTTTAAAAAAAATTCCTGATTCCATACACTTTGAATTATTGCAGAGTTACCCGTGGTTTCCTCTCCGTTTGTAAGCTCACTGTTTTTATTTGGAGGAAATACGCTTCAAGAGGTTAACTGTTTCCCTCCCTCCCCCCCAACCCTTCGAAAAGAAAGGGAAGGGGGAAAAAAAAAAAAAAAGAGAGAAAAGCTGGAGGCCGAGGTGGAGGCAGAGCTGAGGACGGGGGAAGGTCTCTCTTGCGGGGGGAGGACGGGTACAGCAACTCTGAAAACAGCCTGAAAAGTTTGCAGCTTGAGAAAGGCAGTTATAATTGAGTTGCTGAATCAGCAGAGTTTAGGATGAATAATTGCTGGTTTCTTTCTTTGGATTAGCATTTTATTTATACTAGATCATTCCCAAATTAAATTTTAAGGATTCCACTCATCGATCAATCCCGGGAGAATAATTTATCGTAAATCAAAAAAGGAAAACAAAGCAACAATGTAATGTTTACTGTCTGACTCAAAGTCAACATTTCTGCTGGCAATCCACTGCCTGGGTTTCAGTTTTTTAATTCCTGCCTTTTGTGATGCCCTCTGCCAACCCCTCGTGTCTCTAAATATTCCAAGCAGTCACTAACTGATTTCAGCTCTGTTTACTATATCCACACCGTAGTTTTCCTCTCATTGTAAAAGGCCTTGTCTAAGAATACCTGCAGCCAAATATATTTAGAAAGAGTAAACAATTGCCTTTCAGTGGAGTTACCCTTCCCCCCTGCATGCACACGCACACACACCCGCACACGCACACACATCACTTTAAACTGCCAATTGCAAAAGGTGCATTGCATACTTAACCGCTCTGCTGAAATTACGATGGTCATGAAAAATCTGCTTACTAAAGTTGTTCTGAGATGAATGTTTACATTCGTATGTTTAGAGCTGCACAGATTACAGCCTTACTTCCAGAGAACTGTAAATACGTACAAAATGTACTGCTCAGGAAAGCCCCCCGCTCTGTTAGAAAGCCGTGTCTGCTTGACAAAGGTCTTCACTTGACCAAAAAAAAAAAAAAAGAAAAAAGGGGGAAAAAAAAAAAAAAAAAAGAAACATTGTGAGGGAGGAAAATTTGTAGCTCAGTCTTTCAGGTTGGATTGCTTGTGCCATGTCTGTGGTACATATTTTCAGCTCAGTCTGAATTACTTTTGCAGAATCGCCCTGGACAATCCATTTGTTTAAAAGTACGAAGTCTTAAGTGTTCTTTAGAAGAATGAACAGACAGTGCAGTTTGGAGGAATGTTATTTAAAAGTGCTTTTGGCTGCGCCTGGTGCCTCAGTCTTTAGTCACAGTGAGTTGTATCTGAGTGTTGCACTGAAATTATGCTAAAAACCCTCTGGTGAAGAGGCAGCTGCCTTCCTTAGGGAGAAATCTGGGGTGGAAATGGAGAAGAACCACCTCAAGTGAGCACAGGGTGCTGGAAGGACCCAATACTGGGGCCACATTGGCCACATCTACCCGTTGACTAAATAGGGCAGGAACAGTCCCATGTTTCTTTATACTGGTTCACTGTTTGACTGCTCTTTGAAAAATGGAGAAATTCTTTGAAATTTTGCAAGTAGAGTGTGTTAGAGGCAATAATTCATAAATAGTAAATGACATAAAATAGTAAATAAAAATTAAAGGGACACAAGTGTACTGATGGCACCATTAGTTCAAAGCGAATCGTATCAAAAGTATCACAAATAAATATTTAGCAAAATAATCAGGACAACTGCTACGCAGAAAAAAAATAAAACTAAGTATCCAAAATCAGTTCTTATAACCTTTATCAAACCAATGAGCACTAGTGAATCTATAAATGCAACACTTAAATTTGACTTCTGAACAATTCTTCTTTTTGACATGAAACATATGCAAACTGCAAAAGAGCCTAGGAAGAGACATAGAAGAGTTTAGGGTTTGAAACATCAGGATTTTGATGATATGGAAAGTCTGCTAGAAAACATTCTAAAATAGTGTTTTTCATCTTTGAAACATATGAAATACAGTGTGAAAACCTCTTAGGACACCCAGGTGGCCAAAACTTCAGGATAGAACTCCCTTAATGGATGAGATTTCCATGAGTATCATTAAAAAAACCCCCAAATTATGAACATAAGATTTTTCTAAAATAGGGAAAAAATCATAACGATTGAAAGGAGAGAAATTAGAGGGAAATTAAAAAAAAATAAATCTTCCTCCTTGGTTTTATGCTCCCCACTGAGTTCTTGCAGGTTTGTTCTCAGCCCAGGCTTCCGGAATCGCCGCAAGCTCTTCCCAGCCTCCGTGGGTCCCTAGGACGGTGTCTCCTTGGCGCTGCGTACCGTCTCCCTTCGCAGGCTCTGCTCGTGTTGGTGGTTTCCCCTTGCTCGGCCTGGTGAGCGTTTCAGCATTTCATGACGTAAAGCTGATTGTTTTCTGTCCTGTCCATTGGGTGGAACAGATCATTACCTTTCTCTCCACTCTTACATGATTAGAGAGTGTTTTTCTTCATTACATTAAGCAACTTCAGTTACTTCGGTCTCTTTGTGACCACTTTTCTAGTGTTCTAGTGTCGAACAGTATTTTCTAGGTTGCTGATCATCGGTCATTACTAAAGTCTGTTCCCTGGACATTCCACAGGCTGTCCAAATTCTTCTTAAAGCAAAGTGCCTTGAGCACAACAAAAGATCAAGAGCTGAAATATATAAGGCAACAGCCAGGTTCAGTTTTGAAATGCCACTTCTCGATTCCTTCAGGGAGATGTGATTCTCTGGGCTTTCCTGCAGGTGCAATTTCCCTGTCAAGTCCATCTCTCAAGATGCATTACAGTCTCTTCTCTTAGTGTAATGAAACTGCTGCATCTTAGAAGCTTCGGAAAAGATAAGGGATATAGGATAGATGAACTGTAACTCCCAAGACATATGGAATTGAAATATTTTTATTTTGCCTGCACTGCCTTTTCGTACCAGACCAATGCTTTCATAGCTTTGTCACTGTTTTTTTTTTCTTAAAGGTTTCATTGTAAGCTTTTATTATGAGCATACATTGTCTTTCACAAGAAGTTCACGCTTCCCATTCTTGGACACATAGGAAAATAGATTTCTGTGGTCATCCTAGTACTGTGCCCTGAAAATCCCTATCCCAAGTAAAAACCCCGCCTCTGAGAGACAGGACATTTTAGTTTAAGTTTAAACCAGTGCTAATACAGCGCCATACCTTCCAAATGATGCTGGACACATTTATATGGAGTGTGAGCAGAAGGACATTGCGTCTGCTTCCAAAATCCATGCGGATAAACTGTGTGGAGTACTGAAATACACCCAAACACCAAAACATTTACACGCAATAATTTTTTTGTAACCTGTCTCTATGGAGGCAATTGTTAGGCCTGCTAGATGCTCATATGGCTCTGGCTGTTGCAACACACAGAGGATTTGAGTTTGAGGTCTTGGGTGTAAATGCCATAGTACGAAAGCTAACATACAGCCACAGCCTCGCCAACCTTATACTTTAAAAATGGTGAGTCATGACCTCGAGACATGAAAGAGCCTTACGTGATGGGATCCCCAGTCAAGCCAGTGCCTTGAGCTGGAATCGCTCCACCACTAAAAACAAGCAGTTCTCTAAAACTAATGCCAAAAGACGGTGAAGGTTTCCAGTCTCTAGAGGTATATGTCAATAAAATCCAAAAGTAGTAAGCTGGAACATGGCAATTCTTTCCAGAGAGAAAACTCAGGATTGCTGGGTGAGATCTGTTAAAAATTAGTCTTGAAAACAAATCTTCCTCTTTTCACTTGTATCCTGGCAAGACAGGACCTTTCTTTTTGGCTTTCCTTTTGCTCCAGAAACCTTTGGTGGTTTCCTGAGTTGCAGAAACCATACGCAGACCCTCTGAGGTATCCAGGAAAGCCTTCCCTAGGAGTCCTGTGGTGCCTCTTGACTCCTTGGTTGCTCTATGCATGACTTTCCATAGGCCTCCTCTTGCCGTTGGAGATCCCTGGTCGCAGAGGTTCATTTTTCTGTTGAAAGAGGAGGAATCTCCCCTCCCTCCTGAGAAGTTGTGCTGATCCAGAGGGCAGCGGCCAGAAAGCAGCTCGTGGTCGTCCTTCTCCCAGACTCTTTAGCAGAATGTACAATATGCGGTGACCTGAAAACAAAGCAATTAAACTGCCATACCCATCTGTCATCACTCGGAATGATGAGATTTAAGGCAATTTTTTTCTGAGCAGTGAAATCAATGATGTCTGATTTCCTAAAGATTTATTCCCCTCTCTGCAGTCCCACACATTTCAGTAATCCCATTTTTCCTGTAATGGCCCCAGGGTAAGCGTTACACCTAGTTTGGAGCTGTGTGCCTGCTGATCTGTCAGGCCAGCAAGCACACGCTGTTTGGCCAACAGGAAGCTGCAAAAATTCAGTGTATAAATGCGGAGTTTTGCTTTCCTTTCCTGCATACATCAGGAACTTTCTTCTAAATCAAACTGATTTTCATGACACTTACGGGATTATCTGTTGAGACTTCAACTTTTTTTTTTATCTAGGTAAAACTGGCTAATGGGTTCTGAAATTAATAGAAAGAGAGGGGCAGACAGATGGTTGGACAGAAATACATACAGAGGGACAAACAGATGTCATATGCATACCAAACTAATTTCTGGGTGACACTAAATTAAAATACTGAATGACTTACAGTGTTTTTTATTCATGTCTTTTTTAATAACCCTTTACTGTTCACTTTGCTGACACTTTTAAATTTTAGTGTATTTTCTTTTAATGAAAGCTGGGCTTAATCATTGGATTTAAACATTGCACTGCTTGGTCTGGAACTTAAACAAATGTCAAACTTGTGACGAGGTAATGAGATCTGGCAATATATTTTCTCTGCAGCTCTGCTCATGACAAATAAAATCTATTGAAGAAGGCATGGTTTGGTTGATCCCTGTTTTTCTCTCCTTTCCACTAAACCAGACGTATTGCTGTAGTATCCAGAGGTCAGACAGTTGCAAGGATTTATTCAATATGTATAACATTTATTAAATTTATTGTTTTTATAATGCCATTCAAAGACCTTCTTCGCAAGCAAAGTTCAGAAGTTCCCGGGATTACATTTTCTGTAGTGTTAGCATTCTCACACAGTAGTTTCACAATCATTTGGGAAATAAAAAATTATGTAGTTATGAATTATTGTATTTGCTGTTCAGTTAGGGTTCTGGCACGCTTGCAAAGTAAAAGAACGTATCACTATTATACTCTAAATCTAAACAACCAGAAGAGGTTTTATTTTAATTGTGTACATTTTTAAAAAAGAGAGTGAATATGTCCATTTAGGAAAATTCTCAACAAATAAGGGGGATTGAATAGGAGAGGGAGGGAAGAAGAAGGATGTAAAAAGGGTTTTTAAAAAACTCATGAAGAAGTCAGTGTAACAGGTTCCATTAGATCCTTGTAGTGTTTCTGCAAATCTGCTTCTTGGCCGCTATAGTAATTAGTAGCCTGTTTCTCTATTTACATTTGCCTAATAGAGTTTTCATGTAAAGGAAAGCAAAATGCAAATATTGGATCTAAGGCCAGTGTAAATAAAAATACCAAATATCATTTGAAGACTAAGTGGAAGCTGGCTGCCTGAAAAAATGTTTAATCCAAGATCTCCTCTCTCACCTGCAGTGCCTATGTACATGTATGTATACATGCATACATTTGTAGTATGGGGAGTTGTACAAGAAGTGGCAAACACAATATAATGTTATAAAAAGAAAATTCCTATCAGCTTTTCATTATTATTCCCAATAGGCTTAATAATATGAAGAAATACTTTACAGTTCCCATCAGT
Source organism: Aviceda cuculoides (assembly GCA_035590195.1). Taxonomy (NCBI): domain Eukaryota; kingdom Metazoa; phylum Chordata; class Aves; order Accipitriformes; family Accipitridae; genus Aviceda; species Aviceda cuculoides. The sequence goes on from JAVJGG010000013.1 coordinate 5,909,653, forward strand.
GCCGGTGAGGTCTTAACTGAAGCAAGTTTCATTAAAATCAATACATTCTTCCTAAGAAGTTTATCTATTTTCTTTAAAGCTACCTGAAGATTTTAGTTTACTTCTTGTAAAGGAGATAAATTGGACAGGGAAATATTACATTTAGAAGTCATATAGTAAAACTTCCATGCTCTGTATTTTGGGCAAAGTGATAAAGCTTGGGCCATCCAAGGTCACGCTCTGACAGACATGACTTCTCAGTTTGTATGCTGACCCTGAAAACATAATAACAGACAGAAAAAGGTTACAGTATCTTCACATTTTTATGAATAGGTGGTCTTCATTACATTTCTAGCAGTTTCTTCTTTTTCATTAGCTCCTAACCCTTTTTCTAGTTTAATAATAATAATAATAATTATTATTATTATTATTATTATTATTCAGGGATAGTCTTTGCCTGCCTCCAAGTTTCCCATAGGTTATTTGCAGAAATAGTGAATGATACCTATAGTGGCCAGATTATTTTTTTCCTTCTAATGATGAATATGACTACTAACCTTCTGCCCACACTGGGTGCGTAGGCTAAAAATTGACTTTTTTAAGGCATGGAGCTCATGAAGGTGCTAAACCAGACTAGAGAGCAGCATCTCATAATTTTAATGGCCATTAATACAGGTCTTGTATTGACAGTAAGGCTACCAACAGCTAACAAAACAAACATCTGCTCTGCTTTCAGATGCATTCCAAGATTTTTTCCCCATATTTTCAATCTTCTCTATTCTTGAGTTGATTTTGAATGTTGCCTAATAACACTTTGTTTTTTAATATTAGAAATATGCATGCTCTTGCTGTCTTTTCTTTCTGTCATGCTAGAGAGAAACCACAAAATCAAACAGAAAGTCCAAATGCTAGTGTAAGCATCAATAAAGAAAAGGAAAAACCTCTGCTCATAAGAGCTGTTTATCAATTAGTCAAAACAAAGATACTAGTAAATGCTCAAAGGATTAAAACTCTGAAGAATAAATGTAGAATAATTCCAATATTTTTCTTGTGATTTGATGTAATCAAGCTAAGTCAAGAGCATAAGGTTTCTACATGACGAGAGAGCTTTTCTGAAGTGAGATGGAGAAGCTCCAGGGATATATTTGAGGAAACTTGAGATAAACCAGAATGTGAAAATCACCTGAACACTTGCTGAATAAAGTAAGAGTCAGTGATGGATGAAGCAAAACTTGCTCAGCTACTTAAAAAATTTATCAGTTTGTAATTCTCTCCTGTGACTAGGAATCTGAGGAGCTGGCAACTGCCTAATGCTCCTAGGTTTTGCTTATATCGCTAACAGTATAAGGTGATAAAGGTACACTTTCTTTTTTCACTTTTACTGTTTGTACATTCTCATCTTGAAACTTTGGAAATCCATTTTAAAGAGCAAGGGAAAGTGTGCTTTATGCTGAAACAATATGAAATGCAACATAGACTTACTCTAAGCAGCAAAAAACCAAAACTCAGGGTATGCTAAAAGATAATACTCTCATGCCGAACCAATGAACTTCACAACTTGTGTAAAACCATATCAGTATGTATCCATCTTACCTTATAATATACATTGCCTTGGTAAGAAATAGTTCAAATATGCTGAACTTCAGGATATATGATTTGCTTATGAGCATATGAATATTGTTTCAAGCTGAAGATAAAACAAGGAAAGATGCAATGTTTATGTTGCATGCTAGCCTTTATTATTATGTGTTCCTTATTATATTATTTGTACGTTCTACTCCTAAGTATATTTCACCTTAACCGCTCAACTGCTTAGAAAGATGCTTTCTGTCATTATTTTGTAAAATCAAAGAATGAAAGTGACAAACTGACAGTTTATATTCTGGAGATTTACAAATTCATTTTGGAAATATAGCTCCTTCTTTAGTTTTTGGGTAAGCAATAGTTAAGATAAGAAACCCAAGTAATTTGTTTTCTGTGAATGCTCTTACAGAACTGAGGTACATTATAAATCAAACCCAAAGATTCATGCGCCAGAAAATTGCTTACCTGGAGATTTTAAAAGATGGAAAAGTAGAAAATTCTCACCAGGTTCTACAAAACGAGAAAGGGGAGGCATGCCACGGGAGAGGCTGAAGTGACGCGCAGTTCTGCCCGTGTGGCAGAAACATGATGAGCTCCATGAGGGCAGAGGTTGCGTCAGGAGGGAGGGGTAGGCAGAGTTTGGGTAAGGAGGGAGGGGTAGGCAGAGGTTGGGTCAGGAGGGAGGGGTAGGCAGAGGTTGGGGTAAGGAGGGAGGGGTCGGCAGAGGGTGGGTAAGGAGGGAGGGGTAGGCCGAGGTTGGGGTAAG
>JAVJGG010000013.1:5913848-5939688 GCA_035590195.1 Aviceda cuculoides
CATAATTTAGTAAATATTTTGTTTTCTGACAGTAAAAATTAGCTGGTATACTGCTTTAATTTAATTCTCTGGATATAAGTAACAAGTTCGGAACGAACAGGTAGACTTTGAGTGTGTCCAGATGGTGCACATCATTCCAGGTGGAGGAAAAGGGAGTAAGGGTTAAGAAGCCCAGATGAACTCTTTTCCTTCAATTCTATTTACATAAAGGAATAACATTTTACTTTTCAAATTTCACCTTTATTAAAAAGAAAAATATCAAGTTACAGGCATTAAAGTAGATCTGTGCTTCATTCAAAACCAGGCTAAAACAGTACTAAGAGTGTACTTTAATAATTTTAGAAGATTTGGTCTCCAGTACTATAAAACCTTGTTCTATGTGATAGTTATCTAAAACAGACATTAGCAGAAGCAGATGTTGTTGTTTTTTTTCTCTGCAAGGAAGGCGTAGGATTTCTCCAGAATAAAAGATATAGAAACCAAGAGGAAACATATTTTCTCGGTGCACATGTTTTCTACACTACACTTTCTACACTTCTACACTGGGATATTATGATTGCCAGACATGCCTCCTTTGAAATAGTAGATATGGCATAAAATACCCCTAGTGGGAAAACACTTGAAGATGACATCAACTACAGACTGATTCATATAGCTTTGAAATTCCATTCTTATACCTTTGAAATTCCATTCATATACCTTTGAAATTCCACACAAAATTGAATGATGCAGACAATTCAATTGCTTTGCTTTATAAATAGGCCATGTTTTAATGGTACCCACTAAAAAATGTGTAAATAAGTACTCAACAGAAAAAATGTACCACTCTGGGTAAATAAAAAATAAAAATGAAAAAAAAAAAAAAGATAATAAAGATCAAGAAACAGGTTAATTAGGAAAATAATGCTTCACATGTATTTTAAGTTCTATTCAAGGTCGATCAGACAAAGAAGAAAGGGTCTAGTGACATAAAGCTTGCAAAGATGGAGAAAAGGAATGCAATAACATGTTTGTATTTCTTTAAGACTAAGTAATTCTTCATAGTTGCATACCATTCCCTTTGGCTCTATTTAAATTTAGTTGACAGCTATAAGCAGAGAGAAACCCAAAAGCTGGCCACAGATAATATATTACATTATGACCAAAAGGTTAAAATTATGAGCAGAAGAGAGTTCCTTCCACTTGGAAACACACAAAGATATTTGGTGAAACTAATGCAAAACATGGATAGGCAGTGACTTGTAACGTAGAGATGCCAAAAAGAAACGGCAGCACGAATGGCTAGCTCTAAGGGTTAGCTGTCAGTGGAATATGGCAGCAAACAAGGCCAATGACATTTTGGCCTAAGACATTAAAAAAAAAATCATGTCATACTGCAGGGACATGGAACTGCAACTTGACGGAGCACCTAGGTCGCATCTGGAATGCTCCACAACTCTCAGGATCTCACTACTGGAAACACATTAGCAAACTGGATGCAGTTCAGGGAAGGATCACAAAAATAATATTGGATTCATAAAAAAAGTTTAAAATAGCTAGATAAAACATAACTTTGTTAAAACACAGACAATTGAGACAGTCATGCTCACTGGAAAGTGTTTAAGGATGTTTTCTTCAATTATGTGTGGCTACGAACAACAACAGGAAAGAAAAACTTAGGCTATTTGGAGAAAAATTATTTCAAGAATAAGATGTAATTGGTGTATGGAAACCATATGGGAGAGTCTAGTACACTTAAAACAACAAAACAATTACTAACTGTAGAAAACAAACCCATAATTACAGAAGGATTAAGTGGACATAACAAAATGTGTTTTTTTGTACTTCTGACTTTATGACACTTGTACTTGTCTCTGGAAAGGACATTTTAGCATTATTCAGGAAAGTAAGATGTCTCTGTTGTTGTTCCTTTTTTTTTAAATCTAGGGCTAGCTACTTAAAACTGTTATTAGCTGTTCAGAAAGCGAGATCAGCTGCTCTTTTCTAAGTTTTTACATTAATGCGTACCTAGATGAGGCCCGTGTTATGAGCATAGAGTAAGGACTAGGAGAGCAAAATCCGTCTTCATGAGAACTCAGCTTGGCTGGTGTCCACAGTAAACACCTGCAGCAAACGTATGAGAATGACCTAAAATCAAACATATAAGGATGATCAAAAGAGGGAAATGTTTTTTCAAGGTGACAAAAGCTCTGTACCTGTAAGTCTATAATCTATATCACATGCTATAAGCCTTTTCCTTCTGGGAACTCCACAGATCCTGGGGAATCAAAGTCAGCCAGAATTATCCTTCAGGTAGGTCAGTGACTCTTCTGGCACTGTGGTCCATGATAACCCTTCTTTGTACTGTTCTTGTAAAGAAGGTTCTCCAGTTGGTGTCTGACTTGGAGATTGATAAAATGAGTTCTCAAGAAGTGTGAGGGGGGCCAAAATACATGATATTCATACTGTCATATCCAGTGTCACTCTTGGATTAATATGCATCTTTCCTAATTTGCTTTCCTCCTGCTTTGTGGGTATCTTCTGGCTTACAGATTAATTATGATGTGGCTTGACATAAATAAGTTGAGATAGTTGGATAGGGTAGGATGTTCGAGATAGTACTACAAAGGCACCTGATCCATTGTCTCAATAAAATAACACAAAAGATTAATTAGTATTTACCTGTACCTGCTACAGCTGTTGTGTAAACATGAGTTATCATTAACATGAACTGACCACATCTGAATTACGAGTGACTTTTCAGGAAGTTTACTAGACTTATTTCCTAGATATTTGCAGGTAGATAGGTTTAATGTAAAGATCTAAATTTAGGCCAACTGGAGGGTCTGATTTGCTGTTGAAACTGGTTGTTAAGTGTGCATTTGTGCAACTGTTTGTGAGGAGTTCCTTATGGTATACAGGATATTTAACGTTTTTGTCCTTTTTTTCTGCTCTTTTTTCTCCACTTGGTCTCTCACATGACACCTGAACAGCGTAGCAGCTGTATGCTCCAGTGCTCCTCAGACTGTCGAGCCCCTGGTCACCCCAGCCGGGGACATGACATGGTTTTCGGCAGCTCCCCACGGCCCACGGCCTCGGTTTGTACGTCGCGGCGGGGTGGATGCGACGCGCGACAGGGAGTTTGTTACAGGCGGAGCCGGAGGTGGGACCTGGGAAACCACCCCGGATCCTTTAGTTTAAACAGGGCAGCAAGGTGTGGTGTTTACTTGGACAGGAGGGAGTACAGGCTCTCCTTCAGGGCTCTTTTCAATCCCGTTAAGTGGCTCGATTGAGACAAACGGTGAAGACATGGTTTGACTCATCTTTCCTCCGCTTATTTGCCAGCCCCAGTGCATCATCTCTACCGTATTCAGAACCATGTACAGCTGCAACTGGGCTCGATGGTCTGGTTCGGGGTGCTTCTGAATTTGAAAGAACAGAGTTAGAAGACCTTTTTTCCCCCATGGTGTCTTTATGCAGTTGCTTCTAGAATAAAAATTAATTTTCTTTCAAAGGTAATCCTGACACTGTAACTAATTTGAAATCTTGTATAAAGTTGAAAGTATACTATATGCAACCTCTTTTTACACGTCAACCTTGGTCTGCTTATATTTTGTCATGTACAAGTATCTGAACATAGCTATTAATATTTTATGGAACAGAATGTTCATATTTTAAAACAATAAATCTGTTCACTCTAAAGCATTAGATTATGTTATCTTGAATTTATCCCTTGTTTCAACAGTATGAGGAGAAACTATGAATTTCTACTCCCACAGAAAGAGGTAGAATAGGTCTGCATTTTTTATAACCCTCAGATTTATGTCAGAAAATACAGGAAGGATCTGTGACTGTAAATCAAAAAGATTAGGACGTGCATATGAATGAACTTTGATTTAGAAATGGGTTGCAAGGTCAAGTGGGATAAGATTGTTTGTACTAATGCATTTTATCTTTTGTTGAATACTGAGGAGTTATAAAGCAATATTTATAGAAAGTATTGTTGGTATGTCTCAGTAGTGCAGTATATTTCCTCCTAAATTCCAAGGTCAAAACATTTTTCTAATCTCATACAGGAAAAAAAAAAAAAAAAGAATCTTTTAATATTTGTGGCTCTGCAACACAATTGGCTAAAGTTTGCCTTCTTCAGTTTTCATTTATAACTGTCTGATTTTAAGCTATCTGTGGAAATTCTCTGGCACTAACTGTACTGCAATGGCCAGATAAAACAGGTGAGAGCAGTCCAAAGAGGAGATGTCACTTCTCAAAGCATTATAATCATTCAACTGAAATGTTCTTCCAAGATTCCATGTTTCAAAGTATTGCTAATAAACATTTAGTGACAGTACCCAAAATGTATCAGTAAAACATACTAAAGGCATAACTTTAATTACTTTCCGAGTTAAAATTAATAGATAACAGGCTGTTGCTAGAAGACAGTGCAAACGAGGAATCTTAGTGCTTGGAACCTTTTCTGAGCTACTAGGGCTTTTGGTGCAGGAGCCATGAATTGCTCCCAGCAATAGTCACTAATCTGTGACCTTTCTGGTCTGATGAATTCATCAAAGTTGTGCTAAAAAACCTGCTCTTTTTGACCTAATGCTTTTGGATTGTCCTTTGATATTTGCTTCTTTTTGATATGGAGAAATCACATTTTTCATTAATTTATAAGGCATTTAGTCTGACAGTTTTAAATTATGTTATTTTCTGTAGGCTGAAACTATCCAATTTGTAGCAATAGTTTCCTGCAATATCTGAGAGCAATTTATTGGGAAAAAAACCAAAGCCAACCCAACCCGAAAAACCCTACTAAAATAGATTGTCATCCCTGAAGTTGGTCGCTGTCTTTGCATTTATCCCAAATAGGAATGGTCCCTCACAGAAAGCTTTGAGTACCTGCAGTTTGTTGGCCTCACTGAGAAAGCAGTTGAATGTCACTTGAAAGGAAGTAAAAGCCATGACTGAAGCCTTGGGAAAGCTCAGTGTTTCTGAGGAGGTACATTTCAAAATCGGATCCAAAACGAACTGCAGAATTCCAGCACCTATCTGTTAAGTTCAGTCCTGTGCAGTGCCTTAGGGCTTGAAGGAATGAGAATCTGCATGCAATTGGCTACTATTAATTTTATAGCCAAGTTTGAATGTCAGTGCTGTAGAACTGATTTTAAGCTTGCTAGATCAGGAAAAAAGATTATATCACCTTAAAAAGAATGAAGGTGGAGAAGAAATGTGCTTTGATATATATGAACTACACTATGTGAATTTATTTCTCAGTTATTTACATAGTGTCTGAATTAATCAGTGTCATTGCCGCAAAAACTACCTTGAATGAAAGACACAAGTGTGTAATTTTAGGGCATTGCTTCCATTTTGGTAATGTTATTACTTCAGTAAAAAGGAAGCTCTAGAGAACATAATAAAAGTTCTAAGTATGGTGCAAAAATCAATATAAGATATTCCCTTGTATTGTACCTTAAAATAAGTGCAATGTTTGCAGCTTATTTTCCACACCTGTTATATATTATCTCAGACAAATTATTTTGATGTTAGACAAGTTCACTTTATGTATAAGACAAATCTCACTACTGAAAATGCAATTTACTGCTAGTAATTCTAAATTTTCCAAAGAAGCCAAGGCTAAAGCTGGGTATAATCAGTACTGCAGTTATTCCACACTTCTGGTCAGGGCACTATTATTTATAAGGCAAGCTATCCAATCGGTTGCCCAGGTTAAGTACCCAAATCAGAAAATACTGCTTTGAGTCTGAGGTTTGTCTCCAGTGATTGTCAGGTTTCTTTTAAAAATGAGAAACACTGGTATTAATCATACAACATTTTCCCTCTCGTAGCTCCATTACTCGGACTGTGGAGGTAACGGCACTGAGCATTTCTAACGAACGCAGTTGATTAAAAGGCGCTTGATGCAGTTGGCTTTGCCAAAGTCGTCTTCCTTTGCCAGCCATGGAGCAGATGTGTTGGCATGCTCAGTAAGGGAGCTGAGCCTCCCCTCCAGCGGCTGGGCTTAGGCTGCATTCTCCGTATGACCACATTGAGAGGCAAAAGAAGAGGTAAACAAGGCTCAGGAGATGTATTTTACACACCCATTCTGGGATGTGGCAAATCGTATTTTGAACGTGCCCGTCACTCCCTATTGACTATATGGAGAACACGGGGTTAATGCCTTCCTCCTCTGGAATCAGAATAATTAAAGACAGTCAGAAATTTTCAAAGAAATTGTACATCCATTAAAACCAGCTGAATAAAATATCTGAACGGCATCTAAACACAAATCATTCTTAGATTTTTTTTCAAATTCATAATGTCAAATATATTTTCTTAAAGTTTAAAATCTCCCTTATAAAATAATCTGTACTAAAAGAATGCTTTAGATCAAAAGGAATTTTACAAGTCAAGCTGTTTATAGCATCACTAAACAAGAAACATTATCTAAATAAAATTATATTTTTACTAATTTTACTACTTCACTTTATGCTCATTTACAGCATTTGACATCTGAATTGGTTTTGAATTGAACTCTACCAAACTGTGATTTGGTTTTGCTATAGAAATAAACATACAGTAGGTGTGCGTAGTTGCAAGAGTCAAACTTACAAAGAAAATTTGGAGTTAGGGTTAAAACCAAAATGATTTTCCACATTGAAAGTCAAGGAATTCTCAACTGTTTTTAAGATCTACAGTCACTTTGATCCTTTTTCTTACAGGTCCTCTCCTTACTGATATGGTGCTACCAGTTACTACGTCAACAATCTGTCTCACTGTTGGACGTGTCACAACAATATAGCACGAGTTGAATGTGTTTCGATGAAAGAATATGCAGTTTCTCTTTTGGTGTGCATCGGTCCCTTGTGCCCGGTGGACTGGAGTCAGAGAGTGCACGTGGAAGATCTGTATTACCAGCTTGTACGTACATCATGGCATCTGTCTTTAGTGGCAAGAGTTTGGAGGGTTTACAGAAGGACTGATCTGGCTGTCAGTTCTATAATGAGACAATATAAGGGGTGTGTACTCGCTCCCTGATCTTCTCAGATACCCCGTTATTGGCTCTTTTCCCAGTTCTTGATGGTGTGGTATTGACCATCTGTCTTCTTATCTGATTAGCGTGGAAGTGCAACGCCTCTCGGATTTCCTCGTGGTGGGACGCGGCTCGGCGTTGCCCTCCTTGTGACCTCAAGCCCCAGTTCGCAGAGGCAGTAAAGGATAATGAATGGCAGTTAGATATGAGGTAAGCACCCAGGTCTCAGTTAGCCCATATATTATGTGCTGGGAGTTATGGTCTCCAATGAAGGTTCGGTTTGTGTTGTTGAGGAACTTCCTAATGACTGCCAAAGTACTGATTCATCCTCCAACTCTGTAATGCAATATATCTACTCATTCTTTCCATGTCCTTTGGAGATACTAAGTCATAAAGTATTCTAGTAAATAAATAGCCAAGGTAGGAATGGCTGTTCTTTGTGCTGCTATGGTCTGTAAGAATTTAGAGTGAAAAGGAGACGGGGCCTGTTGGAGAGAGGGCCATATGTGCCAGGACCAAGTGGAGATGCTCCCTCACTCCCCGGACACAGAGGCCAGGTTGCCTGGCCTCCGGGGCCAGTTCCTCGCAGGCAGTATGGATGCGACGGCAAGAAAAGGCTCCAGTTGTTCTGAGAACCACAAACCAGCCTTGTGGCTTCCCAAGGCCCCTCAGATTCCCAGTGCTGGTACAGCAAGTCCTCTGGCTATAACAACAGCTACGCTAGGAAACTGCGCAAGAAAGACGACCTGCGGTCTGCTGTGGCTGCAGGTTTTGCTGTAACCACATCAGCTCTGTAACGCAGATGCCTGTCTGAACAAAATCTGGTTTGGATTGTAGCTGGCCTGTGTGTCTGAGGAAGTTTCTTCTTCAGCAGACGGTAATAATTTTTTACCAAACGTTGTGGAGTTAGACATTTACTGAAAGACACATGCGCACTGCATGGTAACCATGTGCATCTCTTGCTTGCCCAGCGCGGCCAAAACCTTCCACTGGCCTGGTTTGCATTTGCATAACGAACTTAACTTTAGGTCCAGAATGCAACGCAGAAAGGGGCTTGCAGAGATTTCTCCCAGCACATCCTAGTAAACTTGACATTGCACAGATTTAAAAGCCTGGATGCTCAAGTGTTAGCATCAAGTGCTGTAAAATCTTCCCTCACATCTGCTCACTAACCAGTGTCAGCCAAAATCACTGGTTCTGCAACTGGGAGATGTCACTGAGTTCAAGAAAGTGCAGAAAGCTCCGTGAATCTCTTTTTGGAACTTCAAACCTTATACTGTCATTGTAGGATTATACAGTTTTTTAATCCTTTCCAAGTTCTGATGTCAAATGCAATGTTGATGTCAGACATACACAAGGAAACAATGCTATATGCCTTCTGCATACCATGTATATAGTCAATATATAATGTATTTTGCACACCACAAACCCAGCCTTAGAATTCAAGCCATAGCCAAACAGAAATGACAAGAAAAAAATAGCATTGGCTGTAAGGAGCTAACAGAATTAAAAAAATAAATCCCTGATGTAGAGAACTTCTTATGTCAGAGAAAAAAAAGTGCTAAATAAAAGTCTGGTTTGAATTCTGTATCTACACTGAGAGCAAAAAATGAGAATAAACATACCTCATGACTTTAAATGTTCTGCCTCTTATTTCTCTAAATTATTTTTCACATTACAGAAAATCAAAAAAAAATAAGAAATGGAGAAGAGAGCTGCCAGATGAAGAAAACAACAAGAAACATCACTTCAGCAGATGGGTTCACATTTTCAGTTGAAACTTTTATTCTCTTAGACCTAGAAATGAATGGAATGTATCTTTCGCAGGAAGACCTATACAGTATTTAGGTCAGGTTAAATGATAACAATTGTGCTCCGTACGCTTTGTACTTCTTTTGCAGAAAAAACATTAGTACCATTTGTCAGCAGTATGATGATGGATGAGGCTGAATCTTAAAATATAAAAATCAAAAGCTGGAGATGAAAAGCATTATATAAAAATGATGACCATGTAAATACTTATATACTAACGGCATAGCTGTTTGCACAGAACTTTGGCAAGTGCTTATTAAAGAAATGGGCAGGAACGTCATTCCTTTCTGCTTTAAGGTCCACGTGGTGTCCGACTTCAGAGTGTGTGGGGGAAGAGAAGCGTTCCAGGGAGGAGCCAGTTATGGAGATGAAAGAAATATGTGCTGGGAAAATCCACATGAGAGCAGCATCAGCAAGGCTAGAGGCAGGGGTTAATTGACACTGGTGGGGTTATCAGGGTGTTTTCCACAGATTCCTGCTTTGGACATTACCCTAGTCTGCTGAATGTGTACGTGCTTGAGTCTGTTTCTGCCTTTTCCCCTGCAGACCAAATGATGTGTGCAAGCTTGCAAAAGAAATTGCAACATGAAGATGGATCCCCTAAGTGATGCAGCTGTGGACTTCTATACACAAATCTTCTTGCAGAGATTTAATGCAAGATTAACCTCTCTGTATTTTCATAAAGGCTTGCTACTTTGAGATAAACAGATTGATTAAGCGAAGCCTCAAATGTGTGCAGGGGAATGATCAAACACTGCAAAAAGATATCCTACTAAAAATAATAATAAAAAAAAATAATTGAAACTGTGCATGAGCAAAGCACCCTGCTTGTGTGAAAAAAAACCACCCTACAAGTGTGAGACTGTATTTGAAAGGGAGGGAAATATTCTCCTGAGCCTTCGAAAGGAGGTATCCTGCTTCAGTGGGTGAGTCTGGTGCGTCTGCCTCAGGGTGGGAATTCCTCACATGGAGACACAGAACCAAGAACGCCCAGATCCAGATGGAAATTTCAGAGAGGGAGCAAAGGTAACCTAGCCAATCCCAGCTGCCTCAGAGGGAGAAACAGTGTGGGCTTAAGACTAAATGCTAAATGAATAGGAAAAAATAATAATCATTCAGACATGTTTTACCTTACTTTTTAATAAAAACAAAGTTCTCCTTTATTTGAAAGGATTTTCTTTATTTGAAGAAATAAGTAAATAAAACTCAGGCAAAATATTAAAATCTGTTGGGGGAAACAAACTTTAACAATTCCACATGTTTTTTAAGATATTGCTAAAAGATGCTGAATCTACTCAAATACAGTATAACATTTCTGTGTGTATTGTGCATTGCTCAACACTTCAGCTAATTCAGAGTATTCTGGCATTCTAATGACAAACAGACCTGATTAAATGAGAAAAGGATGTGAATGCCACTGGCAGCTACTTATAATATTCCTTTAAAACAAACATACCAACACACCAAAAGTAAACCCCTCTTGTTTTGTTTTGTTCTGTTTGAAACCAATATCCCATATTGTGTTGAGTGAGCAGACATCTTGGGAAAAATTCACAACACGAGGATTCGTATCACTATTTAGTTTTGACTTACAATTATAAAAATTACAGTTATTTAGCATATTTGAAAAACAAGCAATTTTTGTGCCTAACTTTAGAAAATTATGTTTGGACATTTTAGCTGTTATTTCATTAGAGAGTAAGTTAAAGGAATAAAAAGTCCACATTATAAATACAGGATTCAAAATACAGCATATAGTTCTTTAAGTTTTCATTCTTACAAGTATTTCTTTCACACTCAGTTGATCTTTCTGGTGGATTTCAGTAGTTAGCATCTTAACACCTAACCATTTTGTGATAATCCAGCAATGACTGCAAAGAGTTGACTCTTTTCTTGTTTATTATAAGCAAAACCCCCCAAAAGTAAAAGGCATATATATGCATATATAAATAGATACATTTAGCTAGGACACATTTTCTCCTACCTAGGTCTATCACTTCTCTAAATCAAATGTGTTTCTTCATTGAATTCTGCATAGTCTCATTTACAAGTCTAAAGAGAAAATCATTCCAGCATAGGAACAACTAATTTGGAGCTACTTGGGGAAAGCAAAGAGAAAAAAAAAGAAAGATATTTCACATATTTGCAAAGATCTTAGCACAGTGGCACATGAGTTTTGGCTAGAGCCTTTGGTGCTGCATAGTGCAAATGCTAAAACGTGGTAACTGATAAAGATCGTTGTATGGTGAAATGCCTAATTCAAGAGGCACATCTTGCAACGTCCTTGTGTCTCACACAGCAGCTAACTAAAACAATTTGGACTCAGCCTGTTCTGTGGTTAATTGACATCTTGAACTCACGAGTCTTCAGTGCATGCGCTGTCCTAATTAAAAAAAGATTTTCAGACAGTCTCTACCACTGCATCCAAGGACTATATTGGCCACAGTCAGTAAAAATGCTTCTCTCAGCCATCTCCAGTCTTACTCCTCACAGCAAAACAAAGTTTTTGTACAGTTTTAAAAGCCTTCAAAGCAAATTTCTAGAGAGTAGAGTATTTACAAAGCACCTTAATTTTAGAGGTGGCAGCAAATATGGTATCAGGCTGTAACAGGTTAAATGTGCCTTCAGGAACAAAAATGAAACCTGTGAAAATTACAGACTTTGTCACCTTTTCAAGATGCACTGGAATCTCCATTTAATGGGACACGTGGGTCATAAAAAGTTTGTAGGTTTTTTGTTTGTTTGTTTATTTGTTTGTTTGGGTTTCTTTGTGTTTTTTTTTTTATCCTGAGTTTACAATCTTTGTATACATAGACAGGCACTAAAAACAATGGTAGTGCAGATGAGGAATTTCTGGTGATACAGTGCTAATTATGATTTCCAGTGGGAACATCTGAGCTTCCTGTGTTGGTGGATGAGTGTGTGGGAGGAGAACTGCCTGTTTATTTACAGGAATTTATTCACCTTATCCCCTAGCCGTGATCCTGGGAGGAGTTTATATGGCTATATAAACTTAAAAGCTCAATCCAACAGTTCTTACCCTGGCACCTTTAGTAACATAGCCCGAGGTAGCTACATCTAGTCAGTAAGTATAACAGAACTGCAAGCAGCAAAAGTCAAGGTAGAATCTCTCAGATTCGTTGTTTCCTTCCATGATATTATAAAATTGGGTTTGCACCTACTCACAGTCCCTGTGCCAGTGCACCCCACTGAACACAGGGGTTATCCTTAGATTCACACCATCAAAGAAAAACAACTTTTAGAGCTTTCCTATTTTGAACATTCAAATGATGACTGATAGTTTCCTTAATATTCTTAAGTGATTCCGCACACTGACGGAGAGGTTATTCGTCTGAATTGTAAGTAGGTGAGACTGGCAATATATCTGTGGAGGGAGTTCTGTGCTGAAAAGCACCAGAAGTAGCATTTGCCTGGATCCGAAAATCAGAGATATGGGGCAAACGAAGGTAATGAGAACTGCGCTTCCCAACACCGCACAAAAGTCAGCAGAACGTAGCAGGCGAACAACGGGCAGGAAGACAGAATGCAGAGCTGGAAAGAGGAGGAAGGCTTTCCATCCTACTGCACACCTAGGCCCTGTTCAAAAACTCCCCTGCAACCCTTTGGAAAGACTCCTGCTGACTTTTGGATGCTCTTTTTTACGAGTATTTCTGAAAACAGTTGGGATCTATTGTTGCTTTCGCAGTAAGAGGAGTCTTAACCCAGGCCGCAGAGTCTCTATATGCCTTCAAGGAAGAGCTTGAATCGTCTGGGTGGTGCATGCGGTCTAGTCCTTGGGATACTGGGGAGCTGCAGGGAAGTCTCTAGCTGCCGGGCTAATATTTATGGTCTACTTCTGCTAATATTTATGGCATTTTTCTGCTAATATTTATGGCGTACTTCTGCACTTACTGCTCTCCCTTTTGACTCCACAGTATATCAGAGGGAATATTCATGTCTGAGCTGTGGTTTTCCCCATTTGAATAATGGAAAAAAGGTGAATACTTCTAACTACTGTCTAGAAAACAGGGTAAAAGTGTGATGTTCAGTCACTGGTTGAAGTTTGACTTCAACCTGGGGGAGCTTTTCTCGGGCAGTGGGTGCAGGCTGTCACACAGCACAGGTGGCTTCGTTAAAGACAGGCAGCAGTGAACTTTGAAAGCCTGTGCCAATGGACTTAAAAACACACATGTGTCTAAGTGATTTAAAATGAGAACTGTAATACAATGTTTGCATGGAAATAGCTCTAAAGACACTAAAAGACCTAATTGTCAATAATTCCCGGGATCTGGAAATTAAACCAGACTTTCTGTGATGCAAAAGCATGCTGAGACATTTGGCTTCTACCAGCTTCATAAAGCCCTTGAACCCCAAACCTCATGGGTGTAGATAGTTTTGATTCCACTGAACCGATGGTACCTAACTATGCTGTGTGTTAGCAGTTCCTAAGAAAATACTCAGAGGAAAGTTATAGTTAGTTTATTAGAAAAATAAAAGTTCTTCTTTTCTCGGAACTACCCATTACAACTTTATCCTTACTACAACTGTCTAACGGTGCGTTTAAAGATCATCCTTTATTAAATAGTATTTGCCGCTTTTCCACTAGACCCTTTAACCTTTTTCATTCCATATTTAACTTCTATGGGATTTTGCTTCAAAGAAAGTGTCTTGTCTGTAGTTAGTCCAATGATAAGGCAGGAGGCAGTAAATGTACAAGTGAAAAAAAAAAAAAATCTTGAAAGTAAAAAAAATACTGCTAAGTGGGGATCTGCTGGAGAGCTCTAATATGACCAGGAAAAGCACTGCTGGAAAAAATCCAGGGAAGGAGAAATAGGGATTGGTGCCAGGTACTGTAAGTGCAAAGGCTGGGGATAGATGTGCAGCCAGGGAAGTGTCAGGGCCGTTGGGGTGGAAAGGAGCCACCGAAAGCTGTGATGTGGCCGGGGATCAGAGACTACCGCTGCCGCGGCTCCGCGCAGGGAAGGGGCAGCATCACGTAACAGCTGGGCTCTGCCACACGGGCTTGAAGACTTGCCATGGTTGCCAATCAACCTTTTAAAAAAAAGGATTCTGTCGCTGGATGACCGGGCTCTCTTTAAAATCTGCAGATATTTTTGAGAGAGAACTCGGCCTTCTTTCTTTCCCCCCTCTGAAATGGAAAGCAGGAGTGAAATTTGCATTTTTCTTTTTCACGGAGATACTAATTTTCTTTTGATTGGATAATCAAAGAAGAGACGTTGTTTACAGCTGGTTTACAATGTGCGTAGCTTTGTGTAGGTTAGTGGAACCCAGATGATGAAAACGTCCATTTGCATAGGCTTCCAAATGGCAGGATGTTTGTCCAGATTTGTTTATGGTAATCATTTCCACTGACCTGTGGATCTGTGTGCTTGAGCTTTTTGTTTGGAAAGCCAAAGGCAGAAGCTGACCTTGTCTTGGATAGCTGACTGAAACCATGAATTCTGTTTTCATAGTCAAACATCTTCTCCAATGCCTCTCTTATTGTCATTTGGGACTGAATTTTCTTCTTCTTTCATTAAATGCCATGGAGAAGGCCAGCAGGGATAGGGGGATGACTATACCCAGCATTTTATTGCTTTGTTTATGAAATTGTTCAAGACTGATTCAGATTATTAAGGTTTTAAGGGCCTGAATGTACAAGATCATCATTGCTTATTTTCCACTGAGGTCTATGGGAGCTTTCAAAACCTGCCAGATTTCAGCTTTCACCCTGAGCAAGGATGACTACACAATTTCAAACCTACTCATCAGTCTATGACAAGAAAAAAGAAGTATGCCAAACATATTCATTATTAATATTGTACAGAAATAAACATTCCAGTGTATGGATAAGAGTGGCCAGAAAACTTGGATGTAGATTCAGGGAGATATTGGGAAGCAGTATGAGTTTTGTGCATCTCTGGAAATAAGCGAGAAAACTACTGAGATTCTTTAATCATTGTTGTCAAAAAAGTCTATTAAAATTGACAAGATTTAGGAAAGACCTGCAGGTTTTTGGAAGCCTGACTGAAAAAGTGACTGATCAGAAAAATTCAACATATTTCTTTTATCCAGGGCAAGGTTGAAAAGTTCAGCAGGAATCTCTTGCAAAAAATGATACATGACTCATAAATCTAAGAGAAAAAGGAAAACCAAGCTGTGCTAGGTCTGTTGTGTAGGCAAATGCTAGTAAATGCCTTAATAGATTCTTAATTGTTAAGATAGAGTTAAACTAACTCTCACATACAGAAAAAAGCTTATTACCACTTTTAAAATTCAGTGCTCACTATTTAACTAATGTTGGTTAAAAGCTGAAACTAGATACTATTCAGACATGACAGAAGATAATATTTTCACAGTCAGGAAGAGGAATCATGGAGAATATATATATATTCATAAAAGTATATTTTATGTAAATAAGTATACATAAATGTATCAATATATATATGTACACCTAAACTTATAGGTATGTGTTTAGCTTTTTATTCATAATACTGTAAACTTGTGGTATTTAGATGATATTGCCTCTGGAAAAATTATAGAGCTACATTGTCTTTAAGATTGTTCTTAACACCCAACGTAAGTAGTAGAGGTACACATATAGGAGAGATAATAGTCAAAAGTTAATGAGAAAAAACTTTTAGTATAACATAGGACTGCAGATGCTGTCTACTTAGAAAGACAGCTGAAAAGTTATCAGTACTAATTTATTTTATATGTAGTTTGCATTATAAGATCAAAAATTGTCTGCAGAACAGGCAATGTTTGATCACTGTATACTGTTTTTTCAGCTTAATTACTGACAGCTATCTTACTTAACCCCATATTTACCAAGTTTTGGCCCAATGACAAAGGGGTCACCTAGTGCATATGGAAAAAGCCTGTTATTTTTTAGTTCAATATAACTCTAAGGAGAGCTTATATAAGGAAAATATTGATTTTTGAAGCTTTTTCCTACACTTTCAGTGCCAGATTGTTGTAAGGGGGCTCCATATACTTTTCTTTGTGTTTTGGCATTCAAGTTCAGAGCTGGTTACATACTTGAACACCAAGAGCCAATAAAAACAACTAAATCTGGGATACATTAAGACTCCAAAGGCACAGGAACTGGAAAAGCTTCAGCTATTGTGCATGACCATGATTTACTGTAGCTTCAGGTTTGGTTGTAAAATATTATGCTTATCATGCAGGGTATTATGTTATTCGCTATAATCCTGATAATTTATCAAATGAATTGAGAAGTTATTCATTACTTGTTCTAGAGAGAAGGGCCTCTGTAATGTTTTTTTTTTTATTAGGTCTGAACCAGTTGAGTTCATATTTTAATATTGATGTAGCTTCTGTCAGATGGCACATTGCTTTACACGTTAGAAGAATTATTTTTTCTATTCTACTTTCCATATAATTTCAGAAAGATTTTCTTAATACCTTTATTACCTATTGTTGACAGATAAGTGTCTATCGAGGAGGATTTTTTCATTAAGGTGTTATTTGCTTTTACTACAATACTACAATAAGTGAAAAAAACTTTAGGCACTTTTGTGTAACGACTGTATTAAATGAATGTGGGATACAGGTTTAATAGTTTTCTTGAAATATCTCTTTTACTTATTGGAATATATAGGTATGCATTTGTGTCATGTGTGCATGTGACTGATATGCAAATAACCCCAGTTTCTATGTTAAGCGATTTTTTTTCTTTCTGAGTTACTAATTTGATTACAATATCTATTAACACCTTAATCCTGAATGTTGAAAAATGCACTATGTTCTCAGCATCTGTTGTGGACTGTATTTCATGTCTTCTTGGAAAATAAAAAGTGTCAATAAATGAAATAGTATTACATATAAAAATAAATTCCAATACTAAAAGAGACATATTTTTACATAGACCAAAAATACCCTCTGCCTCAGATACTGCAAAACATCTAGACCTCCTCTACTGTATGTAGCTATTTTAGGCTGTATTCAACGTGTTTTATTTTTATGAGATTTAGGAAATAATGAGAAATTTACCTGTGCCTCACTTATTGCAAAATTGAGGAAAAATAAATCTGGAAATTTACATATGATGCACCTAAGACAACATAGCTCTAATTGTTATTCTGGATTTCTTTAACACTGAAAACCTGGATTTCCTTAGCAACTTCCACCATAAACTCAGTGACCAACATTCTTCCAGCAATTTTTTTTCTGATAACCTCCTACACAAGTGGTGAAAACAGTCGAACCTCTTCAAGACATAGGTTTATGCCCCTTCTAATTGTCATGATCATCCCTCCATTTAGAAACATGTTAAGCTCTTTTTCTGTTCATCCAACAAGGGTTAGTGACATGACATCTTTTCTTCTCCATATCCCATTTTTCTCAAGTTGTTTAGTTGCTTAATTAAATTTTATTGGACCTACGGTTCCATATTTAGTTTCAATTGTGTTACTTCCTGTTGAGCATCTAGCAGGAAACCATATCCATTTGTTTAAAGAAAGATATTAAATATCCCTACAAACTTTGCCTTGGTGGTCTGCCACTGGCTGTCCTAGTGACCACACTCCTTTCAGAGCACATTCCTGATTGTGTTAATTGCTACCAAGTAGTTCAGCCTGGACTTTTTTAAAAAAAAAAACAAAACAACTCCTAGTTCAATCTTGACTGTAAGGAAGTTCTGCCAAAGCAGCATTGACAATGCAACCCAAAATCTATAGAAAACTGCTGTTACCTTGGCAGCAAACTGTCGTGGACCCCTGCAACTCCGAGCCATGTCATGAAGAAGACAGCAAATGCCAGAGCAGTTTCACAGATATTAAATAATTTTATCTGGAATAAAAAAAAAATCTGGTTACAAACAAAGCTATATGTGTACCACACAACTGTTCATCACTGTTCTTCCTGAATACCTGCAAAAATCAGTGTGCAATCATCACACCAAACCTTTTGGTCGATTCCATATGGAAGGTCTTCCTGTCCCGTCCTTGGTGGTGTAAGAGTGTGGATAAGCTCTGGGGTGATGTCTTAGAGCCTTGTCAAGTTTTTTTTTCCATTAAAACAATGCTCTTGCTTGGCTTGGCTTGGCTATGCTAGTCTAGGTATATGGTACACATTGGACAATTAGCTGCACAAAGCCATTTAAATGGATAATTAAAATATGGTGAGGAGCTGGGAATTAGGACAGTGTAATGAAGAAGGATGGAATCAGGGAATGTTGCATACCATCATGTTATTTATAAAGGGTGAATTACAGCTAGAGTATTTGCTGTAACAAGGAACATGTACTCTCAGAGTCTTTCAGCCAAAACCAAATTAAGATTGCACGGGAAACTATAGTCATATCTATGCATTGCTAAAGTTTTAAGAAAATTGGACAACTTCCTCAACAGTTGGATTGAAAAAGCTGAACTGCATGCACCACTGGGCATCTGTTATCATGTTAGATGGTGCTATCTGTGCAAGGACTACATCTGGTGTTTACTACTTAGGTTAGAATCTTGAAAGAAATGACCGCTTGAAGCCAATTTCATTGATGCTGAACCTACTTTTGAACTAGCTGCAAGCCCTAACCTTGCCTGAATGTTGATATAGTTTCCTCAGGAAATGCAGCAGAGCAGGAGATCAGAAAAATACCTGACTGTTCTGAGACATCTCTAGATGTCAGAGCACAAATAATCAAATGCCAATAGTTTAGGCTCTAAAGCCCTGTAGGAGTTTAAAGCACAGTTTTTATTTTGCATAGTGTCAAAATTTTTGTCCAAACAGTCTACTCACTTCATAAAATCAAATATTCTTTTCTGAAAAGAGGCACTTCTCATCTCAGTCTCAGAGAAGTGAATGCAGGCCCTTGGGTATAATGACTATACTCCCACTCAAAATGTTTACTGGATGAAAGTAGGGAAATGCTAGGGAGGATCCAGGAAATTTCTGGGTATCCTCTTGAGAATACAGGAGTTTTCCTCCTGGTATACATGTAAGGGAAAAAGAATTAGCTGTGATACAATACAGCTTGAATAAATGAGCTTCACAGGAGAGTCGGATGAAAGCTGGTTTCCCTATACACCCACACCAGATCTGGGTCATCAAATATTTTGCAGTTTCACCATCTAGTGCAGCATTATTTGTTCATCTGAGTTTTACTCTGATTGTGGTAAAACAACAGTCATGGAAACACCAAAAATGCTTTTTCTTATGGTCTCTTCCATGAAGATCCTGTAGAAAGATAAACAGACATATAAAAATGCTTCAAATTACATTTGGAAAATATTGTACCTATTCCTTTCTGAACATTAATTAATCAATCATCCTTCTAATGAATCAAATGTCTCTGAAGCAGTGGCTGTCACTACACAGAAATTTTAAAATGTGTTCTTGTGATTTACTATTCAGAATGCAGTAAAGACAATTCCTGTTAATGAGCAGAAATGTTTTATGTCATTGTGGCACCACGGTTGTGTAATACTTGGTAAATACTTGGGAACACCATAACATTAACTTCTTGTTATCGTCCATCCAAACCTAGGATTAGTGTGATCCAAAACAGATGAATGAGGAAAACAGCTACTGTTTTAAATAGTTCACTTGTACATTTTCCAGGCAGAAGACAAACTAGCAGTAAATCACAGTTGGTCGGTTTAACATGGCTTTCAGAGTCCCATCAGAGTAAAACCAAACTCTGGAATCATTAGAATGTAATATTTTCCATGGGTGTGGTGTTAACCCAGCCACAGGGATGGAGAAGCACACACTATATGCTGCTTTAAGCATCATTGCAGTTGATTCTTACGTTTATTAGAATCTGGAATATATGAAAAGGTGATGATTGCTTCATACTGAAAAGGACTTTATAACCCCACATCATTAAGCACTGTATTATAACGTGTACTACATGGCTGTTCTGGAGAGAAGGTTGTTGTATTTATGCAGTTGATACCAGAAAACTAATGAAAATCACTCTATTCTCACTGCTGTTAGTTTAAAGTTATCATAGTTATTCCATATTATGATGAGATGAACATCTTTTCCCCACAAAAGCCATTTACCTTTACTTGGCATTCTTACACTGATTCACTGCCTAGTGATTTCAAAAGCCCATGATTGTGTTGTATTATCTGCTGCGTTGCTGGGAGGGGGGATCTCTCCTAAATTCAGTTAAGCTTTAGTGATGGTAACACATTTCTCCTCGTCAGTCCAAACAAACAGATCCAAGAAGCCACTGTCATTGCTGTAATGTCTATGGTAGACTGAGGAACCTCCTTACTGGCAAACATAAAAGTTGTGTTTCCACACAGGCTGACAATATTTGCATTTGGTAACTGATTTTCAGCGACCACAGTGGTCCTTTCTTGGCCATTGAATCATCTTACCCGAAGTCCTGGGTGATGCGGTATTGCATCCGCTCCTATGCTCTTCACTACTGAAAGATTTTCATCGTTCAGGTGATTTTGAATACTAATAATACAATTTCTTAACTTTGTTTTGGAAACTGAAATAAACTCACTGAATAGCTTTTCCAGAACTCAGATATGTCTCTTTCTGAATCTTTTCCCATTTCACATGCTTGAAGACACACTATCAAGAAAATCCCTGAGCTGCCATTTACTGAAAGTGTAGATCAATCTGTAATAACTCAGATTGTCCAGGCCTCCAACCTTGGTACTCCTAGGAAATGAGAAATATGTTTTCATTGTCATTTTAAGACTATTTTGAAAATACAAACATGGGCAATTTCAGGTTTAAGTATCTGGCCTTCTGCTGGATAGTATTCATAGGGAATTCTGCCAGATTCCCTTTTCCGTTTCACCAGGACAGCACGGAGAGTCTCTCTGGAAGCCAGTGTACTTATTCAACCAGCTCCCAGTTTCCTGGAATGTGAGGTAATTCCTGTGCCACCTGCTGGGAGTTAACTTCATCCTAGCAGTGCAACGAGCATTTAAACCAGCTACAATAAAGTGTGTGCTGTTGTTCCAGGTTGACATTGACTTAACTAAACATACTAAGTCCTGAGTAAAGTTGCTGTGCTTTTCTCACTCCGTGCAGAGCATTTTTGTTCTTGAGGGCTAAGTAAATATTTGGAGAGAAGATTCTTGTAACTGCCAAGAGCAGCATATTTACTTGCTTCACATCAGAATTCAGTTATGCCATAAGTTTTTTTCAAAAAATAGATGTTGAATCTCATTTTTCCCTTGATTTAGGGTTTTATTATGCTGGAATATAGTCAAAATACCCATTTTGATACAATATTGAGAGGGTGTTCAGAGGCAGAATGATGTTTCCATGAACACTCTCTCAGGAGTGACCACTTTGTCTCACTCAGGTTCTTCCGCTTTACTGGAAGTTAAAATTTAGATTAAAATGCCTTGGTTCAGCCTCTGGAAAAGATTAAACAGTGGTATGTGGTGCCATTTGAACTTTTCTGTGATACCCGAGAACTCAAGACAAACTTTTTCCCACAGGTGACGTTGTGAATTTATGTGCAGCTTTCTGCCTTTTTCTAGTGGCAAAACTAGATGAAGAGTCTGACGCTGCCAGTGCCTGTGAGTGAATCCCCTTGTTCCAGCTGTAGATGCTCTAAAGAAGTCCCTGGTGAAATAAAATCCCTCTATGGACTGAAAAAGGACACTGTTACATGTGTATTTAAAGTGGGTTTTGGGTCTCATTAAATTCTTGACTTTCAAGATGACTTTTGCTAATGAATTCCGCAATCAGTTATTGCTCTTAAAGTATTTCTTTTAATGATTTGCAAATGGATTTTCTTTGTATATTGGTGATTGCTTCCTTGTTTTTGAAAATGAATATTTGGTTTATGTTTTTATAGTTCTGTCCCCTTATATTTGCCTTTAGACCAAAAAGAGTAATTTACTATTGTCAATATTCAACTTCATGGATTTTCTTTAATACCCACCAATAAACCTTTTCTAATTTTTTTACATCTTTCTGAGATTAGGAATTAAAGCTAAGTCAGAATGCCCAAAGAAATGGTAATATCGATTAATGTAAAGGCATTATACTTTCAGCATTATTCTCTACCACATCCTTAATGTATACCTATATTTTGATTGGCTTTGGAGGGGTTTAGACCAGGTCTTCAGTGATTTTCTGGGAGTATCAAAATTCTGTTTTCCATAATTGGTTCACCTTTTTTTTTCAGTATTTTGTAAAGCTTACTGATCTATGTATAGGAAATAGCACATAAATCCCCAAACCACTGGGAAAACAGAGAAAATAATGGAAAAGCTGCCTGGTTTTGCTATTAACTCATTTTATTGTTTAAAAAAAAAAGGCAAAATAGTGCAAATTTATTAATAAGAAGGTGGACTTCCAGTCTGAATGCCCTTGAAGCTGCTTTTTTTGCATCTTTTTTTTTCCAAAGTAAGTTTATGACCTGACTGCATGTTACATTGCTGTGGCACATGGCAAAGTTACTTTGTGTTTTTCTTGTTTTTGTTTGTTTGTTTGTTTTGTTTGTGTTTGTGTTTGTGTTTTGTTTTGGTTTTGTTGTTGTTTTTTTTTTTTTTTTCCCTTTGCTCAGCAGTGCTGTCCATTTCCTTCAAAACACTTTCTATCCAGAAGGAGCTTAGCCACTGTCATTGACATTAACTGAGGAAAAGCCAAAAATGAGAAAAAATAATTTCTTGGTCTCAACTGTGTTGTAGTAACTCTCGTAATTGTTCTAAGATGTGGTTTTTCCTCATAAACCTGCAGATCGTAATGAAAGCTGGGAGATCACACAGCCAAAAAAATAATCCAATGTAAATATATGTACTCGATCAACCAAATTTGCTTTTATACTCACACTAGGAATAGTAATGTAAAAAACATTGCTGGAAAGCACAATTCTCTTGGAGGTTCCATATTAAGTCCTATAGCTGCCACTGAAGGCTTTGTTTCAGGATGCGTTTATGTCAGGAAACTGAGACAATCAGCAGATTTTGCCAGACTTTCTAAGAGATAATATTCTTCGCTTTTTTTCCTCCATAGCTGACCAGAAAAAGGTGCCTAGCTGCGTTGTCATCGTTCATAAATTATATTTAGGAACACATATTTTGTTCGTAGAGTTTTGTTCTACTACTCTGGGGAAAATAGTAGGTCCAGTAAACTCAGTAGGAGTTTGTCACTGACTTTTATGGAGCCAAGATTCCACCCCCTGCATCAAACTTTTGCCTGTCAGGGAGGCCCCTGCAAATTTCTCTGGTGTTGTAAATGAGCTAAAAGGTGAAGATCAAGATGTTTTCAGATGGCCAAAGTGCTGTCAAGGGGTTCTAACTTATATGACAATTAGATCCTTAATAAACAGTGGAAAAAAATTAATAAAAAATCTAGTGCAGATCCTCAGCTATGATAATTCCATGTAGGTGTGTATATTTAACCTCATAAAGACCCACTTGCACCAGCTGAGGATCCAGTCTAATTATGTCCTTTAGGTTTACTTACTTTTTAAAAGTTGATGACTGAATGATAAGATATGAATATTATTATTTAAATTTGAAAAAATTCAGAACAAAATTCTTTAAACATATTAGTATAAGTCAAGGAGTAGATTCACAGATAAGACTGGTCTTGTCATTGTCAGCTTTGCAAAACCCATACCAAAATGAAGATGACTTTTATTGGGCAAAAAATCCAAGAGTGCTTTCTTACTAATATATAAATATGTGTTTTAAAATAATTTTAATTCTATATATAGCTTTATTTATTTTTTATTCTCAGCAGTAGAACAGCATAATAATGCACTGAATTCTCTGTGATATGCTTGCATTTCATCCCATTCTCACATACATTTATACTTATTCATAAAGTGGAGCAAGAAGTTGTCTACTTCCTTTGGGTAAGCACACTGAAGAAGTTAAACATGAACCACATGTATGGAAGAATAAACTTTCATAATTTGTATGATCTAAATAATCAGTAAGTACAACATAAAAGGTATAGGTTGTTACTTTATGTATAATATCTAAAAAAAAATCTTGCATGAGGACCAGTCCTTGGGGAAGTATGTATTTTGGTTTGTTATTTTTGATAAAGTTGACTTTATAAAGAGAAAGAAGAATGTGTTGTGTGTCTGCTACTTAATGAGAACTTTCTGCAGGATACTAAGTCTAACATTTGGAATATAGTGCATAACTAAAGTATGAAGAATATACTGAATTTGTCTGCCTTTTGCACAGAAATATATCTAATTAATACATTTTTACCACTGTAGTTCTAGGCCTTGATAGGCAAGGCTTCAGTATAGAGGCAAAGTGTATCTATCACAGAGAGAATAACATAGCTAGTTCACCTCCTGGAATAGGTTTATGAAGCAAATGAGGTAGAGTGAACCCCTGATGTTAACTATTCATGTAATAAAGCCAAAACCTAATCCTTCTTGTGAGGATTCATGCAAGTGAATAGCATTCCTAGCTCAACATGGATTTCAGTTTGTCCAATTGGGATCTATATTTAGGGAAAAAAAAGAGTTATAGAATATTTCTGTGTGTTTGTTCATGGATAGCACGAATCAATGATTATAGCTGAATTTTTATCTCTACAGGCTAACAACACAGACTTTGTCCTCTAATATAGACAAACAAAATATCAGCTAGATGACAGATGTATTATGCAGAACAGGACTATATTTCTATCACACCTGTGAAACTATTAGACCACTGGTATTTCCTGCATAATATTTGACATCGCTTGAGCAATTCTTGAGTTACTGCTGTGTATATAGCTGTAAATATAATTCTAGCATAATTTGTAAGGTAATTTCTTAATTTATAAACTGCATGAAATTTACTCTTTTGATTATTTTTAAAAGTGCTCCATGATGGATTTCTTTCTAAAAGTCAGCTAGATGGCTAGTATTTTGTGGCTTAATAAGTTAATATAATATACTGTAATTTATCCTAACATCCTCTGAGAGATTGAAATACATACAGTAGAATACCGTATATTTGTCCATAGAGTAGTTATTGAATAAATGCTCGAGTGATGTATTTGTTCTCCCATACTAACACAGGTCTAACATCGTACAAGCTGCAAAATGAGTATGAAAGTGTTACTTCTTAGCATCCAACGAACCGATGCTTTGGGGCCTGCCCACAAACCTGGGAAGTTTTGAGGTCAACTGCTTCTTTGTAAAAGAGACACTGCAAACTGTTTGCTGGAAGAAACATTTCCCTAAAACTCAACACGCAGTCTTGTCCTCACACTGTCTTCCAAGAAATGCTCTCCACACAGCACTTGAAGACTCTTTTGACTGGTTTTATGCTAGAAAGTACGACTTGTTTTTTTCACTCAGGAGCACAGTACGGCTTGTACCTATATGACTAAACTTTCTGCTTTCCCAATACCAAATGGCCTCGACCATAATGCCCATTTAGAAAAGCTGCTGGCACATCCTGTCCTCCAAACTGTGCTCAGGTATCATCTGACACACATTAAAACTGAGCCGGAGAAACTGCTAGAAATGAAACAGTAGGGATGTGTCCATGTCAGTCCAAAATCATCCTAGCGTTAATCCTAACTCTACCCTCTCCCCAACAAAGAATGACCACCACTGACACCAGCTATCTCCCTAACACCACCAGCACAGAGTGAAACTGGTGCAGCTGCGCAGCAGTTAAGGGCCATTGCCACTTGCCTTGCAGGTTGGTCAGTCGAGGAAATATTTTCAGTCAATTTATTACCTGATTCCTAGAGAAGGTGGAAATGAACTCCCTGCAGTGAGGATGAATAACTATTCAAACTTATCGTGACACTTCAAAGCACGGAATGACACAGTGTGTCATATAGGTCAATAGCTATAGAATACATCAAAGAAATGCTTCATGTCCTGCAAATAAACAAAGCTATGGTTAAGTGAGATACGAGTAGATCTTACTTGTCACTGTAGCAGAGTCCAGGTTCCTCTGCTATTGCGTTGTCTGTTGTTAGGTCAGGTCAACTTTTCCTCAGCTCTTACGTGTAAACTTAGTACTTGTCTTGGTTTGAAAGACAGGTGTCTGCCAAGGAAGGCAGGAGCCCCCCCCCGGAATGGCAGATGCAACCCCC
>JAVJGG010000013.1:5939788-6022281 GCA_035590195.1 Aviceda cuculoides
AGCCAGCCTTTGTTTATCTTAAGTACTCAGCCATTTGTCCCCCTAGCAACCCGTATGGGGAAAAATTCCTTTAACAGGAAAAAACAGAAGAGTTTCTGAAACTCCAACAGTACTCTGAGTGGTCTTCAGGGCCTTCTTACTATATGGGTAACAGTGCCTCCCACTGATTTTGTAAAATGCATTTGTAGTTTAAGGTGTGCTTCAAAATATTTTCAGGAATCTCTATCTACAGCATCTTCAGAGAAAACCGTTTCAAATCTTAATCTAATTCAGAAGCTTCACTCAAATATGCCCAGCTGACCTTTCTCTCCAATGTAAGATAGTATAAGTTACTTCCAAAAAATAAAACTTATCCTAAACTTGGGCTAGTGTTGCCCATGATCCGAAATTTATGATTTCTTACTAGAAGGATGGGTCCTGTGTCAATCGTTAGGATTAGGATTAGGTTTGGATTACATTTTGGTAATAGAAAAGCTTGAAGAAGCCAGTTAATTCTTTTCTGCCTGCAAGAGTTTGGAATAGAGCTGGAGTCTGTTGTCAACATTTGTTTTCTTTTTTTTTTTTTCCTTTTCACTTGTCTATAGTTCTTCTTGTCATAATTACTTTTATGCTGAGGGCTTCCAAATCTAAAACTGGGGTCTAGTTTTGTCTTTGAGACTGAGCAGCCTTCAGAGAGAAGACTGAAGAGAAGTCTGGAGTCAATTGTGGTCAACAGCTTACGTTCCCTTCACTGGATGGGTGGTTCCCTTGGCTAGAATTATTTTTAAGGGTAAGGTTATTTGGGGGAATGCAATGACTGAAGAACCCATTCCAACATCTGGTGCCTTGCCCTCAGAATGAGGAAAAAAGAGTTGTTTTAGGCCAATACTTTGTGCTCTTTTTTTCTTGTAATTTTTTCCATGACCTTGGTTAAGTTCAGCTTTTATGTTTGGGCTAGTGTTTGGGAACCTACAAACTGCAGAAGGCAATTAAATGCTGGATGCTATGTGTCTCAAGACTAAGAAGGATGTTAAGGAAAGCTAATGCTTTGTGTCCTGTTTCTTGAGGATTTAAATCCCTGACCATTACTGGGTTTAGAATTAGGGCTGGACTCAGGGTTTGAGAGTTGGAAAGTGAAGAGCTCCTTTTAATGCTTGAAGCTGCATGCTCTTCAGTATTATGAAAGGGAATTGTATTACCTGTCTATTGTGCCTTTTTTAAATCACTTTTTTTTCAGTCTTGTTTCTATCTCTTCATGTTGGGTTTCATGCCTGGGCAACAATTGTAAGTTAGGTTCAGGAAAGGGTAGCTTGGTAGTGAATATTCATTTTATGGCTTGGACTGAGATAAGGTTGAGGTTTGGGATGGTTTGAGAATTTTGATGTTGCATATTTAATTTTGTTTCGGAGGATTTGGGAACTTAGGTTTCAGAAAATGGCTTGTTTGATCGGGGTCTATATGTTTTGGTCTACAGTGAATGCTGACAGCCAGGGTAAGACTGGGTTTAGACTGGATAACCTAAAGATTGAAGACACTGCTCAGATTGTGTGGTCCTAATAGCTAGAAGTACTAGCCATGGGCTACAGTTGCATTATGGTTAGGGTAGACAGTATAAAGCATGAAGAGCCACCTTGCTTATGAGATAACGTAGGACCTTCAGAGGTTGGAGCCTATCCTTACCAAAACATGATTTCCTTTGCTGTAGTTACATACAGTTTGGTTGAGAGTTAGGCATAAAAGCTGGATAAAGCCCAGGTGAATTCCCTGCCTCAGGACACATGGAGTTAAGGAGAAGACTGATATCATGGAATTCCATGTGTTATTTCCTCTCTCACCTGTAGACATTAGTTCCCTAAGTTATTGAAAGGTACTCGTTTGTTACCAGTTCATTTATATTTATATAATGTAAATAATATATATTTTGTCAACAATCAGTTTCCATTGTACCCTGAACATATGTTAATTCACTTCTGTGATCCTTTTGGGAGGTTAGGTAACCATGTCTCTCTGGGCAGAGTTCAGGGATGTGTGTCTCTACAATTTGCTATTTATCTGTACAATTTGTTAGAGATAATACAGGTAAGTTTGTGCCGCGTTCGTCTCCTCCTGTTCTACACACCCCTCAGATTTCTTCATCAGTGCTTCAGTTCTTGAAACTCAAATTCTCATTGTTCTAGAGAAAAACAGTGCTCTCCTCATCTGCACTACAGGGCTCACATTACTTCCTTCTTTCCTCCCAGCGCAGTTTTCAATCTCACCAGTACCTGTGCACACAGGTATAGTTACCCAGAGACGTGTCTCGCACTGGAGAGTTCATTTAAAAAATTCCTTCCAAGGAAGATGTCTGTCTGTTACATGACTTCCTATTCTGTACTATTCCTGTTGACTGTCAGCAGTGTCCCTTGGTCTTCCAGGCAATGCCCCAGCATCCAGGGCTGTGTTTGTGAGTAAATGGCTTGCTTTCTGGCTCCCAGTGCAAGTGGCGCAGCACCAGTTACAGCCATAGAGCTAACTCCTGCCTTTCCTGTTGCCCCACGGGGTGAGGCAGCCTCATCCATACTGTGTTTGGGAACAGTCCCTGCCCCACGTTAACCTCTGAGCCGTACTCATACGTTATTGGTGATAACGGTAGATGGTACAGGCAAACACCATACATGCTAAGAACTACATAATGTGGACAATTTCATACGAGCCCTCAACCCATGCCTTGTCCTTGATCAGCTTATTAGTATAGACACAGCCCGGGTGTCCTTCTTCCACAAGAAAAAACCTGCTTTCCTCTTCCCATCTGTCACTGGAAACAGACACTGTGTACAAAGTCAAATTGCTTTAAGAAATAGCTAAAATAAAAACAAGAACTTGAAAATGGAATTCAGAAGGAAAAAAACAAACCCCTTTGACAAAAATAGATGAAAACAATGGTAAGTGGTAAGCTTAAGTGGTAAGCCTGTCAGCAATTTCAGTTTTAACTCCTGCCGCAAACTAATCCATGATCCGTGAATGAAAGTCACCCGTGCAGGCAAGGTAGGGCTTTGCTTTATTTTATTTTATTGCAAGTTAGAGAATGTCTCCAAAGATGTGTTATATTTAGTAATGAAGAATGTAAATGCAGATGAATTCCAAAGGCTTCGGTGGAATGGTGTCAAGCATGAAAACCAAAGCAAAGCTTGGATCCAAAAGTCTATCTGTGATAACAGCGATCAGAAGAATAAATAAAATCTCTTTCATTGCACTCCGATAAAACACATGGTGAGGACTTGTTTTGGTTAGAAAATAGCAGCAGTTTATCTGCAGGACTGCAAATGCCGACTTTTAAAATGTCAGGAACCAAATGTATTCTTTTGAAAGAATACTGTAGTATATAGAGTGTAACAGGGAAGTTTATTTCACCACTCCATTTCTTTGATCTTGCTAGTGCTTTCACAACCCCATTTTTTCTTTTGTTTCTTTCAGTCATGAGGTCATAAACCCAGATTTATGATGACATTAGTCTTTTGCCACAGAATGATTGGTATGTCCAGGATTCAGCCTTGTGGGCTAAACATGAGCAACTAAGAAAAAAATTGTCTGAAAGGGATTTCATCCTTTTTAAAAGAAAAATATTTTTAGTAATAAGTAAGTGGGAAAAATTAAAATCAAACCAGGTTGATATTAATTGTGGGATGTTTGAAAATACTATTTATCTAGAAATACTATAAAAGGTTTTTTTTTTTAATAAGGATTATTCTGTAAGATTATTAACTTTTCATTATGTTATTCCTGAAATACTGAAGTACATGTTATTAAGAATATAGAAAACTTGTGACTGTGCTGAGAAGCTTCACAGAGGACAGCAGTGAAGCCTCCCTCATATTAGCTGTACATGTAATTCATGTACTTTTATGTTCAATGGTCTTATTGTTTGCACATCCCTAAGTGTCAGATATGCTAACAACGGTCCTGAGCAAAAAAAAAATTTTGGGAATTACTATGGAATGTTTGAAAATTTGAGTTACCATAAACATTATGTAACAATATTTTTAAATTCAGAGTCTATGAAATGGAAAAGTTCCAGAAAGCTGTCCAGGATAGAAATCCAAGTCTCTGGATTATGGTATAAGAATTATGCTGAATTATAGTATTGGAAGCCCTGCCTGCTTTGAGTGGAGATGACAATATATAGAGAGAAGATTTATTAATAAGTCTGAATAAACACCCATAAATTGATGCACTCAAGAGCAAATCCTTAACTACCATGTCTTTCTACTCTCAGCAAAAGTATCTGAGTCAGTCAAGTTGGTACACTCCTTCAACAGTCTTATACACAGAGAAACAAATGTATTTTCTGAAATATTTTGCTAATTGTTATGAAATAGTCCCAGAGTCAACCTCCATCTCAAAAAAACAAGAGAAAAGGAATTTTTCTTTCCGATCAAAATCACTGTGTATTACTCGCCCTTCTCATGAGCAACAGTGGCAGTGACAGAACGGTACATTCTTCTTAAAACTAATTAATTCATTGATGGAAAGGGTCATTGTCAGAGAAATATAATTTAGTTAAATATGAAAAGCTTGACGAAAATGCTAAGATGAAACAAATTCACATAGAAAAATAAAGTGTACTGTTCTGCCAGCTTAACCGGCAGGTTGCTGGGGATCCTGAGCTCTTACCGTGTCCAGCTTCGTAGCGATATTTTTGTGAAGGTTGTGCTCTGCTTGGCAGTGCAAGGACCTTCAGGTTCACAGCTTCTCTGGCACCCTCTATTGCAGACTGACCCCAAGTTGGGAAGCCCACAGAGATTTAGCCAGCATGTCCAAGAGCCTCCCTGAGCAAGAATTTTCAGTATTATTGATGTTTCCTTTCCAAGGCTGAGAAATTATCAGACCAAAGCAAGCCGTGAATCTCTGCTGAGAGGTGACGTACCTCTTCATGATGCCACTAGGCAGAACTGGACTAACACACTTTCAGAACGTCTGCTCGAGGCAGGATGGGAACTGGACTCAGGAGAGAAGACGTGGTGGTGCCCCGTAACTTTTCTGAAGTGGCTGCTCCTTGCCCAGCCTGCCATAATACTGTGAATTAAAAGGGGTGGCGGTCACAGAGGAAAACTGTGACGGCTGTGAGTTCAGGGTATACTTTTTAATAGCAGGGTCGTATTTTTGGTGGGTTTGCCCTACTGGTCATCTGTAGTGCCCTGGTGGGCAACTTTCACCTCTGACCACCTGCATATCCCACCTGCAGCACACGTAACAGCAGCTCTGTAAGGTGGGGTCTTATCACAAAAGGCCCCAGTTCGGATGGAGCCCCAAAGTGGAATTTTCCCATTTTTTTCTTAAAGTGAGGATGTCAGGATCCTTTGGAAATTTTTATTTGTGAAGTTTCATTTTGCTAGAAGACAAAATTTATCCGGAACAAGAGAAGTTAAATAAAATTCAGAAAACTCTGCTGATGGAGACTTACTGGACAAAAATCATTCTGCTGCTGCCTATGGTATCTTTATATGATACATTATTTCTTCTACTGATTGTAGAATCTCCTCCCAGTTATAGATGCTGGGACAGGAGTGTGGATTTGTACACTCCAGTTGGCCATATGAGACCCTTGCGTACAAAATTTCCTTCCTCTCAGGTGGAATGTTAGTTTGAGACGTCCTCCAGAAATCTCCTGTGTCCAGCACTGACCTTGAGTGTCTTTCAGAGATGAGGAAGATGACTAATAATGATTCATGCAGTGAACTTAACCTTAAATTTACATTTACATTTATATTTACACTTAAACTTATTAAAAGAGATATATTTATTTATGTTTAAAATGTTATGATACTAATATCTTAATGTCTTTTTTTCTGGGATGACTGCAAAATTTATAGCTTGACTTCTGGCTCAAAAGAACATTTCTTTTTTAAATTCTTTGGAATTTGTCGCAGAACAGAAATTCCAAATTCAACCAGTGCTATGATAATGTCTATTCCTCCTCTTAGCTTTACTTTTGGCTTTAGCTACATCCCTTCCAGCATTAATAAGACCAGAGAGAATTGGGATTTATTGATGTTTCGTATTCAGAAGAACTGTCTTTCCATTGTCTTGAATTCTTAGCAGTTACTTACAAAAAGACTGAAGGTGGCTGTGAAATCAGTGACAAGATTTATAACACTTCAAAAGTCATTTGCCAAAGAGAACACTCAAAAATCTCTGCTCTACTGAAGGAGAATGGCACTAGAGCAGGAACTGAGCGAGTCCATAGGAAATGCCTTTTAAAAGAAAATAAATGGATTTCACACCCACTTTGGACTTATTGTGCAAAGTGAAAACATTGAATGTAACCACTTGTCTGAGTAATGATAAATCCACTACTAGCAGTCTGCCAGATCAATCACTGCCGTTGGACACCTACTTTTCTATAGTTCAACAGGAGTACACATCCGCAGCCTCTCCAAGGGGTTTTCACTTGATGTCTGCCGTGAAGATGGCTCGTAAAGGCAGCTGCTCAGGATTCAGAGTTTCCATTCAGTAGGAAACTCCAAGATTAACCAGAAATTCTGATTTAAAAAAAAAAAAAAAAAAAAAAAAAAAAAAAGAGCTAAATATTTATTTTACATAGCAGTAAACTTAAATATGAGAAATATATAATTCCAGGAGGGTGGTAGAACAGCATCTTTACCAAGATGTTTTTTCTTTTTCCTAAATGAGATGCTCTTTTCCTTGCAATATATTTTCAATAGTGTCGTGGATTAACCCCAGTCAGCAACTAAGCACCACACAGCTGCTTGTTACTTCCCCCTGGCAGTGGGATGGGGGAGACAAACAGGAAAAAAAAGTAAAACTCACGGGTTGAGAGCAAGAGTTTAACAGGACAGAAAAGGAAGGAAAATATAATAATAATAATAATAATAATAATAATAATAAAAAAATACAAGTGATGAACAATGCAATTGCTCACCACCTGCTGACCAATGCCCAGCCAATCCCTGAGCCGTGATGCCCCCCCACCAACTCCCCCCAGTTTATATACTGGGCATGAGATCGTATGTTATGGTGTAGCCCTTTGGCCAGTTTGGGTCAGCTGTCCTGGCTGTGTCCCTGCCCAGTTTCTCATGCACTCCCAGCCTCCACTGGCAGTACGAGAAACTGAAAAGTCCTTGACTTAGTATAAGCACTACTTAGCAACAATTAAAACATCAGTGTGTAATCAACATTATTCTCATCCTAAATCCAAAACACAGCACTATACCAGCTACTAGGAAAAAAATTAACTTTATTCGAGCTGAAACCAGGACAAAGAAGCTAGCATTTTCCTATGGCAAAAAATTTAATCAGCTCCACTGATGAAAAGAGAAATGCAAGTATCATACTATTTTTGGATAGGTAGTAACATTTTAAATGGCAGCTGAAATAAAATTAATATATCGTAATCCCAAAATCACAGTGCAATAACCTGCAGGTAAGGATGAGTGCTGCATAAATAAGTGTATAGCTTCCACAGGTTATCAAGCATAAACTTTTTAAGGCAGACTTTGATATGCAAGGTGTATTCTACCATTTAATTGTAACAAGGTTTTAAAACCAAGACAAAAATCTTTCAAATACAGAGAATAAAAAATAACCCTAATATCACTGCTCTAAAGGAAACCAATAACAGGTGAGTATAAGCAATACCATCTGTCTTAGCCAAAAGCATCTCAGCAGTGGTAAGAAATGTGGAAATAGAAAGAGTAGAATTTGTAAAGACATTAGAAATACCAGATAATTCCACCCTCGATTCTGAATTTATGGTAAAATTAACCCTAACCCAAACTTAAAGCTTGATTTCCAAAATGTAGAAAGGCACACAGAAACATGCACACCAAGAATCTATAAAATAATTAGCAGATGCAAGAAAAAGCACAGAGAAAGGGTGTTACACAGACCATTTAATTAACTAATAATCGAGAAGCTGCTTGTGGAGTACAAAGCTTTTGTGTCCTTTCTAGCAGCTAGAAAGGAAAAGCAGCAACCATCGTTAGACAGATTACTCTGTCTTGTTACTGCAGCAGTCTATTTCAGTGGAAAGTCTTGATACACAGCTAATAAAATAAATTAAAATAGTCCTCACAGACCTTATTTATGTTGCAGGTTTTAAGTGAGGCTAATATTTTAACTGAATAAGGCAAACTGAAATATGGGCCTAGCCATATGGTCCTGTGACACTGTCAGTTGCAAGTACAGTTTTTACAGGAGACATTTAAATTCTATCTAAGTAGCTAAACTGAAACAAGACTGGATTTCAACATCTGAAAGACAATATGATTTCATCCAGATGGATTTATTTTTTAAAAAATATTAGACAATACAAAATATATACGGTCAATCCCACAGCAGGAAAATATCCTCAGATCATAGATCAGAAAATAAAATGCAATAAAGAAACTTCAGCTAATGTATCAAACTAGAAAATTTCATATGCTACCTTTTTTATTAGAATTCACTTCTGAAACTAAACTTTTAAAAAAGAGATTTTCTATTTTATTTTTTGTAGACCCAAGCACCCACATATACTTATGTCTTCTTAGGACTTCAGGAAACTCTCAGCCAACATTATATATTAAACAAATGATTTAACTTAAATTAAGCATCAGAAATGTCCAAAGTTCAGAAAAACTTAGCCCATTGAAATGTTCACTTTAAAGTCAGTAATGCTTGATTTGAGCCTAGGCATTTCCTCTTTCATTAACATTTTCCTTTCTGTAGCGTTCAGTGTAGAATTTCTTCTGTTTTCTTGACCTACTTCGAGTATTTCATTTTCACTTTCTGCTAAATCATTCAGCTTTTTACTACTGCTGTATAAATATGTGTTCAACCTTTCTGCTTGCAGTTGGTGGAAATGTATATTACTGTAATACTATCCTCCCAAACAAATCATGTTTTCCCCATATGTGCCCTTGCATCCTGCTAGTTTTAGCCTCCGTAAGGCTGAAATTTTGCTCAAAGTTTGTTTTTTTGGATCTGGTTTTATTTTTAGGTATAAGACTAATTCAGGCAAACACTCTGGCTGTTTTTAACACATCTGGTAGTGTCTTCTGGGGGATCTTCTTTGTGTCTGCCTGAAGAACATCAGAAGGATATTCCCAAGAGATTAGTGTGTGGTAGTGGCGTATGAAAAATTTAAAGAGGCCTTCTGTGACACCATGGGATTATGTTAAATTGTCTCATGAATAATTCTTCCTTGCCAGCAGGGCACTGGTGTTTGCCCATGTGGGAAGAATTTCTCCCTGAATCCTGTCAGCTACCAGTGCTCAAACTGAGCCTAGAAACTTGGTGGGAAAGATACATGCTCTTCTGTGAAAGGTAAATTTGTTCTACGTTTCAGGTGCTTAAAGGACTTGTGTATACATAATGCTGTCTTTGAACATGCTATTTCTGGAGAAACAGAGTGCCCTTGTAAAACTTGGCAGTTTTGCTTTTAGCAGACAAAATTAATGAAGAGTTAGCAAGCAAAGGCTTAGTTTTCTATTACAGAACTGGGGAACGCTTACAGAAAAAAACAGGAACAAGACCGTTAACGTGGTGGGTTACAATATACTTGTGACACTTTGCCTATCTCTCACTTAGGAATTTTCCTAGGCATGGCTTGGTCATTATAGAGCAAGGATTACTCTGTTCTTGAGATATGTTTTTCAGCATCAAATGCCCTAACCCTGAACTTCTGTCTCTTTCTTATGCCTAATAATTATCTCATTACTGTTGAACACACATCAAGTTTCAGTGTAACCTAGGAGCTGCATTTCCCCTTACATTATGATTTAGGGAAACATTTCATCAGGTAACTTTGATTATTGATTCGTATGTATGAGAAGGCACATAAAACTTCTTTTTAGTTTGAGTAGTTGATTTCCTACAATATGCAAAAAGCTTTTTGGAACATAAATTGCTCATCTGTTTTACATTCTTGCTTAGGAAGTCAACTGAATTAGAGAGTTAACTGACTCCTCCCTTCCCAAACAATATGATGTCCACTGTGAACACTTTTCCCCTTGGCTTTTTAGGACCTTGAAAAATGTGCAAGAGGAAAGATATTAATTCTACAGCTGCTTGATTATGCCACAGACTGTGACACATCATTGGCTTCCCATAGCAATCCCTTAAAATATATTAATAATACAGATAAACTATTTAACACACAAAGTAATTTGTCCAAACTACCCCCTTCCATCTGCCTTGTTATTGACTATGTTAATCCTAAAATTGCTTCCTGTTACTTCTTGCCAGGGACAGGCAGAGCATGCAAAACTTTTGCCTTGGTGTAAGCATGAGAAGTAGACACTTGTAAAAGCAAGAAAGATTATGTAATAGTCAATCTTACATAACAAGAAGTAGAAAATTTCACATACTTGCAATCCCAGAGAGTGAAAAATCAAAAATCCAACAAAAAGTGGACAGGAAGGAAAAAGTTATGTACCTTGAGCAGCATGAATGTGTTTTAAAATATTAGGCATCAGAGTTTTCTTTTTCCATGTTCCTGCTTACAGAAGAACCTACAAAGAGCTAGTAATTCTTCATTAAAGTATGAAAAGTACTTCCATATACGAGTGTCTCTTGCCATATCCCTTCAAAAGGGTCTTGTTCATTTGATAGGTAGAAAAAATGAGCTTGGGAAAGGGCTGCTGGAGAAAATCTGTTTGTTATTTGTACTTCATGAACACCTGAAAGACTTGACATTGGCTTTGCCTAGTGCTTTGTGGAAAAGGAATTTAGGAAGAGGGCAAAGATTATTTCCTAGATGTCGGGGAGGAGGACGGAGGAAGGGCAGTGGAAATAATTCATTCAAAGTAAGCTGTCTATATGAGTGAGCCCATGAAGAAATGATAACAGACAAACAGGATAGGAAGAGTGAGTACACTGTAGCACAAGATCCTGAAAAAAAAAAAAAAAAAAAGGAGATGGTAGGTCATGAGGTGACGTGAGGAGCACATTGATGGAACTGTTAAGTCAGTTGGTGAATTAGTAAAGACTCTTATGGAAAATAAGGCTATAGAGGGGATATTCAGTATCTGTACAATACTAGGTGAATGCTATTTTCCTTGTGAAGATGGGTAGCTGAAGAAATTTGCCAGTCCAAAACCATAGCTGTTTATGGCAAGTACCATGAGAAGATGCCCTGGAATGGGATCATATGGAGTTGTTGTTTATAGAGGAGCACTGTTATCCTTGCTGTACTCATGTAAGCAAATATTTGTTAAGGGATATTTACATAGAGATGAGACAGTATTTTAGGTAGTTTTCCTCCACTTGTGTCAGAAATCCGTATCTCCCGTTTTCTCAGAAGTCCCTAATGGCTGCCTCCGTCAGCAGCTCTTCTACCCACCTGTTTCCCGCTGCATTGGCTGTACTACAGGTTTGTACTGGAAAGTGAGTAAAATTCTTTACAAAGCTGGGGAACAGGAGCTCGAGGCAAACCCTGTGTTTTTGTCTGAGAAAGTTCATTCAGTCTGACAGCTCATTAGCAAAAGCCAGTCATTGAGCTAGAAGTACCACCCGTAACTGCTATATACAACTGACAGGCAGGTTATATACGACTGGGAATGGTGGGTGAAGGCTTTGGGGAAAAGAAGACAGCATCCCATCCCCAGCAGAAAGTTTGCATTTCAAGAGCACCTTCACAAGATGAAGAGCTGGACTGAAATAAAAAATTCTCTTTGAGACAACTGTTGAGGTTTGAAATTTTGTTTTTCTTCTAAATTAGAACAAAACCAAAACCTTTCAATATTTTCAGGAAAGGGAATTGTGGTGAAACATTTGTTTTCTGATCAGAAAGGTCAACATTTGAATCCATGTCTCTTGCCACTGAAAGCAACCCAAGAATCTACCCAGAATTCTTTAAGTCTCCCACTGTAAATGTTGTCAAAATCAATTTTTCTCTGTGAGACATCCTGGGTTTGATGCAGCTGCTTATTTTGACCAAAAGCAAACAAACAAGTTGTCAGACCTGCTGACTAGTTCTAGTTAGAAACGAACTAGTTGGAAAAGATGGGAAGGGGGCAGGAACTTTGATATTAGCCATGTGGCTTAACTATTCCCCAGGAGAAAGTGTGTAAGTGGGGAGCCAGGGCTGCAGACAACAGTGACCGACTCTGGGGTCAAATTCCGTAATCACTACAGATGACTTCCTACGGCATGCGACTCTTCCTGCTGCTTCTAATAAATTGTAATTCCCTTTTAAGCTTTATAAAATATACATACTGACACATGGTAATTCATGTTTATTGTTGTAATTTGGTCATACAAACAAGAGCAACTTTAGTCAATTGAGAGTTATTACCAGAACGTGTGAACCACCAAAACAAATACCTAGAGCTGAGTTTGCTTTCCTTTTTGTTTAATATACAATGGCACAGAATAACTCCACCGTGGAATATTATTGAAAAATGTAAAATTAGATTTTATAGAGGGCTCAGTGGGGTAACACATTCTTAGATTTTATTGAAGCCTAACATTGTCCTCAGCTTCTCAGACGTAGTATGTTTCAGTGACCACTATACTATTCCTAATAACTATTGTGAACAGATTCTTCTGAAGGCTTATATAGCATTTATAGTCCTTAGCAAGTTGGTATTCCCAGCAGAATTTCTCAGTTTCTCCACATTTAAATTGTCTTTGTGCTTCAATAAAAGTTGAGTAAGCTCTACTTAGGTTATGCAAGATATTTTATGAGAAAGCATGTGCATTGAGCTAAAAAAATCTCAGCAGGTGATTAGAGGCAGAGATCAAGTTTATTACACAATTTATTCTGCTAAATGTTAATGTTATATACTGTAGCCTTTACTAGTTCCTCTTATGAGCCTATATTTCCCTTGTTCTAAAGGACTGCACATAAATTTAACAATGGCACTAATGACATTATCTCACTTAAATCAGGATTACCTGATTTTTTTTCAACACTGAGCATTGTGTTTCGTACATGCCATTCTGAATATTGCTAATATTGTGTAATGCTCTTCAGAGGACTTGGTTTCTCGGTCAGTGTCCCTGCTGATGTGTACAGTAAGGCTGAACAGGTTGGGAGAACAGGATGGAGTTTCAGCTGGCCTTGGGAAATGAGATACAGCTGTTTCCAAGTTTTATGAATTTCTGAGTTATGCAAGCAATTTTTCATGACACACATAGCTTCATGGTTTGTTTTTTTGTGTGACCCTGCTGGAGCAGAAATAAAACCATCAGGGACTTGGATGATTTGGGCTGTTGTTGGTAGGCAGAAAGGAATGACTCTTTTGAGATAAAGTGGCAATAATCGTCAGGAGCATATCACAACCAAACGCCAGGCAAAGCACAGGAACTAATCTGTAGATTCAGGTGTGCTCAAAACCACCTGCAGAGCCCAATCTTCCCCCTAGCACCCTCCTCCTGTTTTTTTCCAAGAGTTCTTCCTATGATCAGCGAGGAGGCAAAGCAGAGAGGAAATAAGGATGGTGTTAATTCCTAACGTGCTGGATATCTGTTTCTAGTATCTTGCATTATGCAAGATTCCCTAAGAAACAGTGCTGGGAGTCCTTACACAAGCTGAAGTTTTACAATAAATCCCAACACGTATGAACAGAGATCTGTGATGCTAGACTGTCCTGGGTGTCTGTGACCTCCTCGTTGGTGCTAGGAGAAACTGTGTTTGTCGTGGTCCTCTACCATCCATCCTTGTGGATACGATGACATTTTCTTTACGCTGTGGAAATCTGTGTGCGCTGACGTGCTGGCACCGTATTAATGCCCTTCGAACCTCCATGGAGCCTCCTTCTCCTGCAGTCTCTTAGAATCGCTTTGCTGGAGCAATGCCTATGACATTATAAAGGGTAAATATTATACTCAGATTTGCTCTTTCTGGTAGAAGGAACTGGAGTTTTGCTTAATGGAGTTTATCACAGACAGTGTTGTGTAATAAAACAAACCTATCTAACTTTTCCCTTTTTATTCTACTTACATTTTCAAAATATGCAACTTCACGGAAGCCATTTAAAATCTAGTTAAAGGAATTCCCCTTAGCACAGCTCGACCTAAGAGACGCTTGTTAGTCTTCTTTCACATTATTTTCCATTTCCCAGCTGCCCTTCTGTGCAGGAATACCGGGAGGAACTG
Source organism: Aviceda cuculoides (assembly GCA_035590195.1). NCBI lineage: Eukaryota > Metazoa > Chordata > Aves > Accipitriformes > Accipitridae > Aviceda > Aviceda cuculoides. The sequence continues at coordinate 5,953,847 of JAVJGG010000013.1, forward strand.
CTGGTTGTTAGGCTGCAGGTAGTGAGGAGGAGGAAAATGAGGCAGAGGCAAGGAAGGGGAGGCAGGCAGCTGAGGCCTTTGCGGGACAGGCGTGATTTTGATCTGGCGACTCGTGGAAGCTCTTAACTTATGAGCCGGTCTCTTGCTGCTGAGACAGCCTAAAGTGCTTTTCCTTTGCCGTACACGCTGCTTGCTGAGGGCGTGCAGCTTCAGTTCCAAGGGGTATTTGTTTTCTCTCAGCTTATGTTAAAGGTTACCAATGAAAAGGGAAGAAAATAGAAAATTCGTATTAACTGTTTAAGGAGAAATTATATTTGCAAGAAGTGCAAATTTTTCTTTGTTTATAGATGATAACATTCAGTAGTTTGTTTTTAACACATTTCTAAAGCAACCAAACAGTATTTTGTCTTTGGAAAGACCTGATAGACAATTAAGGAAAACTTCCATTGATGAAATTGTTTGACTAATACTGAGATTAAAGGGTAGGAAGATGATGTGCTCCTGACACTCAGCTTTGTATGTACAACGGGTTTCTGCTTTGTAGTGCAGTGTTGAGTTTGGGGGGGACTTTATCAGCCAGACATGGGGACAGTAAGAAGAAAATAGCAAAGTTTGCAGAAAACCACATTTCTACAATGTAATATCACAGTCAGCCTCAATTCTTTCTCATAAGAAAATACCACAGAGCAGTTAAGTTCAGAGATGAAACCACAGGTATGTGTCTGTGGTATGTTTTAGGCAGATGTGAGCTGGTTCAGCACGGCAGCCAGACATGGTGTAGCAATGCCGGTTCACCCCGAGTCCAAGGTAATAAGCCCTGCTTGTCAGCAATGGCCCAACTGGAGATTTAGAGTTACCAGTCTGCAGCGGCTCCACATGCAGATGACTCGGCATACTGTCAAAGCGACCTCTCAAAACAACGGATAGATGTACCCTTACTCCAGGAAATTGTCGGTGGCGCTAACTGAGATTTTCGAACCTAAGGCCCATATTCTGCCGTCGGCTGTACACTTAGAAGTTCCTTTCAAACCCAGGAGACTGCTGAGTGCTCTGTGTCTGCGCGAGGTGTGTTTGGAGAAAAAACTGCGCTTTAGTGGGCTGCCAAAAAAGAAATTCCTCTCCAAAGTGACCCTTATCTACCCTTTAAATATTCTCCTGGTCTCTGCTGAGTTCCTATTAAAGTTTCTGCCTAAAATATTGGCTATTTCAACATCACTAAATTTCACTTTTGGAAAACAGCTTTTTGGGACCCTCAGTCGTGCTTGAATTCTCCTGAAAATCTTACCATTATTCTCTGTGTGGCTTAATACTCTCTGTCTTTGTGTCAGGCTGCTGAAGACAGGAAAGTCTTTTACTCTGCAGGTATGTAGGACTTCATGCATATGTCCTTAGGGTAGCTGGCATTCCTATATCCCACTATCTTAGAAATAAATGCCAGTGACACTCGTACAGGATTTTCCTGACTGTATATTGCTTCAGCTACCTCTCAACTATCTTATTTAACACATGGCTTATCAACACATAAAAACTGTTGCTTGGAACCAGCTTGTATTCCTATCTTTGCCCTAATCAAAAATCCCCTTTATTCATTCTAAGCCACTAGCAAAAATTTGTTCCTAATCCTATGCTATCATCTTCAGTACAGAATCCCTTTCAAAATTATTGCTCTGGGCTTTCATTGGCTTTCTGTACTTCTAATTATGCTGTTTTCTCTTTTCTTACGCACCGTTAAAAGCCATTAAACATGCCATTTCTACTTCTTGAAAATAGAAGTTGGTTTCTTTTCCTTGGGACACTGTCCTCTTTTCTGCTTAAACAACGAGGCTAAAGAATAGTGTAAGCCCCAGGCAACATCGCTATTATCTACATAGCGCTTCACTTTGAAATGTCTCATTTTCCAAAGTTCGCTGTTTGTCTCCATGCCTACTGTGTACATTACTAACAGGAACCTGCACCCCTCTGTAAACAGTATATTTTATTTAACTACCCCACAGTTTCTTCTATTTCTCATGCTTCTTTATGCAATACCATTTGTTTTTAATTGGTGTATTCTAAATCCTATTCAAATAACCTTTTCCTCTCTCACCAGCTTGGAAATTGAAATGTGCCACAGTCCAATAAGCTTTTCCATGCAGCTGGGCTCAGTTCTGCTTAAAAACCACCACGTGTTTGCCAGCATCTTCATGTGGGTAGCGAGTTGTACCCTCACAAAACAGCCCGTACATCTGGTGCCAGCGTCCAAGGCAGGAAACAACTCAATTTCAAAAAGGAATAAAGGCATCTTTTTAATATCAAGATATAAATACTTCTACTGATATAGTTATCACGGTTGGGCAGGACTTCAGCTAACACAGGACCCCGATATCGACTTCCCACTGAAGGCAACGGGCCCAAGCTGAGCTGACTGACTGGTGCTGCCACTGTCATGAGCCAGACAGAAGCAGGGGACAATCCTGGTCTCTCAGGCTTGCCCACCTGGACTTTGGGAGCAGGTCTCTGGCGTGCCAGGTATCCTTCTCCCAACCAGCTCCCTGCTCTGGGAGTTGGCACAGGTTGGGGCTGTTCCCAACAGGCAGTTTGGGCACCGCCGCGGTGTTTTGGAGGCTGAGATTTTGACTGTGTGGATGTGGTCAGCTCACGCCCTATGGCCAAAGGATGGGCTCTGGAACTGTGTAGGCTGTGTAGTTGTTTTTCCCTCCGTTTTGTTGTATTTTTTTTCTTTCGAATCAGCCTTTCAGCTCTCAAGTGAAGAGGGAAATGCAGATCACTTTTCCGTTCATTTTCAGTCCTGTTTCTTTATCACCAAGCTCTTTGTCTTTCTCTTACATAAAAGAAATTATACACATGGCTTCCATATATGTTGCATAGATATACAATTGTATGCATAATTCCTAGAGGATTTGCTTGTAATCCCTTTGAGTATCCATGCAAATATACTGGGTTATTAGACAGTAATGCATTTGCCAGCTGCAATATTTATTTACGGAGTAACAAACACTGAAGTGTAGCTGTGACATCAGTACTTGGAACAAATGAGCCATTAATCAAGAAAGCAGCCTGACCTTCCCTATTTGCTTGATAGTGTTGTCCCCAAGGCTTCTGTGTTTCCATTTCCAAGTCCCAGTTGCTGACTTCTTAGCTTAAAAGCTGTAGCCATAATTATGAAGAAAAATAAATGGACTATAAAAAAACCCACTTAATCCAACATAATTCTTCTTCATAATAGCTGTACTTAAGAAGTTGATGGTTGAATGACATTCCTATTGCGCATGCAGTCATAGTCAATGATAGCTTAAAATGTAGACAGCTATGGAATGCATTAGTAGTAGATGCTGTACGACTGGACAAAGACATTTATCATGTTAGATGGTGGTTCATAGACAAAACTGGTAAATAATATGTGATCCATATGTGATAGCTGCTTTCCAAACAGAAAAATGAGCATATTTCTGCCCCTGCAGCCAGAAATTAAGAAACCTGAACACAAAATGAGAGAGCAGGAGGAAGGGTAATTTTACTTTGGGCTGCTGTTGGACAAGATGTTCACATGTATCTATTGCTTGTCTTAGTTATATTCCATTTTTCCACCTCTGTCTCCTCATTTTTTGTAGAACTGGTGGCCCTTGATTCAGGAATTTTCGTTAAAAGTGAGACAAAGGGAGTTTCTGTATGGTGAGGGCCTTGGAAAATGTGGTCATTTACACATTATTTGATACTGAAGACCACAGCTTGGTTGGTCTCCATGAACTAAGAGGTTGAGTCATACATTCATCAAGAATGAAGAAAAGGGAAATAAAGAAACAGAAAAAGACTAGAATTTCCAAATACGTAATGACATATAGTATGTCATCCATCCTTTCAGCAATACAAATTCCTTACAGCTAGTCTTCTAAGGTAAGAAAGATCTTATAAAACTATCAAAAAAACTTTATGCATCAGAAAAGACATGATTTCTGTTTGTGAACCCAACCAAGTCTTGATTGCTTTTGTTCCATACAGTGAGGTTTTTTTAATTCAGAACTATACTCAATGCAAAAATAGTCACATTTAAGAGGAAGTATACAAAATGTACCTATGCTTTATATGAAAAACAGATTCTTTTATGTTACCTGGTGTGACAATATTGGAGTTGAGGTGGAACAGCATTCTTTCAAGGCTTATTAAAACTGAAGTGGAATCTGACAAAGGCTTGCTGTGAGAGCGAGCTGCACAGCCAAATCTGTAGCCTGTCCTTGGCAGAAATATATTTCTTGACTCTGTGGCTGATAACTTTTTCTTTCTTTCTTTCCCCCTTTCATTCTTTCTTTCCTTCCTCCTTCCTTCCTTCTTTTCTTCCTTTCTTCCTTCCTTCCTTCTTTCATTATTTAATTATTTGCTAGGTTGGAAAGAAAGCATGATATTTCTAAATGCCTCTTTGCAGGGAAGGAAACATACTTTACTGAATGGAACAGAATCGTATGCTCTAGAAGTTAAAGAGTAATTTGGAGCTTTTTACCTTCCATTACGCCGTCAACCATCATAACTCTTCCACTACCCTAGCTGTTTTGCTAGCTCTCATTTTGCCCAGGAGAGTGTATGAAATATAACCTGCAGCTCAAGGGGGAAAGTACTGCTCTCCAGCTTATTATGAGAATCCCAGTGCTCAATCAAGGCTGCCTCACTAACTTGTCCCTGATGAGAAGAAATGCATCTCCTCTCTTCAATTTTCTCTTTCTTCCCTTCCCCTCAATACATTTATTGAATTGTCATTTTCACTCTTATTTAGACAAGCAGGCTCAAATAGGGCATATAGTCTCTGATATTCATTTCTGTGTCACATCCTCATCTGAGGTAAATCAACAACAGTCTGCTGCTGTCAGCAAAGCTAAATGAGTCTTTACTTGATAATGATCCAGTGTGTTGGGATTTTTTTAAGTAAATAGGATAAGGATATAGAAATATGAAAAATAGGGTGGTTTTTCTTGTTCTTATGTTTTTATGTTTATAATGCTGCTGTATTCTTTGTCAATAATTTGTATGAAAGCAATTATGCTTTGAGGCATATACCATATATTCTTCTGATAGATCTTTTTACCACATTTATTCATGAGCACATGTGTCTCAGTAGCACTCATATAAAAGCACTGCTGTTTGTTAAATCTGCACCAGAGAACCAGGACACCTGGGAAGAAGGAAAAAGGAGAGGGATTTTCTAAAGTCTTTTTTCCAACTGTAATGACTTCATACAATACCATGAGTCATACGGAAAAAAAAAAAAAGCCTTTAATTTTTAAAAGGATACAATGTAAGATACATAACAAAATGTGTACCTTTGCTTGGTACAAAAAAGACATGTCATGAAAAAGACATTTGTTGGGATATACAGTTGGATTCTATTGGGATAATGCATGAAATTAGACCCTTAAATTGGGTGAAATATGTAAAAAAATGCAGGCTAGAGAATCAAATTTTGCAGGAACTATTCACGTGACTTTGCAAAAAGCCAGTCCATCAAGTAACTTCAGTGTTTTGACTTTTTTATAATAGCCATTGAAAAATAAACACATGTACAGGTATAGATGAAAGCACCATATTAGATGCAGAGCATTACCCTGATAAAATGTATGGCATGCTTTTGTTTCAAGTAGCATAATAATTCATTTTTGTTCCTCTCATTAGTATTTCTTGTTGTTTACATTATTTGTGTGTTGCTGCTTCCCTTCCTTTGCTCCTTATAGACAAATTCAAACTTGCTGGCATACCAGGCCATGACGTCTCCCCTTGTTACATAAACTGTTCTTAGTAACTCGTACTGTGATGAGGAATAGGAGAAGAGAGGCAACCACTGACAATCGCTTCACCATGATTCGGGGGAATCCTACATCTCCTTGTTGGCTGCTTTGGCTCGTCATCTCTATTTGCTAAATCTGTGAACAGGCACTGCAGGAAAAACAATATTCCTCTCAGTGAAGATTTCAACAAAAAAATGTCTCTTGGCTTTTTTTTCTGGTGATATTTGAATATAGTATTCTCAACCCAACGACATGTCTGTCCGGTGAGTTTAAAGAGTTGCTCCTAAAATACGTGAAGTAAATCCTGGCAAGTATGGCCAATTTAGAGCTGAGCAGGAGGGTGCAGACGAGGTTTCCAGGACTGGTGGTGAGCACACCTGCTTTGTGCCAACGGCTGGGGAAGATATTAGCTGGAGAGCTGCTACACTTCTATCTAAATGCAGAAAAGCAATCTAAGACCTCCTGGCATGGTGTTCGTTCCTCAGATAGGACCTAACCTTTGAGAGTGCTTTACAACTTGGTTCACTATCAACTTCCCTCTGGAGCATACTAGTCTGACTGCTGCGCAGGTGTGGCAATTGGTTTTATTTTCAGCACGTGAAAGGCTTTGCAGAAGAGAAAAAAGTATTTCAATTGCATTTGTTCCTCATAAAGTAAATTTACCCAGTAGGCTTCATAGAAGATAACTGCAACAAGGAAAAGAAAAAATGAAAGGGATGTAGTTTCATTTAGTTCATTTATTCTGGAAACATCACCTGGTAATAAATTATATGATTTCTTGAGGAAGGTTCTTTCCAATCCCTGTTATTCTGATCTGGTCCGTGCTGAGGCCAGACTTTCTTGTTTGAGGAGGCTCAAAATTAAAGCATGCTCTTCTGCGGAGCAAAAGTGTCTCCTCTGTGCTCAGTGCTAGAAAACACCCTCTCCCTATTTTCCTAGTTGTTTATTCTGAGTTGCATTTCCAAGTCAGGTTTACTCTCAAACCAAAACCCCATATGCATCAAACACTTGTCCTGGATCCACACCCTTTGTTGTGACAATTTCAAGAAATTACTTCTAGGAAAAAAATAAGTCAGTGGAACTTTGATATTAAGGAGTAGCACAGTTGGCCCATGGTTCAAAATCACAATTGGCAATCCATCTTCCAGTCAGCACTGAATATCATTCATGAACCATGGGTGAGGAATATGTAGATGTTCACATGGAAAATCACCTGATTATGGTTATCAGCAAAGGATTCCAGAACCAGTGGCACTTCAAAAAGTGGAAAAAATACTGTACGAGCAGCAATGTGAGATTCCTGCTTCTCAATAATACTTTTAACAAGATAAACTGTCAATAAGTAGATAACATTACATCATAAAACCCCTCTTAAATTTATGGCTACGTTATAAGCAGTCAGGATTCGTTGCCAAATACATTTATTAACTGTTTAACTGTAAATCAACTTTATAGTTTGCATGTGTTAAAACCGTTTCTTTTAAACTGCAAATAACACTTGAAATGTTCCCATTTGGCAGTGGCAAGGGATGATATTCAACCAAGAGAACACTGGGCCAAGTGAACAAGTTCTGAAGTACATTTTATATTCCACAAAAGCTCAACTGAAGAGAAAGTGATGAAAGTGTCCAAACACAGGACGCTCATGGGTTGGTATACTGTTTAGTTAATGTGCTTGGTTTCCAATTGTTCAATAGTTCCAACATATACATTGTTTCAGTCTGGAAGCAATAAGGTTATCAGGTTTAAAACTTAAGACAAAAGTAAAGTGTATTTTTTCTCTGGACCCCACAGACTCAATATTATTCATTTACCTGTGTGGAAAGATAAATTTTTGGCACACTTTAGTGAATGGAAAAAATATGTGTAAAAATGATAGAGATATCCAGAACCTGAATGATGAAGAATGAACTTCTGTACAACATTATAGGCAAGTGTCTCTGCTTAATTCAATTGGATATTTTGCAGTTCATGAGAGCTGTTACACAGATTTCCATTTTTTAAGGGTGTATGTTTAGAATCTAAGTTTCAGTATCTTAGTTTGTTAAGAGAAAATTTAAATAAGTTGTCATGATTTACGTAACAATCCAAAATGGCAATGAATTAGCTATTTAATTTAACTTTTCCCTAGTACATAAACATAACAACTTTGGAGAGAGAAATGAAAAAGAGAAGCCGTATACAAAGTCTTTAACGAAACTTAATTTTGCTTTGGAGAATGGCTTAGGAGACATCCAAAGACACATTTTGAAGAATTGCTCTTTTTTTTTTATGGGTGTGGCAAAAAACCATGTCCACTAAGAACCGACTGTGTCTTCCTTCGTGAAAATATACCAAGTGATGTAAAAATTAGATCAAATAAGAAAAATGTAATTTTTAACATGAGTAATTTCTGAAGGAAAATGTCTTCAGAGATTCCCATTATATATGAATGAGTCTTGAGGATGGCTCTTCTCTGTGGTCCTGCTGCTGGCAATAATACATCTGTGCTTGGTAATGTGTGAATCAACACGTGTAGCTCCTGCTGACACACTGTAGATAGCATAGGAGTCCATATAATATCCTGAGAGCAGTGTTGAAATCCAGGAAAAATGTGCTAAATGAAGAATGACTTTGTACATATGGACTATTTCAGAAAGAGATGATCTAGGCGTCCTTAAAACAGCACTGTTGTATTTTCAGGCATCGGCGATAGTGAGATACTTGCAGAAACTTAAAAGATGTTTCTGGGTTATTTCATAGTCTATCAGTGAACTGTTTGTGATTTTCAACTATGTATTCCTTCCCCTGAATTTCTAGATTTTTCAAAACACCTTGAAGTTCTTGAACAAAATACTTGCATATTGTTGCTGTAAAACTCAAGACAGATTGTGGTTATAGTCAAACTAAGCCTGTCTTCGAGAACTTTGACAGGTATTTGATGGATGCCTGAGGTTCTGCATTTCTTAAGAAATTAAGAAATGTAAATTCAGAAATACTTGTATGAACCAGGATACAAGAGAGAATTGAAATTTAAACCACGGACATAAGTATTTCCAACATTTACATCTGAACACTCAGCTGACCCCAGGTTCTGGAGTAGGTTCCATTTTCTGTTGCATCACAGTATTGGGATGTTTATTTTAGTATTTTTATGTGAGATTCAATTCAGTAGGTTTTCATAATTACAGAAAACCTCTGTCTTACAAACATATAGCAGAATATGGAGTATTAACCTCGTGACTGAAAGATTCTTACTCCCTTGCCTCTGTGCAAGTTAGAATGCTGTGAAAGTGTCTGCTAAAACTTGAGTCATCTCATCATAAAAAGCTGTCGGGTTAGTCAGGCTTGATTTATCTTAGGTAAATTCATGCTCGGTCTTCCCTCATGTGTTTAAAAATGGCTTCCCAGAGGACTTAGTCCGCAGTCTTCATGGGGTTAGGCTGAGTAAGCCTGTATCTTCCTGATTTCACCCTTGCCCTTCTTGAAGATGAGTATATTTGCCTTCTTTCTGGCTGTCAGGAAACTTCGGTGATTTCTATCACCTTTCAAAGATTATTTGGAGTAGCTTTGTGATGATATCTACAAGAAACCACAGGGATGCATCTTGTCTCATCCTGTGGACTTTTCATGTCCAAATGGCTTAAGTGTTCCCTAACTGGTATCTTCCTTAACAGCGACTGATCCTGCATTACCCCCAGATTCTGTGGTGCCACATCTCAGTATTTCCAGTGATGTCATAGATGTTTGACTGCACGGACTCTAATTCCTCCTACTTGTTTCTCATGTGCATGTATTTGTGTACAAAGACTTGAGATGATAGGCTCCAGCTGTACCACTTTCTGAAACGTAGTGAGCGAGATGGCCCTGTCCTTCGAGTGTTTCCTCTCTACTTTCCCCTTAGGCACCTTGTTTTGGGCACCGTCCTTGATGCATCTAGTTTAAAATCCTCCTCTCTAGGTTAGCAAAGCCTGTTGGCTAACATGCTCATATTCCCCTTCGTCAGACGGATTTCACATCTCCCAGCAATTCTCATTCCCTGGTCACAAAAGCCAACACTTTGCTTGCAATCTCAGCCATGCCGACGGGTGTCGGTCTGCAGGACGCATCCACTCCCGTATCCCTCGCCCTAGCTGCTCGAGCGGCTCGGTCCGTTCAAAGTTTCCCTTGGCGATGTCCCTCTTTGCCATAGAATGAGTTGCAAAAAGTCTGATGGCGGCAGGATCTTTCCACAGCTCATCCATCCGCAGCGCCTCCCTCTCCCGCAGTGCCCCACAACGACGGACTCCTCTCCCGCAGGGTGCTCCACAACGGCGTGCTCCCCTCCTGCAGGGTGGTTCTCCCGGAGCCGGAGCCGCGGCGGAGGCAGCAGCGGAGCCAGGTCAGCCAGCCAAGAGCTTCCCAGAACAACATCTCTGCCGGGTTCTTGCGTGAGTGACGTGCAGCGTGACCGACAGACCACGGTGCTGTTCCTCCTCGTAGACTACCTACTCCTACCACTGCTGCAAGAGTCAAGAGTGTCACTCTAGTGTGATTTTAACTGTATGTCCTCTGCTGGCTTTCCTACCTGCAGGTAAACCTCAGCCCTTCCTCTTTTGTGTGCAGTAAATAAGGACATCTTGCAAATCTCCTTGATTATGTTAGGGTTTTTTGTTTTTGTTTTTTTTTTTTTCAAAATTGGTGTGAAGAAAAAGTACAAATAATTTCTAATTAGAAATTGGTTAGAGTTCCTTATGGCACCTTAACAAACTAGGGATCCAAAATTCTGTCGTATCCAGATTTACTGCCTGAAATACTAAAAGAAAAAAATCCATTTCATGATTCATGTATTTTGCAAACAGGGAAAAACTAAAAAAACAAGCCAAACAAAAAAAACCCCAGTTAGCAGATGCTGGGTTTATGGTGTACAACATACAAATATTTTCCTTCTGAGGGCACTTCTATTATTTACAAAAGAAAGTTTAGAAAATAAGTGGTGGTAAGCTTCTGGGTTGCTAAGAATTCCTAAAGACTGAGCTAAAGATTTTAGTTTAGTCCCCATAGCAACTATTTGGAGGGGGCCTCACTTTTCTTGCAAACATCTTAATTAAGAATTTACTTCGCTGAAGGTAAAAAGCCCAATGTAAGAAATAAGAAATGTATTCCTACTAGGAGTTATCTGTAAAAATGATAATTGTTTTTGTGTTGTTATAAACCTTAGTTTATTAGGTAGATTTTCAGGTAGAGCCCCAGGTTTCTCCAAACTTCTTGTGTCAAAGTCTCTCTAGGATTCACAGAAGACCAACTTCCAACTGTGCTGATAAGGAATCTCTCCCTGTGCTTATCTGTGCAATTGCTAGAAATTATTTGTGACTCTTTGCCACTTTGCTGGAAGAGTAAAGAGCAGCATAAAAGCACCAAGTAGCCATCTAATTTGTGTCTTTTCTCCTCCTTTTAACATAGTCATCAAGGATCATCACAGTAAATAATAGTTCAGAAAGTCAGAGAAGTATAGAGCAGCAAAACCTAGAATGTGTAGCAGTCTGTTCCAGGACTTGCAGTCTATTGACCCATATATACATAAGCCTTTTTGGACAATTAACAATCTGTATGAATTTAGAATCACGAGAGCATGGCCAAAAGAAGTAAATGGAACAGCTCCATGGCATCTGCACTAAAAGTCTTTGGAAGCTGTTTGAGAAATGCATTTCAGTGCATGCAGCTGAGCACTGATGGTAAAACATACACATCCCAATGGTAAAACATACACATCCCGACAATTTACATCCTTACAAATAGTACATGAGGGAGATCAGCGATAAAGACCTACAACAAACTGTATTTTGCGTTGGCTGTGGAAGAACGGTTACGGGCATGGAAAAGAGTCTGCTCTGACACCACTGGTGTGAGAACGAATCCAGGAACATGTTAGCAGGAAGATTTTCCATGACTCTGGAAGGTCTGCAACATCCACAGCTGCAGCATTTGTTTGAATAGACACTTGTTTTCTAAGTGCTCTTACTTAATAAAAATGCTGTGCAGAAAACAAAGGCAATAAGTTTGTATCAGAGATTTGTAGCCAGGGTTCTTTACATAGCTGAGCATCCACAATGGTGACAGCAATCAAGTGCACAACATTTTCTTTTCCTTGGTTAATTGTTTTGATGAATTTGTTTCTAAAGCGTGGAGAAGTCAGTAGAAAGCAACTGGAAGTAAGGCAAATGGTCTCAGACTCCTGGCAATTAATAAAACAGAGCCGAAACGTAAACAGCACAGTGCAGGCAGAGACATTTGTTGCTAATCTTCCCGTGATTCTTCAGTAAAATACATAGCCCTTTTCCCAGGCTAATGCTCTGAAGTAATGGGTTTAGAAGTGTTTTTCCAAGACCTAATGCATCAGAGCAGAGACACATGGGCTTGTAGCGTAACTGGTGAAGGAGGCAACTGACACACTAGTGATGGCCACTGGTCTGTAAAGACTATGCTTAATATGTCCACCTATGTCTAATATTACTATTTTTTATATGATCATAATTTATTTGCTCATAACTTTCTGGTTCTGTGTATCTCCTTTATGTTCTCTTTTTTCTTTGCTGACATTCTTTGCCTCTTTGCTGGTATTTTCTGAGAATGACTTGTTATTTATGTGGCTCTCTTGCTTTCTTTTTTCTTCTAACTGTACCCTAGAGCAATATTCTGTCAGAAAAACTATTTTTTTCCCCAACAAACAGTGGGGATATGACAAAATGTTGTTTGATAATTGGATACTGGGTGGATAGACGTCTGATACCAGACACAGTAGACAGATATCTGATAAATGCTAAAATTCTGGAAAGAAGTTCTGCTGGGATGAGCAAACAGCCATTCTACACAAATCCCTAGCAATGCCTTCCTTGCTTCCAGTGTTCACAGGATGGACCTTAATAGAGTCCAACAAAGTTAGAAGAACTTTGGGAAACTTGGTTTTAATAACTTACAGAAGATAAATTTTATTTGGTTGTTATTATTATTTAGTTACTAATATTATTGTTCTTGGCCTTGTGACACTGGTATTCAGAGAATTTCACAGGTTTTGGTGGAATTGAGGAAAAGGCTTAGTAGACTGATTTCTTCTTCTCTTACATTTGTGTGAATAAAGAACAATGGAAGAGGAATGTTCAGTCAAAAATGTTGTCAGGACAGAAGGGGAAACATTGGAAGCAAATTTCTTTTTTTTGGAATGACTCCTTCTCTTACAACCCTGAGGAAAACTGAGGTCAAAGCAACATTATCATGTTGTGCATTTAAAAAACCTGTTCTAGTTTCACTCTGCTTTTCCTTTCTAAGGTCAATGAAGTTGGTAGCACACTCTGTAACCCATCTGCCAGACGAAGACATCACAAATGTTAAATTTAGCCCAGGAATGCTACCTCCCTTTCTTCTCTGGATGACAATTCAGGGCAGAGCCACATTTTAAGCATTCTGAATTTTTTCTGTCTCTGCTTACTGTAGAGGGAGATTAGACTTTAGGCTTCAGACTATCCCTTTCTTCATGCTATCATCTAGTTTAAACATACAGCAGGTTATTAACTTTTCCCCAGGTACTTTTATGCTTGAGCCAAATAACTTCTGTTTTGTGAGAAAATTCTTTAAGAAAGACATCCTGTCTGGGTTTGGAGAAGACAAAAGATGGGAAATCCATCAGACCTCTCCTAGTGTACTGGAAATAGCCAGTGAGCTTCACTATTTAGATGTTTGGTGTTTTTACCTGAAGTAGCTGAGCTCGGAGCCCTTCCATCACCCTTCTTTACCTCTTTCTGTTAGATTAAAAAGCCCTGTAGTGTTTGGTTATTTCCCTTAAAGAAAATAATGATTCCACCTTTCACGTGAACTGAGCAGGAAGCCTGTTAACTCTTCCTGACACAGTATCAAACTGAGATCTGTGGATTAATTTTGTCCAAGTCTGTCATGTTTTCTGGAGCCAATGCTTTCTCCATTCTACGCATTTGCACTGTTTTTCTGGGTTTTTGATTTAGAACTTTGTGCTTGGATCTATTACAATGATTTTTTTTGCGGGGGGACTTTGCAAAATCTGTACTTACTGCTTGATAAACATATACTTGAGTTCATGGACAAACCACTGTCTATGCCTGTTGTGTCATCTTCTCTATTTTCCTTTCCACCAGTCTTAATGTTATTGTGAAAGCTTACCAGCAATGATTTAATATGATAATCCTGTCTAATTTTGGAAATGCTTTATAGCATTTGCTGTATGAAACGCTCTACAGCCTCAAGATCAGTACCAGTCCCTATGATGCTACAGTAGAAATTTACTGATTCACTTGAAATAAAAGATTTTTTTGTTGTTGTTAATAATACTGGCTATACTTGGTAGTTTTGTCATCTGAGCAAAATAATTTTCCTTAACTGAGTTTTATGTCTTTTACTAAGATGACAGAAATATTAAAAAAAAGGCACTTGGAAGCCTCTGACTGTAAATTTTCAGTGATGCGAAGCCAGCTCAGTTTTTGCATCATTAAGCAAGAAAAATGAGGTATTGATTTCCCAGGTCGGCTGCACTGCCCTTGTCCCTTTATTCCAATATTGTTAAGAAATCTTTAGCCAGCTGTGAGGAAAGAGATTGAGGTGTTCCCAAGGGTGAAGGAATCCCAAGCTAGAGGAAAGCCATCTTTATGCCAGTGATCCTTCACTGCTGTCACAGAAGGTATTTGGGGCAAGGCAAAAGTTGGAGCACATTGCATTCCTTCAACCTTTAGCAAAGGAGCAATGCCTATGTGATATTCCCAACAGAACAATTTTTATCAACCTTTACACTCAAAGTGAACCAAGCTGGGGCTGGCTCTTCACTCTTGTGTTGTTTTTTCCCGTTGACCTCATTGGAGTTGCTTTTGATTTATACTGATGCATACACAAGCACTGAAGGTACAAATGAGATTCTCATAAATTCAGGGATGACTTCCATGAGTCAAAACTACAGAACACAGCCCTATAAAAGGTACAAGGCCATCTGGAGGGGCAGATCTGAAACCAGACTAGCGACTCACCTATTAAACATGATGGAAAGTGGTTCCAAAACAAAAAATGTTAGTTTGTCAGCATCCAGAGGAAGAACTTGGTCATTATGCTTGTTTTCGAAGAGGCCAAGTTCAGTATTAGCTACTAACATTTACAACATATAAATGCTACTAATACAGTTGTGTAATGGACTGAACATTCTTCTAGTTAATTATCTTTGAGATATTTTAATTATTTTATCTGTTTTTCTACCTAATAAGATTCATACTGCACTGAACTTTCTTGTTTTTTGCTTCAGAAATTCCTCCTGTCTATTTTGGACATGAAAAGAACATAGATATTAAGCTCCCTGTGAAAAAAAAAAATTCATCTAAGTAAATGTGACCCTAAAGAGCTATGGAAAATCACCGCTTCTAGAGAGTCCACTTCAGTAAAATATGTGATGACCTTTTACCTTGCGTACGCTAACTCTTCATGTTGTTGAAGCCTGGCATAGCATCTGAATGTATTTTTTCTCTGCATCTGGCCCTTAAATTACTCTAAATACAGGCTTTGTTGTGTTGTAGAATAAAGAGCAAAACCTACTACCATTTCATGTTAGAGACTGAAATATAAACTATAAATGATCAGAAATATAAATATTTGTATAAAATTACTGTTTTCCAAATGGCTTTAATTTCACTGGTGTCGGTTGTAAAGCCTGCTTCCCTCCCATATGCTTTGGGCTTATGATCGATGTTATAGATCAGTCATAAAAGGTGGGGATTGTGCAATAATCAGGTACACACATAGTTCTCCTCTAGATCTGAGCACCTGAAACTGTTTATTGGTATGTTTAAACTTGTTAATGAATTTAAATGGCTAAGCAGCCAATTCAGTGTTCATAGGAGTCAGAGAAAACTCCTCTGAAGCAGCACAGAAACACTGAAGAGCAGCTCTTTACACAGCTCTTATTTCTTTGCTATATTACACTGCTGTCTTACCAAAAATTAGCAGTGAGGTAAAAAGAGAATTTTAACAGGTTAGGATAAATCCCTGATGAAGGAAAAACCAAAACCCCCAAACAAACATGCGTGCACTTAGGGAAATCCATTTTATACTGTTCAACTCCACCCTCAGGTTCTTTTCAGAGACTTTTCCTCTCAAGACTGCAAATGATTTTGCAATTAAATTGTCTTTATTGGGAGACGATGAAATCACCCTAAATGAACTCGGATCAACAGCTGCTGGGCTCAGCTAGGCAAGCTCACAGGGAGGGAGGCTCGGCCCGGCTCTTCTCCCTTGGGAATTCTGCTTGCTGCCTCAAGGGCTGCAAGGAATTTGGTCCTTCCTTGGCCCATGTTTGATGAAACAGGTATTTTAGGGAGCTTATGCTACTGTGCTTCTCTCTAAAATACTTTCTGTGGGGCCCCTCTATCACTAGTTTGGCCAAAAGAATCAAGGGCTTAAGAAGGAAATCTTTGCTAGGAAAAAAACCTTACAAGTTCTTCCATGAACTCTGCTAGTAAAATTTATTTTAAAAAGTCCTTCAAGTTAAAATTCCCTTAAAAGTAAGGGGTGGAATCTACAGCAACTAAGACACCACATCTTTTCCTCCAGATACAGAAAATGCAGCTGTATTAGGCCTTATAGAAAGCAAATATAGTCATTCAAATGCACATCCAGTCATTTTTGTATTCTTTGTTCCACTGCTACTAATAATTGTGTTCCTCCCAAGGCCATCTAGGAAGACAAATGATTGTATCAAGAAGGGTTTCTACAGAAAAGGGACACAGAGATGAAGAATTTCTGTTAATACAATTTATGAAGAGATAGGTTTTGCAGGTGTTCCATATTATACATTTGGATTTCCAAATCTTCACCTAATATTTTTTCTTTCCATAGTGAGTATGGTAGACTAATGTTTATCCAAATATCTTTAAAAAGATCATTCTGATTCACTTGCCAAAATCGGATATGAATTTTGAAACAGAGAAAATGTTCATGTTTGCTGTAAGAATTGGCACCCCTTCTGTATCACTCCAGGAATGGTTCCTGCACTAGTAGGCTAAGAAAAGGGCGAAACTTAGTTTTAAAGGAAAATCTATTTATAAAAGGTGATATTTATTTATTTTTAGCGCTTGTTAAGCAGAAGTGGCTTTCTCCTTCTATATGAAATTTAATTTTTTTCATTCATCCTTGTCTACTAGTGCCAGCAAAAAAAAAATATTTATTTTGGCACTCCCCATCCTCTCTCTCTGTAGCTTGCGGAGGAGAGCGTAAGCCAACTTCAGGTATGGCATATATATGATATAAGCAGCTCCCTGAAATCCGGTGTAATGGCCTGAGTGTAACATGACGGGCTGTACATGCAAAGGGTACGGAAGAACAGGCTGATGGCAAGAAAAAAGTCGAGAAAAGCTTTCTCTTCATTTTATAGTGAGTCCCTCTGGCTTTTGAGGTAACAAATAATATCGACCCCACAGTAGTGTTTGGCTGTACACTGGCTCGCCTCGCTCAGAATGTGGTCAGCGTGGTCCCCTGGGAGCAAGGGCTCGAAACTGTGGGAGTGAGGGTGAGTTGAGGCAGAAGGGAGGAGGAGGCCGGGAGGGTGCTGTGCCGCCCAGAACCCACCGGCACGGCGGGCTGCGGGTTCGTCTCTTGGCGAAGGGAATCGGGTTTGGTGACAGTCGTGGACTGAGGGATGCGCTTTTACGGAAGGTCTGGTGTATGTTACTTCACACCAGCAGTGATGTTGATGGGATCAAATATAGCATTTCTAACGTGATGTACACAGGAACAGCACACCGACGCTTTTCAAACAAGGCGAAGAAGCTGTGTAGCAGGTACCTGGCTTCCTTTAGGAGCAATGCTTCCTAATCCCTCTTTCTTGATCCACTATTAAGGAAATAAAACTGTTACTTTAAATGTATCGCAAGCTTCACTGCATTAGCATGTATATACACCCTTCAGAGAGTGATGCATGACTTAGATTGACTGGAGATTTTTGATAGCTGGAATGACAAAAATAGGCACAGAAGGAAAACCTGAAAGATTTTGTTTTGAACAGAGCACTAGGAAATGACTACCTGTCTCCGCTGAATTCCCTTTCAGATCACCAAATTCCTGATTAAAGTCCTGGGGTTGCATATTAACCCTAACAGCTGTACTCAGACTTGCCTTTGGAGGAAAGAACTTGCCTGTCATATGGAGGAGATGTGCAACGCGAGTCACTTCCAACTCCAAGAGTGCACAGAACTCAGGTTTTTAAGTGACGATGAACTTAAATTGTTGCTAAATGAAATAATTCAGTTGAGAAGTATACTGTGACATGACATGTTTCTTGACTTGTTCTAATTCAGATCAGAATTAGAATTTTGGAAAGCTGGTGGACAATTTATGAACTCTAGGATTGTTTCTTGAGATAGACTAATTCACAGTCACATAAAAATTTGAATAGTACAATTATATATTCAATATTTAATATCATAGGGTAAATGTATAGAGAAAATTTGTCATTTTTCCAAGAAAATTCTTCTAGTCATACTTTCACTGGGATTGGAAAAACTTTGCTGAGTTCTCATAGTATTGTACTTCCATATCAACTCCTGGTTATATTTTTATTATAGCACAGATTCACCAGGAAATACCCTACGGCATTCTGTGTATCTCCCAAGGAAGTGACAAAACAGAAGAGGCAAATGACTTCTGGGTTGTGTTTTCCTTTTAATGACATGAATTAATCAGAAAGTCACTAGCAAAAACCCCTGTTCCTAAAAAAAGAACTTTGTGACTTTAAGTTGTCTTTATAGAAGCTTCCTGATCACTCTTCCGCATTCATTCCTCTGACTTTGACTAAATATTAGTGGTACTTTTTGGATGTTTAGTGTACTTGACAACACTCATAGTATTACTGTATTATACACTTCACTCAATTTCACTGTTCCATCAGATTCTGTTTTTTATTGTTTTCCTATCAGTCTTTTTCACTTGTGAAAAATGTATAAAAATATCTGGTCAGGTATAAGCCCATTAGATGGGCCACTGTATTATACTTATTCCTAAATACGTGCACAGGGGAGAATGATTTCTTCCTCCTGATGTGTTTATTCCTGAAAAGAACTATTTATGTACATACTGAAGAATGCAGAGATGGCTGGGGAAAGTGATACAAGCTGAAAATAATCCCATTTTAGTGAAAGATCAATAAAGATGAATGTCTAGTTAAGTTTAGGTAATACTTTAATTTAGGGCTGAGTATAAACTAGTAAAAACAGGATCCTTCTAATTTAGCTTGAAACAATATTGAATTGTGTAAATACATAAAGATCTTCATTTAGCTTTGTAAAATCCTGAGATTATAACTTCCCTCCTGTGTTTTCATCCATTGGGGTATCTTTAGTAAAATTTGAAACACAGCCTACACTGAGTACGCTGAGTTCATATTCCTTCATCCAAGACACATTCCATGACTCATTGGCTACTTGGGTTAAATGCACCGTGTCCATTTTAGATCAGACACTTCTCAACCCCATATTAACTGTCAAAATAGTTTGGAAAGCCAGTTACCGGTAATGGTGTGTTTGGCAGCTAATAACAATTGCATAATCAGCTTTCATTTTCCATTGTCCAGTGATCTAATAGAAAAAGCATTAGATACCATAAGCTGGTTGTTTTTTGTTTTTTGTTTTTTTTTTCCCTTATAACTATTTTCAAATTGTTATTTTTCAGTAGAAAGTACCCTAGAGCAAAGGTAATAAATAACAATGTTCTCAGGTACTTGCTTGAATACAGTTAGTAAACACACATGCTTATAAACTGTTTCCCAACTTGTGTCAGACTCCTGATTTTTCACAAGTCACACGTGACCAAGTAGTACTGCAGACTGGGGATAAATAGTTTTCCTATGGAATGAGAGGACTTCTCTGGCACCTTTGTGCCTAGCCTGTTTTGTCAGACAAGAGGTATGGGTTGTTCCTAGTGTTCCTAAGCATAACCAATATAAACATGCTAGATGGGAGTATTCAAGGACAAGGAAATCTAACTGACATTCACAGAACAACCAACCCTCAGATGAATCTGCAGAGGGAGAAAGGTGTGAAAGCTGGAAAGCAGGAAAAAGAAGATATCATTGTAATACCAGTTAAGGGTTGAAAAAGAAAATAAAATTTTAAAAAGGGAAAGAAAAACCAGAAATTGTACGAGCTCTTCATACATTGCTTTTCCTGATAAATACATGAAGATGTGAATGGCGTGGACTTTTCAGGCAGAGGTTTATTCAATTTGCTTGTCCCTTCTTTTCCCACTTCCTTGTCTCCTTTAAGCTTCACGATATGCCTTTAGGCCTCTCCTCCTCCTATCTTGGCCACACTTACTCTACTTCCCCAGAGTAGTCTCCCTCCATACATTCTTCTTCAGATGCTCCATTCTAGAGGCTTGCTTTCATCCTTCCAATCCAAGGCCCTTACCTCATAATCCTATCTTACACCGTGAAATCTGAGGCTTCAGAAGTACCTTTCTGTTCAGCTACAGACATTTTTTCCTCTACCCCACCTCGTTGCCAGCAGCTAGTTAATGTACATGTAACAGGAATACACTGCGTAGCTGAAGCCCTCCTTCTTTTCTGAATGTAGACGGTAAGTCTTTTTAAATTGAAACCATCCCACATAACTGAATTTGGTCCTAAACAGTGAAAATCTCCACTTCCATATCTGATATATGCAGAACTATTGCCTAATATTGCACAAGTCTCCTTGAAGTATATGGAATAAGTGAAGCAAAACATAAGGAGACCTTTTCTTGGCTCAGAACTAACATGTTAAAATATCTTTGGATTCACTGGGGTAAATCACTCAAAAATTAGGTCTGAAGTTATCAGGCTGAGAAAGAAAACAAAACATGATGACCACTGAATTAAACTATTTTCACTCAGGTTGTAGCTGGCTTAGGTCTAGAGTGGCATACTCATTTTGGGTACGGAGAGATGGAACACAAAAGAATACGTTGCCCAAAGTGAGCTTCTGTTCTTTGTTACTAAATAAATTAAAAAAAAAATTTCTTTGTAAGCCAAACCCAACCAAAAATAAACAAGCATACAGTTGAAACAAAGAGGGTATGCTAACACTCGGTATTGCATTTTGAATCAATAAGGGGACTAGGTGCATTCTAAATAAGGTAGTACTTAAACTACAATTTCTTCAGTCATTCAATCTTCCTAAAGCTAATCCTTCCAACTAACTGATATGCAAGCAACTTTTTTTGAATAACAACATTTAATGTAATTGCTTAGTATTAAAAATTCAGTAAGAGTGCTTGCCTGTATTTAGCATCTCGAAGTATTACTTATATATATATACTCCTCTGTATTTTATTGTCACTTAGGTTAGTCTCCCTGCTAATTAGCTTAACTGTCCTAGGGCCCACATTGTGGCCCTGAGGCCAACTGGCACAGTTTTACCATACTATTAAACTCCCTTGCTTTCCAAATCACGACTGAATTACCTTTCGGGAATGGCCTGTGGCCCATTCTAACTCCTGATCTGTGTTAGGGAATTGTTATTAGATGTCCCAGGCAAAAAAAAAAAAAAAAAGAAAAAAAAAATCATCCAACAGATTATTACATTTTAAGAGTGTACTCAGTTGAGTTCCAGTGTCTGGTTCTCTGCCATAGCAAACAGACATGACTGAAGAGTACTAGAGCAGGAATCATTGCTGCACTTACACTGAGCAGACATATGATTTTCAGAAAGAAGAGGAAAAATTTTACTTCTGAATCAAATAGAAGCTGTGCTGGCCTATGCATTTTAGTAGGTTTTTTATATTAAAAACTAAAGAAAACTTGGAATGGAAATAACAGCAGAGCTATCTATCCTAGCTGTGTTTAATTTTTGTGATTCAACACATTTCTGCTTGTTTTTTCTTTTTTTTTCTTGTTTGCTTGATATTTTGCAATGTTTGGGATTCACTTAAAGCTGGAGGTCTGTTAAAAGTCAGTGTGCTAAAGGCAAAACTTGAAACTAAACTGAACTGCAGTCTTCGTACTGTGATTTCTTCTTGCAGAGTCTCCAGAACACACAGAACTTTACTTGCTTCCAAACCCTACTGCTCGCTAAGATAAGGTTCACTGGAAAAGCAAACGAGCCTGTTAAAAAAACCTATCCTCATAGCACTTCTTTTTTGACCCAGGCTGTGCTGAAGATGCTTTGCTCCAATTTGTCAAACGGTATGTTGAAATCGCAGCCCATTCTTGAATAGCTTATTATGAGTCTCCTCACGGCCTATTCCTCATCGTTCCTGCCACTTTCCCGGAATCAAGCCAGGCATGCTTGGTCTAGCAAACAGCTCTTCTCTTGTCTCTTGCTCCTCAGACTTGGCGTCATCTCCATCCTCTTCCTCCTCCTGGTGGCATCCCCAGCCCCTGACAGCTGCCTGCCCTTACGGCGACGCTTGACCCTACCCTTAACGCAAACTGGCCTCAGTTTTCAAGCGGGGTGATACTGAACGGGCACGGCATCTTTGTCTTTGGCTCTTGCCAGTGTTAAGTGCTGTCCCAAATCTTAGGAGCAGAACCCTAATCCTTGATGGCCAGTAGGTCACTGGATTTAACAATGAATTATCTGCATTTATATGTGGCAGCATTTTGAATGGGCACAAACCTGCAGTAAATATATTCCAGCTTTCTTAACTGTTTTGCAAATGACAAGTTTCCAAAAAGCTGGGGTTTTTTAAAATTTTTAATGCCATTTAAATATTTCTTAGAAAGGTTACAGGTCGCAAACACACATATAAAACACAAACAAGTCCCCAAGGGGAGATATTTTTTGTTTGGGAAACAGCAGGTCTCCCGAAACAGAAACCCTGTCACTGTCATATGTTTAAATGATGTAGGAACCAAGACCTTCATTGCAATGAAACACATTAATGACACCTTAATTTCTGAGGTCATAACTCAGTTGGCAACAGAATTCTGTAAATCTGCAATATAGGCAGAAATCAGCACATATTTAAAAGTTAGTATCTAAAAGCAACAAATATAGATGCACATTTTATAAGGAGCAGGAACAGCTGCTTTTGCCTATTTCACAAATCATTCACAATTCCAACACAGCAGGAATTTCCATTTCAAATTCTCTGTTACCCACGGAGAGAGAGAAAAGGATTAAAGAGAAGGCTCGGGGGGGATCTCATCGATGTTTATAAATAGCTGATGGGAGAGTACAAAAGAGGACAGAGTCAGGCTCTTTTTAGTGGTGCCCAGTGACAGGACTAGAGGCAACAGGCACAAACTGAAACGCAGGAGGTTCCCTCTGAACATCTGGAAACACTTTTGTACCATGATGTTGACCAAGCGCTGGGGCAGGTTGCCCTGGAAGGTCACAGAGTCTCCGTGTCTGGAGATATTCAAAAGCTGTCTGGATACAGTCCTGGGCTATCGGCATTAGATGGCCTGATAGAGCAGGGGGTTGGACGAGATGACCTCCGGAGGTCTCTTCCAACCTCAACCATTCTGTGATTCTGTGATCACAACATGGGAACAAGGGCTCTCTGTTTTTGGGAAAGAGGAGGCGAGGAAACATGGAGCTTACATGGTGGAAAAGACCGCTGCAGCATATGGACAACATATGGACTCCAAAAGAGTATATGGAGGAGAAGAGATGTGTGTAGTGATACTTAGGCCACTCTTTCATCAAATGCAGACATTATGCAAGGGTTAGGAGCACAGGATCACGGAGTAGTTGAGAGTGGAAGGGAGGGACCTCTGGAGGTGATGTGATCCGATGCCCTACTCAAAGTAGGGTCAGCAACTGCATAATTGCGTAATAAAGAGAGCATTTTAAGTCTGTCTGATCCATACTAACCAGAAAAATAGAGAAGAAACTATCTCTGGTCTTTTGCTGCCTGAA
Organism: Aviceda cuculoides; assembly: GCA_035590195.1. NCBI lineage: Eukaryota > Metazoa > Chordata > Aves > Accipitriformes > Accipitridae > Aviceda > Aviceda cuculoides. Next base: position 5,977,473 of record JAVJGG010000013.1, read on the forward strand.
ATTCTACTTAGTCCATCCAGAGCCATTGGCAGCCAAAACTTTTCTCAAGATCTGTGATCCTTTGTCAATGGCCTTTTTGTTCTTAACTGTTCACTGCCCGTTACACCATCAATTTCTGCTCAGTTTCCTTCTCACTTGACATTTTTAGTCAAAATTTGCAAGGTCCACCTCAGGGAAGAACTGTTCCAGCAGGGCTGAGGTTTTCAAAGTGCTGGAGACCTTGGTAAGAGCATAAGCATAGCAGTTGCCAGTGAGCAAACAGGCCTTCAAAGAAAGGAACAAGTTTGCTTTATGGATAAGGGCTAAGGAAAGCAAACCATGCCGAAGAAGTATGAGGAGAATCGAGGACTGCAGAATTTTTTTTTTTTCTCCTTGTTTTTTTAAGCTAATTTCCATTCTAGAATTCCAGGACAACTAGTTGACAAAAAAATTAGTTTGGTAGAAGGACCCAGTCAGAATTCTTTGCCTGTGGCTTGGAGGCACTTTTTAATGTATTTTTTGGGAAATTTCTGTTTTTCTCTAGTAGTCACCCATGCATACCTTTGATATTTCTGCTTATTCTTCCATGTTCCATAGCACTGCCATTTTATGTCTCATGTTTCTCCTTCAAACAACTTTTTTTTTTATTGTAGTCACCCTTCTCTAAATTAATTTGAAAACTTTCAGTTAGTTTTCCCATTGTATATTTGCACACTGAGATCTGTCTCACCAAAGGAAACAACAAACCTGTGTTAACCCTGAAAAAACTATAAAGACTAAACAGATTTTTAAAATGTTTTACAAACAAGCCTGAAGTTGTATTTACTTCAATCATTAAGAACATTCAAACACTGAGTTATAACCTGACATAAGAGAAAGCAGAAGACTTTCATTCTTGTAAGTTTACAAGATCAATAAATATTAATCATGTGACTTTAGTTTATATGAGCAAAGATATAATACACTCACACAACCAAATAATTATTTGATTTAATATGGACAAGAAACTGGGAGACAATAATGGATTTGATGGTAAGGTATACTATTCTGGAGGAAGGTTATAAGTGGATTTTAATTTAAGATTGTCATTAATGACCTTAGCAAAAAAGTTTATTATAAACGACTTGTAGATATTATCAGTAAGAGAGAGATCACAATAAATACAGGAGGAACTCAATTGTTTTGAGTATAAAAACATGTGATGTAAAGATAACAAAAGCAAGTTTATTTCCATAAATTATTATATTAAGTATACCTGGTATTCCTGTATACTGGAAAATTATGAACAAGTCTGTCCTCACACATTCAGAAAACAGCCTAGAAAATGAATGTTTGTAGAATGGATTCCTAGATGATTTTAAAAATGCAGAGTATAGAGCAAGTGGAGGAAAAGAATTTGGGGATCTTTAACAGGCCAAAACAAAGGTTGAGAAGAGAGGTCAGTTTTTATAAATATGATCAGGGTAAATATTGAGGAACAGAGAAGGAGAAGGGAAAAAGAAGTAATCTATTGGTACACACCAGTCATCCATCACTTTAGGGACCCTTTTGGAAAGTTCTATTCTAAGTCCTGTGTACATACATTTATGCCAGAAATCCAAAGTTTATTCCACAGCACAACAGTTTTACAGTTCTGTGTTGGCAGTGCAATTATTATTTTTAAAGAAATGGAAGTAAAACAATCCTTTTCATGACTTGAATTATAAAATACCCTCTGAATGTAGCCTTTTTTTTTGCTTTGTGAAGCCATGAGACCCAATAATAGCTAACCTCTGTTTTTACTGGTTTTGGACAGTATAATTACCACAGTCAGTATTCCAGAAATACTGAAATGCTTTGGTTACTGTAATCTGGAATCAAAGCTGTGTGAACAATCAAAAATTACATTGAAACATGCTCACATCAATTCCAGTCCAATTTCCTCTTCAACTTCTCTTCACTTTTTAACACCAAACGAGTTCCTTTTGTTCTTTTGTCATCAGAGATGCAACGGGGAGATGTTCCAAAGTCAACTTCCAAACGGCAGTGCTTTTCCAGGATTATGAGCGGTAGAGAGTCTTATCTTACGTGATAAAAGCTCTTCCGCGCACCCACAGAGGAGCCCAGGAAGGCGATGGCGGGAACGGGACCCCAAATATCGCCCCGCCGGGCAGCTCCCGGGCCCACCACAGGAGCCATCAGCCAGGGTTGGAGGGGACACCCAAACGAAGAACTCGGAGGGAGGGACACCCTGTCCCGGCCCTTCCCAGAGTCCTCTCCGGGTAGGCTGAGCCCCGGGGTCCAAGCGTGACGCCCGTTGCAGCGGGTCAAGGCAGCACCTTGTGGACTGAGGGGGTCCCACCTCACGGGGTGCAGGGCAGGAGCCCCTCAGGACTCTGGGATGTTTAGGGGAGGAAAGGGATGGATTTAGGTGGTTTGGAGAGGCACAAGTGTGGGAAAGTAGAGGGGTAAGGGGAAAGTGTGTGCAACTGGGTATGAAGTATATGAAAGGGAAAATACAGGAATAAAGAAGCTATTAGTGTCAGAGGTGCTTTAAATACTAACGGTAATGGATACACCTGGAGTAGTTAATTTTATGTAGTTAGACTTTGATGATATAGTAAAAATCTAACAACCAGTTTTGCAGAAACTGCAAAAGTGTGCATTGCTTAATGATTTCCCCATTTTTCGTTAACAATTTTAAATTAATTTTGAATTTCAGTGAAGTCTTTCTTATGTATCTGCAGATACATTTATTTGTCCTTTCACAGTGTAGCAAGTATGGTTCAAAACGATAAAATAGTGGAACATATAAGTATGAAAGTAAGCCAGATTATTTTGAAAGAAACCACGATTCAGACACAAGCTAGCTTTAGGGAAAATATGAGTGTAACATATGAGAAGAAGTGAAGATGGGTCAAAAGGACTGCTCACAGACATGAGACATGTCAACACTGGGGATAAAAAGCTGGAAAAAACATTCATCCGGTGAAAGTTATTAGTGAAAACAAAATGTCAGAGGAGTTAGGTCCAAGTCATTTTAATAAGAAACAAACTGCTGTTCATGACAGTGTCTTGTTCTGTACATTATATTTTTGTCCCAAAAGTACAGTGAGGAATAATTCCAGATTCTGGAAATAATTGTCTTGAAACCAAATTCTTGTCTAATACTGACACAAAGGTCCACCATGTGGAGTACAAAGTTGAAATCTGGTCAATTTTCTTTAAATAGAGTAATAGTTCAGCAGAAAAGATGAAAAAAAGTTGAGATTTCTGGCTTGTGGGGCTGAGCAGTGTGTGTTAGAGCATTATGTTTACATTTCCTGGTTTAGCCACTTTCTACATTTCCTTTAGGTCTATCTTGATCTTACTGCCATTGGCAGAGGATAAGATTTAGCATTAATGTATATCTAAACTTGTTGGAACAGCATGCATATGTTGCAAACTTGATGAGAAAATATCTTGTCCGATTTATGAAAAGAAAAAACCAAACGTTTTATAGACCTATTTTCCCTTGATGTGCACCAGATATGTATGAAAGTTAGCAGAAAAATATTATAACCTCTTTCTTTTATCCATAATGCTGTTCTTTGGTTGCTGATAAAAGCAAAAAAATCATCCTTTGAAAGGGCAACGGCATATGTCTAATGAAAATCAGGTTCATTTCTGTACTGTCTGTTATGGAGCTTTTAATGAAACTATTTCAGAAGTTTTATAATGTTGAATGATTGTTTTAAGAAAAGAAAAAAAAGGAAAAAAATAAAAGCATGAGAAAACAGTGGGCTGCTTCCACTTAAAGATCCTTTTGTAAGGAGTTTGGAGTCACTGAAATGTACTGACATTTAGGACTCTTTCTTTCCTTTCCATTTATATTGGTCTCCATAGTCCCTAACCACTGTTGCGTATTGTGGTGATATTTCTGTAAAATTTTTGCCAAACATCTACTTGAACCTGCTGATGATTTTGGTAGGATAGCATGAGCTATAAATGATGCACAAGCACAAAAAATTATCTAAGATCTTTATTGCTTTCAGTATTCATCTGTTGATGTCATCGATCTTTACATAAAACCTTCAACATAATTTAGTTCTTAATTAAACATCAGATAAGTCTTCATGGAAGCAGATCCCTTCTGCTCCTTGCTTTTTCTGATTCCAGCAAAGTCCATTTTTGTTTAACTCTTTCCTTGCCTTTCCCTGACTTTCCAGGAGACTGTGCAGCCTAGCGATTCCACAGTAGTCCTACCCTCACCCTGTGTGCATTGCTGTTGGCTATGTTTTCATCTCTTGCAACGTTCTTGGTGATATTAAATGTAAGTTGTGGTCCTACTGCTAACCTCCTTTTGATCCAAATCTGATCATAGTGTGTTCAGTGTTGGAGATTAAAAAAAATATTAGGACACATGACCCCGAAAACATGAGGTTTTTAAAATGAAAGATATTTTGGATTATATTTAAAAAAATGATCTTTGACTACTGAGTCTTTCGGAGGGCACATGCTCATACCATTCAGATTCCCTTTGAAATCATAGACTTAAAAGTGCAACAACCTTTTAACGACATCGGAGATGCATTTGCTATCATTGCGCTCAAGTAGTTGGGTCTTTAGTGAGAGCAAATGCCACAAAAGTCATGATTAAATCGTCAGCGCTTATAACGCTGTGCCTGCCTCTAACAAGACAAACTGTAGTTACGGGAAGATACTTCTGAGCGTGCATAAAATTCTTGGCGTTGTAGGGGATGGGAGCAGTGGAAGAAGAGAGGGCTTAGCAGAGCTGCGGCGGGCTGTCGGGGCTCCCAGAGATTTTGGGAGCCATCCAAGTGTGGGCGGCAGGCGGTGAGACGACAAACTGGGGAGGAGGCACTGCCGCACGCTGCTGCGTTACAGGGTGCTGGCGTGAGCGAATGGCTGTAGGGAAGGAGAAGTTGGTGAAGGGTCAAAGGGAGAGAGCGAGCAATTTCCAAAAAGTTAGTTAACTGAGAAAAGATTTGCATAATTTAACATCTGAATGTTGGTATTTATCCGAGCTGAATTAAAGGGCAGAACTTTCTGTAGTCAGCCCATCAGAAGCTCAAATACCTTTCTGTGCTGCAGCAGATGGCTCCATGGCAACGAAGCGTGATGTTGCAAACAAACTGGTGGCTTCAGGTGGGAATAAGCAGAGTTCATACTTTTAAGGCAACAATCTTTGATGATAAATGATGTAGGTAAGTCTAGATTTAGAAACACAGCCTCTCAACAGAATTTTTCTCAAAATTAATGTTTCAAATTTTGCAGGAGGCATCTTTCGACAACCTTAAATAGAAACTAGATTTTACATGCAGTGCTTTCTTGTTCTTAAAGGTGCTGACTAAAAATAGATCATCTCTATTTGCCTACCTTTTCCTGAGTGCATAATAGACATTTGCCTGTGTATTTTCCCGTGTAGCTTATTCCATGCAAGGAATAGTTGAAAGTGTAACACTCAAACATTTATTTTCATAAGAGAGAAAATAAAAGGATGATCTTTTCATGCTGATATTATTGGGCACTTCTTTTTGGCTCGTAAAATTGCTGAGAGGCAACCAGAAAGATTCCTGAGCCTCTACTGCTGTGGAAACTTTTTAACTTACATTCTTATTGACAGAAGTCTCTTTTTTTTCCCCAGAGGATTCATGAAGGACTTTCAGTTCCATGTTGACCTCCTCTTTGCTTCTTTACCTGTCCCTCAGTCTCTCTTCTACTCTGTTTTTTGGAGGAGAGGAGAAGTCTTTCTTCTGATGTCCTGCCTCATCACTAATATTCAGTGACTTCCATTCGTTTTCCCAGGCTTAAGAGGCGCCGCATTAAGACCGATGGATTTGGAAAACGTTGAAGGTCACTGAAGAGAACTGACAGCAGCTCTGGAGTGCTCCTTGTCTGGAAGAGAAAGTGAACACTGGGATGCTTTACCCCAGCTCCCAGTGCTCCCAGGTGTCTTTTTGGGTGTCCAAAGGGTGGCTGGCTCCTAGGCAGAGCTGTTCAAAGCCAGGGGGCCAGTCCATGCCTGGGGCAGGGAAGTGGCACATGAAAAGAAACCCTTTGAGTACAGGCTGTGAAAGACCAGCCAAACAGGGGAAGCTCTGGAAGTGCAAGAATCCGAAAGATCCTTACATAAACAAACCTGTGTATTCACATCCACTTGCTGCCCCACAACATCTTTGGGTGGATATTTTGAGGCACACAACTAGAATGGCATATACAGTCCTATTATCCATTTTATTGCAGCACAGTCTCTGCTACTTTCCTTTTCCCTATCTCTTTTTCACCTTTTTACCTAAACTTCTCCTCCCACTCTCCAACCCTGTTTTCTTGTTTCTGTGACCCATGCGAACAAATCCATCTGACGTGCATAATGTAGTGCTTGATTTCTGGACATATTACTATAAGTGTATACGAACCTTGTGCTTTGCGTAGTTCTGTATCTTCACTATGCCAGAATGACATATTTCACATTATGTACAGCAACAAGCATTGATATGTGTATGCTTTTTTTTTTTTTTTTTTTTTCCCCCTGTGAAAACAGCAAAAGGTACACTCTAGGAGAACAGTAAATCTCTGTGGCAGTGTGGCAGTCCTGAGCCCTGAATGCATTTATTTTGCCTACAGAGAACTGCGGTAGCAATATCCAAGCCACTAGAAATTGGAGCTGAATATAAATACATTAAATGGTCATGACACTTTTGTAATGTAACTTAACCTCTCCGAGGAATGAAAATATGTTCTTCTTTTTCAAATTCAGAGAGAAGGAAGGCTGTCCATAGGACAGAGTTCATTTTCATTTTGGCATAAATGAAGCACTTTTCTTGGTAAAAGGAACATAAAAGTTACCTGAGTATAAAAATAAGAATGAAAAAAAGCATCATTGTCTTAATTAACTCTCCCTTAGAAAATATCAGTCATTTCTTCAAAATTTAATTGCAATTACTATAAAAAATAATTGGTATTGTACACGAAACTTCTCATGAGGCTCAAGATTTTGTTTTGTATTAGTATTATTCCACAATAAAAGCCACAATACTGGAGTTTTGTTTTACTTGTTTTGGGCCAGACCTTACAGACAGGGCTGCTCTGCCTTCTAAATTTGCAGCATATGCAGCTCTAACCTTTGGTGAAATGGCTTCAGAATACTGCTAGAGACGAATCGATCGACTAACGAAGATAAACCCAAGATTTTCCATCCCAAAGTTTCAAATATTATTTCCACAAATTGATTCTTCTTTCGGAAACGGATTATTGAGGAATCAAAACAAGAAAAGTGGCAAAAAATGCAGAAGAGACTCACACTTGTACATAATTGTTTTATGCTGTATTTTGCAGGCGTTTTCCCTTTGTTTACACAAGTCAGTGGAACTGGGCCATGGAAGTTCATTATACTGGGAGTAGAGAAGTTACAACAAGTCTACAGGGGATTTTTTTACCTTTTCGCGGTGGTTCTCGACCAAGCACAGAGGATCACTCTCTAGCTATATAATCTTGCTTTTTGCTTGTCTGCTCAAAGTAGTTCTTTCCCCCCATCTTCAAATCCAGGTGAGTTTCTGTTTCCCTTACTCTTAACTACATAGTTAAGTGAGGTACTGATATGGTTTGAGACAATGAGTATTGTCCTGGAGCTGGGACTTTCAAACTGGTGTTGGTATTTGGCCACCAAAGCACGGTTTAGCACATCACAGCTGGGACAGAGATGAAGCACAAGCTAATCAGGATGAAGTAGAGAGAAAGATGTTCACATGAACTTTTTAAAAATCAAGTTAATGGGGGGAAATGCAGAAAGCACTTAACCAGTCAAACATTCCTGAAGCTGAAATTCAAGAACAATAATAGCAATAATCCAGACTGTGACTCTGGAAACTTGAACCTGATTGTTTTGGTTTAATTTGTTTTATTTTCCCATGCTTTCATTTCCTTTTGTTGTTTGCGTTTGGTTTCCCTCCCACATCAACTCTTTTCTTTGCTCACTTCAGAAGAGACTTATTTTTAGTAACACAGATTTTCTTTTAATAGAAACCATTTTCAGATAAGTTTGCTACAGTGTCAAACCATAAATCACTATTTTTATGTATATAGGTTTCAAAAGCTCCGTGTACTCTGTTTGGGAACTCATTTGGTTTTTCTTTTACTACATAAGGAATTAAAGAACAAATGCCTGCAAATACAAGGCAAAAGAAAAACAGAGACAGAGGGCACAGACTTTTTTCTTTTCTGCATGTTCTCTACATTTACAACTTAGAAATAATAAAAACTGCCAAACTAATTTCACTGGGAGGGCAGTCTAAAGGGCGGTTTGTATGAACCTGAACCTATAACCACTGAAGCTCCCTGACTATTTTGCCTCCCAGTGAGAGCAGGATCTGCAGATTGCCTACACCAGGCATCAAGAACCGCTTCTGCAATCCATTAAATTCAGTATCCATGGGTCAGTAAGCTCTTCTGTGTGATTGACAGCAGCAGTAGAACTTAGATCAGGTTTTCTTCTTCTCTAAAACTGGAGCATAGCAAACCAAGCCTTAAGTTTTTGTACTACAGCTCTATATTAGGCTGACAATGTGCATCTAACTCCGCATCTCAAACTCTCTCTAGACCAGTTTTCATTTTTTTTTTTTAATGCACCGGTGAAAGTCTAGACTAACCGTAGCAACAGTAGTGGAGTTATTCTATTATATCGTGTCACCGTGCAGGCTGGTGGACTGGAGCCTGAGAGAGGAGAGCTGTTGCTACCCAGAGGCTGGAAAAAGTGTCTTCCCACGGGTGCTGAGGGCAACGGTGAAAAACAGGGAGCGGGGGGGGGATGGCTAGAGGGGCCAGTACACAGCCAGAAACAAGCCACAGCTCGGCAATGGCATGTGATGCTTCTATTAAAAACAGTTCTGTCATAAAGTTGAGGGGATGATATGATGTCGTTCATAGTCAGGTTGTGAAAAGCATAGGCAAGCAATTTCCAGAGAGCCCGAGGTGAGGGTTTGCACTGTGATCTACAGGTGCAGCCTGGCCTGAAGAAAAACTGCACAAAGAATTCTGAGAATTATTTTTTTGGAAAAAAAGAGAAGTCTTTTTTTACATTGCAGAAAAAAGAAAACAGCAGAGGGAAAGCGTAGTAGCATAGACATAAGAATAGAGACTTTCTGTTTTTATATTAGCTTGTGATCTTAGTTTATATTTAAATCTATATCCTAGTTTCTGCCAATTATAGTATGTAATCTGGAGCTAAAGAGTTACTGTCTGAGGAGAGGCATGAAAGTAGGGCTGGAGACAGTTAGCTTCCACATTTTGGGTAAAAACATTAGAAGCTAAGGTATACCATGAAAGGATTTATGCATTAGACAGCTTGGAGATAAATCTGTCTGAGGATTTAGGTAGAGAGTTAACTGTTTTCAAAAGAAGACATCACAAATATTCAGCATCCATCTTGTCTTTATTAAACTATTTGGATTCTAACTATGCTAACAAAGTATCAGTACACATTTGCTAGAATATTTATATGGTATTCTCAAGCATGTGAAGTGTTTCTTCCTGGTTTTGCAGTGCAAACATATGGTATTTTTCATAATAACTTTTATCACACTTGTGTGGTCATATAGAAAGATGATCCTAATTAAATCAGAAGTATTTAACTGTCTAATCCTTATTTCACCATCTGTAAGGAAAACTAGATTCAGCCCATTGTTAAACCTACTGTTAATCCCTGAGTCTTTGAACACAGGCAACTCAACTTGAATTTGATTCAGTAACCAAGAGACAGCTGCAGGTAGGAAAGGAAGATGGCTATGGTGTATTTGCAGGTAAGATATAACAAGTGACCTTGTCCCTGGGTTCAGTTTCCTAAATACTGAACGCTTCATGCCCAAACATATCACATAGCTGCAGGCCAGCCTAGAAGAAACCAAGGTATGTTTTACTGAGATAGGCAGGCAAGGGAGGATTATCAAAAAAACCCGTAGAAAGTATTAAAATACTATTTGTAAAATTTCTCTAGAAGTGAGGAACATCTGTCAGCAACCCCCAGTACTGAATTTACTGTCTGTGCACGTTCAACAAAAGGAAATTGTCAGGTGGTTCCAGATTCTTTGAAATTTCCAATAACAAAATGTCATCTTTTTTGGATTCAGATTCAACAAGCAGTTCTTTCGCGAGCTAAACCCTGAATTGTCTTGTTATGGTTGTTGATACATTTGTTTGTACTGAAGGATGCTTTTGTTATGGCTGCACACGATGTTCCTTTTCTGTTTTAAACGGCAAACTTACTGCATTTCCTTCCATATGGAGCTGAATTTCAGTGCCAGTGAAATAATCACAATTCAGCCACCATCTAAGTCTGCAGCATTCACAACTCCTCTTCTATATCCTGATTAAGTCAATTCCCATAGGATCCAGCACCTCGATAATTTGCAAAGTGCTTTGGGGCCAGAGAAATAGCAACATAGGAATATATGTCACCATCATATTGGGGACACATTTCTAAACTGGTATGAGAGAATGTAGATCCAAATAAAAATATTTTTATTACCGAGCACAGAAGAAATTTAAGCATGATTAAAAAAAGGCAGAGGTTGAGTTATGTTTTCAGAAATCAAAAGATTGGCTAGCTAAATATTGCAGCATGAAACCTATTATCAAAAATAGATGAATTGAGAAGATTGATTGACCTTGTGTGCTTTTATAGCAACTCACAGACACACGAATCATTTCTCTTCACTCATGTTACAAGCATACAACTTGGTAATCATTACATGCAAGCCTCAGAGGATGATTCTCACATTTCCATAGAAGTTAATGTCTTCTGCAGAAGGCAAACTGCTGAAGTCAGTTACTCAGAGTCTGTAGAAACTGTATTTTCTTCTGAAGATCTGGAGGAAAGGTCCGACACTCCTTATGACTAATCTAATCTGAGCTGCAAAGAAATCTCTTCGCTGTTGAGCAAAGGATGAGCACAGAGTATTACACTTTAGCCTATACATTTAAGTATTATGCCCCTTCTGGAGTAGAACAGAAAGTCTCAAATGAAACTTTATATATCAGAAAACATCCATTGAGAGAAACCAGAACTTTTGCTATACTGCATCTATTTAGATGGCAAAACCAACAACAGCTGCAATAGTTGTCTTCAGGCCCTAGACAGAATATCTGGTTGAAAAATCCACCTGAAAACAGACACAGTATTGGGAGATGGAAGGGCCAGGTAGGGGTTCTTTGGTCATTTAATAAAGTAGGATGAGCTAATCATGACAAAAAAACTTTGCCCCAAAGCAGACAAAATAGACCCTTTTCCTGAGCTGCGTGTAGCCTTACACAAGTTCCCCACCGGCTGTGAAAGCAGCTCATGAATGAAGTGACTCTTTTTATCTTGTGAATTTGGTTTCCTTCTGCTAGGAAAAGAAAAAATATTAGAGCTGGAATTTTTTCACCAAATAAAATTCCTGTTTTCTGAATGCTTCTGGTGCTTCCCCGAGCGATTTAATCACACTTTAGTTTTACACAGAGATCAGAAAATCACAGAACTGTTGGCTGGAAGAGACCTCAGGAGTTTGTCTTATCTACTTGCTGCCTCTGACAGCATCAGTTTTGTCTTTGCTGTTCTTGACAGGTGTTGGAATTGTTCCCAAACATTTTGGGTACTGAGGAGCCCACAGTGTGCCCAGGTTTTTGTTACACTTTTAACCCCCCTTTTTCCTGTTGCAACGTAAGACCATTACTTCTTAACGTATCTTAACGTAGTAGACAACAAGCATGCTTAAATGAATTTGTTTCTTTCACATTAATATTCCTGGCATAGAAAAATAGCCCATCAAATTTTCTCTACCATTTAAATCCTGGTTTGGGTTATGTATAAGGACTTTCTACTTCTGAAGTTTACTTCCCACATCTCTTGCATTGGAATAAAGGCATTTCTGATCAACAGCTGATGCACTATCACAGTTTCGCTCCCTTTTGATTCTGTTGTGCAAAACTTTGTCCCGCTACCATTTAAGCTTCTGTCCTGTTTATACTTACCTGGAGGAATTTTCTCCCTCTCCCCTCAATCCTAATTTAAAACATTCCCCATTGCCCTTCCTCCTCTTCTTTTGGGGAAGCCCATCCTCACCTGGCAGTTCACAGAACATCACCCCATGGTTAAGGAAAGCAAAGCCCCGCGTTGACCTTATCGGCATGGCCATATTTACCCTCGGGCTGTGTTTGTCCCTGTTTGAACCCTGATTTTTTCTCCTGGGAGGGCTGATGAGAGTAACCCTTGCTGCTCCCAGAGCTCCGTAGTCACTGGTGGTCTGCGTAGGCTCGCTCTGGAGCTGGCGTCGGTCTTTGCATGAAGGAGAACGCGTAGCAGGAGCCCAGATGTGCCTCTGCAGGCTGTCAATAACATTTTGGGTAGCAATAATCAGAGCTGGGAGACAGATGGGTCTCTTCACGGCCAGCAGGGGGAAGTCAGCAACTGCTTTTACGTTTTGCTTTTCCTCCTGAGAATGAGGGTAGTGAATCTCCCAGTACTTCAGGTTTCTGCTTTTTCTTCCTCTGCCGTTGGCGTGGCATCCTCATTTGCTACCAGACCTGCATATTTAGTTCTGGAAGAATTAAAAAGGAATAGCAGCACATGAAATACAAGCCAATATTGATCTCCAGCAAGAAAGCACTTTCTGACACACAAAACAGAGCTGGTTTTTTTGTTTGTTTGTTTTGTTTTGTTTTTGTGATGTGGTCATTCTTAATAATTAAATTTCCTCTTTTTCCATGTTGCATTTTTGCTGTTGAGAAAGGAGTTGAGATTAGTACTTCTAATCCCTTTTCCAGTTTTTCATCTTTAGAATGTTTTCCGTACTGATATAAGAATGCTTGCGAAATAAACACCCAGTAAAAAAAACGGTTTGTGACAATATGGTTTAAATCTTAATTGAGCAAAACCAGGCAGTTGAGGGGAGAATTTAATCTTTTATTATGCTGCTGTTTATATGAGAATACATGGCACTGGTAAATCTACTTGATTGCTGTGGCAGTATTTTTACAGTGGAAGAATATAGTTCTATTTATTAAAAGAATATATTTTTCAGAACAGTACAGAAAGGGTAAAAGGAAGTCCAGAAAACATTTTTTTTCACTAGATTCAGAGTTCTCTGTTGTCTGGGAGATCCAGCCTCATGACAAAAGTTCATGCAAAAGTAGGTGGGGGTTCACCCTTTCAGCTGTTTGCTTGTGTGGAAAAAAAGAGTTGCTATGTCATGCAGTACAGCTTCTCTGGGTCATTTATATAAACCACGTGCTGGGTTATTCTCAAATGCTAAAGGCTGGCATTTAAAGTATTAAAGCTCTGAAGGCAATCAGATAGGATACAGGGACTCTGTTATTACAGTGCTTATACAGCTGATGTTTCTAAATCCATCTCTTCGGAGCAAAGCTTTTAGGCAAATATTTAACTGCACCTACACGAATAATCTAATTTAAGGCTACGAAGCCCACATATGTGCTTACAGCTAAGTACCTTTTAAAGTGTTTTCCTGTTGCAGAACAGTGGGTGGTTCAGTTCAAGAATTAAAGCTCGAAGTTTTAGGACTGACCGTGCTCAAGCCTGGGACTTGTTGGGACTTGTTGCACCCAGGTTCAGCCCAGAGGCCAGCCATGCCGCAGCTTGGCAGCCCAGGCTCGCGCAACACAAGAAATAAAGATCGTCTCTCTGCACTGATCGGAAGGGTCTCCTTGAAAAACAGAGGCAAACAGATTGTAGGAGGGCTGGTTTGGATAGTTCATTCCCTTGGCATTGTCTGTATTTTTCTGCTTGATATCGTCAGGATCATCTGAGTTGGCTGGGGATGGATTTTGCAATGAACCTGAGAGGTGAGTCCATTCTCAGTGTTAAATATACCACAATCTTTAACTACAATAATTTCTTTCAGAACTACCTATTCCAGATTCAGAGAAAACAAACAAAGAACAAGCAGGAATTTAATTTCTTATGTGACTGCAACATTCCAGGACAAATGGTGGTGTAAGGCAGAGTAATCAATATTTGTCTTCAATCAATTTCACTTCAGTTTCATCTGTTGTTGAGCGCCGCCAAAATAAATGGCCAGTCCAGCCAATCTCAAATGTTAGTTTAATTGAGTCACTCATATTGTTTGCATAGCGGGTCGGATAATTGTTATTCAGTTTATCAGCATCTTGTCTTGTGTCTTTGAAGCAGAGATGAATATAAATAATTTTTGAGGCAACGCAAGTGGATAATCGTTAATGTGGCATGCTTTGTACAGCTCACAAGGCTCTTGCTTTGCTTTCTGCCAGTGACTAAATCCATGTGTTTCAGATGGACTGCTATTTGCAATGATTTTGACAATTGGGAATAAATACCAGGAGCAAATATTTTTGGCATCATACAGCTGTGATTTAAACAAAGATTGTCATGATTTTCTTACGTTCTTGCGGTTTTCATCCTTTGAGTTCAACATGATCTGGAGCTTCCCTGCCAAAAAAGAAAAGAGAACAAAAAACAGGGCAGGGCGGGTCAGGACAGGGAGGTCAAGGGAGCTTAATTGTGTAAGCCTGAACCCTACATATGGAGTACAAGATAAAATACATCCTACCTTTCCACTAGAAGGTACAATAACTACACAAAGACATTTTATACTTCTTTGAAAGGGAGTTGAGAGTTGCTGAAGCCCTGCTGGAGAGGTGATTGCAACTCCTCGTGCTAGTGAGAATGCAGGAATGATGTTGTAGCCAGCCCTGTGGCTCAGAGGGGTTGGGCAGAAAGCTGCTGAAATTGCTGATGATCGCAGGCTTCTGGACATTTCACACAAGACGTGTTCATATGGACATCCGAGCTGCTAAACGTTTAGCATTTTGAGCTAAAGTCCCATTGCGGGAGACCCAGAATCTCCCACGATGGGACTGTGATAGTCTGGGTACTGATAAAGCATATGGTGGTGGAGTGCTGACGCTGATGAAGATTTGCAGGAAGATTTGAGGAAATCTTCAGTTGCATGACGGCAGGTGACAGAAAACACCTGGTGGGGTTCATGGGAGAGAAAGGAGGAGCCGGGTCCCCTCGGTGTTACTGCTGGTGCCTGGAGCAGCAGATGAACGGCAGCACATCCCTAAGGCTGCCTCCCACGAGAGGACAGGTCAGGCAGTCTGGTGATGAGAACATCTATCATCTCCTCTGCTGTTCCTTTCCCAGCTCTCCTTAAATGCCATATAAGATTTGTGCTGAAAAAGTAATATTCTACAAACTCAATCATTACTTGGCTGAGGTACATCACAGAAGAAAAAAAAAACACTCAGGCATTTTCCTATTTTGGAGGCTAATGGCCTTAAAATTCTGCTTTAATATCTCTAAGTGCAATAAAACTTATTGTTCCATACTCCATTTTTCTGAGTAGAAATAGCTAGATCACTTCTAAATTCTTGTTATTAAATTTGTCAGTATTACTGCCTTTCAAAATATTCAACACCTGACTTGTCCTTTGGAGCAAATGACTTGTATATTTTTTTAAGTATTGTAAGAAAACCAGTGACATTTATACTGCGCCCAACACACAGGCCCCATTGTCCCGGACCTGAAAGGAGAACATGAGGTGGAGGGATGTGGTTTATTTAGGCCACACTTTTAATAATTGAACTTGTCTGGGAATTGTGGAGCAGTAACCTTCACATTGGGGATCGCGTTTCCTTGTGGAGCTGTTTCTGCCTGATAAATGTCTGCATTTCTCCTCTTCCCACAGGGCCCCTAACACCTTTCCTTACACAGGCACGATGGGGAATCCCAGCTTGTTTTGGGGATCTCTTCCTCTTAATCATCTTCCAGCTTAATTTTACGAGGACGTTGAGCCCCTTCTGCAAGATGAACCCGAATGACATCCCCAAACCTGCTGCGTGCCAGCATCTGGCTGGGTACCTCCTTGTCTCGCCTGCTTTGTCCTTGGTGTTAGGTGGGACAGAGAAACCTCGTACTGGGGAGGCATCTCAGTGACGTGGGGAATTATCCTCTCCAGTGTTCCCAGAAAGATCATTAGAGCAATCTCTTCAATAGGCCCCAAAACCACGTCTCTGTGTTAAGCTGGGGGCTGAATAGCAAACCTGGCTGTGAGAGGGGTTTAGGATGGTAGAAAAACCACTTCAGGACTTTCTCGAAGGCCAGCAGAAACCAGTGAGGTGCCATGCATCTAATGGGTCAAGTTGTGCTTCATCCCCATTTCAAATCCAAAAAAATATGAGTGCTTAAAGGAATATTTATTCTTGTTTTCCTATCTGTCTAGAAAGTCTGCTAACGTTTAAGCTTGTGACATTTATATTTATGTTTCTGTGATGAAATTCTCTACTAAAATACCTTACACAAACTTGCCTCACTTCGGTGTGCTGGGGAGTTTGCAAAAGGTGGTTATTGACTGTGAATATATTCTTTTTTGAGTTTTCTATATCAGAATGTTGTGACGACTGGATTTTTTCTCTGAGAGAAACATAGCCTTTGCTTATGCTCTTTACAATTTTAAACATGTAAGGCATAAGTAAGGAGCCAAAGATTGGTCTCATAAAATTGGAATAGGCATAAGACACTAACATATTGTACTTCTATCTACTCTTTGTTGTTTACTGCTAAGTGTGAAGAAGTCTGTACATGTATAAGTTAAATATAGGAGGAAAAGGACCTGTATACTACCCCTGTAAAGCTAATCTTCCAAGATGCAATTAAAATAAAGCAATGACATTTGCATTGGAAATGAAATGCTCATCTTTTTAAATTCCGTACTGTAATTTCCATAAGCTGGTCAGTGGCAAGCGGCTCTCATCTGGAATGCTGACGAGGCCTCCGCTGTCAGACATCTTTCCTAATAAGGTAAATCACACAGTGTTTGGTCAATCAAAGTAAATTCATGGAATGATCTCCAGCCTAAGGTCCTTTTGCCAAAAGACAGTAGCAAACCACCAATTAAAGTTCATGTCCACCAGTAATGTATTGCCAGTCCAACAGGAAATGCAATCAGGATGTATTTATTACTTCTGACAAAAACTGTATTATTATTTTTAAATGACAGCTTTTCTTTAGAGCAGTCATCTTTCTGTCATCTGAGAAAGCTTATCTGAAACAGCTGGGAAATAGTCTCACTGTTTTTTCAGAGCATTTTTTCTTATTCTTTTTTTTTTTTAAATTTTATTTCTTAGGCGTAGGACTAAGCAGTCTGCTTTTAGTTTGTTATAAACAAGAAGGAAATGGCATGACTTCTGCATATGGGCTGTCCTTGTAAGCCTGTCCCATTGATTCTCTGGTATTTCTTGAAATTATTACAAAGCACTATGCCAAATAGATGTATCACATGCTCTTTTCAAAATTTTGCTGGTTGCTTATACTTAAGTAAGAGTATGAGCAGGTGATAAATATTATTCTCTATGAGAATATACCCGTATACAAAGTGTGGCACTGTGTAGAAATACATAGTTCAAGCCTGGCTCATACGTAGCATATACATGGGTCAATAGAGGCAGAGATATGTGGGGATAACTGCAGATGCATAGAAGGATGCGAGCTAGGTTTGTCTTTGGCTCCCTTCGGTTAATAACTAGCTATCTCTCTATTTCCCTACCTAGCTGATATCTGATGGTTTTACAGTGCCGTGCAGGGTTACACTACTTGTGTATTTTCCCTATAAAACCAATGTCAATGTGAAGCTGATTACTGAGCTGTTCAAAATCTCTCAGCCTTCTTCCTTCTGAGAGTAAAATCTTCTCAATGGCTGGTTTTGTATTTTTATAAAACTTGATTTTCACTGGTAAGGATTTATGAGAAAAGGCCTTTAGCACAACAGGCATCATTCTGTTTGGTGTTATTTTTTCAAAGAGCAAGGTTTCCCACGTCGTCCTGACCTGTGAAGGTGCCTTATCTTCTCCAGGAGCTGGGGACATCTGTTCAGCTCAGACCAGTCCATCCCAGCTCCAGCACGGCTTCTGACCAGCATCACCCCGAAGCAGAGCAATTACTAAAGATGCTTATATGGAAAACTACAAAGCTGGGCCATTGGGAATTGCTCTGAAAACTGCGATTCATGTCTTAATTGTGTGTCAGACGATCATGGGGAGCCAGGGAATGGATTTAGGACTCCTGCGGTGTTCTGAATCCTTAAGAAAGTGGACAGAGGCACAAGATATAGACTAGAACATGACCTTAATGCACTCAGATATTTATGCTTGAATTAAGACTATTATTTGTATGCTTGTACTTAGCATTAATACAGTACAATTAATGCAAGGACATTGATTTCCACACCAGAGTCACTATGCTTATGATGAAGCAAGCACAATAATTCCTTTGCATGCTGGAAAGAAAAGAAATTTTCTAATATATTAAAGCTACTGGTCACCCAAGCCTAATGAAAAAGGAAATTCTACTTCAAGGCTCCAAACCATTTGATAAAAAGAGGCTTTCATGAAATCTGAGAATGTGAAACCAAATGAGGAACAGTCTGAAGACACAGCACAGCAGTTCAAAAGATGAATACTTAAGCAGGACAAAATAGTACTTAAACATGTGCAGAGCTGAGATTTGGTCCATTTTGTTTCCTACTGTGGCTGTCTTTGGAAGTCTGAAGAGTTATGGGTAGTTTTAATAATTCAAGCCAGAAATAGCTGTCTGGGTACTCAGTTAAATAAATCATGCATGATAAAGTACAAAATATTTTTGGTGCTTCCTTTACAATTTTCATTCTATAAGCTACTGAGTGTCTTCTTGAAATTGGTGTATTTGAGAGAAACTTTCTGCAAGAATATGGATAACTTCAGAAGAAGCCAGAAAAAGACACATGAATATGGAAATTAAGCATTTGTAGTACCTCTTTCTAGCACAGGGTACTAAGGCATTTATGGGATCCAAACCAGGACAAAGATCTAAATAACTGTGCCCGCGTATCATCGTTTGGATCATCAGCCAGTAGGACCAATCCTGTAGTGTGGTTCAGCTGCGACTGCAGAGCAGGGAAACGGAGCAAATGCTCAGTACTTTGTCAGCTATCTGTTCAAAACATCAGCTTTTTCTCTGCTTCTGTGGGTTACACCCCCGAGAAAGGCCCCGGTCTTGTGAATGGATCTGTGCATGTGGTTTGTCCTGTGAACCTATGTCCAAGCAGCTAAACAGAAAAAATCTGCGACTTTCCTTTGAAACAGAATTTCAATTTTATGTGTCATCTGTACTACTTGCTGAAGCGTGAAAAAGTTCTTATTGTTTCCTCTCCTAGAACAGATGTCAATAGCAGACCACTTGGTCAAAGCTACAGATATGCAGCTTCTTTTCCCACAGGGCTGAAATGCGAGGGTGTACGCTGCTCCTTGACAAAAAGAATCTGAGCTTCAGGCCTTTTCATATGCATATAAGTGTCTCTTGGCTTTATGAACTATGATGTAGACAGAGAAATTGGGAAAAAAAGATTAAGTAGCAGAAGATCCGAGAGTACAATCTAATATTCTCTGCATAATTGTGGTATAACTATGATTTCCATAGAAGTTATATGGTACGTTTGCCAGCTATGTAAACACAGATTCGATTCATATTGCTCACTGTTAATCCTGCTCACTCTTAATCCTGCATCAAGGAGACATGCCAAAACTATCACAAATTTAACACTTGGAACATTTTAACACTGCAATCATTAGATCTCTGCAGAAGGCAAAATATTCAGTGCAAGGAGGAAGCAAGTGTGGATCTCTCAAAAAATCTATAGGAATTTGGCAAATACATGACAAAATATTTTCCTTATTATCAGACACTAAAAATGCGTCTTTAACCAACTTTTCCATAAATCCTTCATCTGTATTAATTTTGTCTATTATTGCTCAGAGTACTTACTTGTTTTAACAATTACTAAATACAGAATTGGATATCTTCTTTACCAAAATATCCATTTGTTTACATAGCTTGTGGTTTCCTGTCATAGTTGGGAACTCAGTTCAACCTGGGAGGAGCCTTCCAGTCCCTATAAATTGGACTGGAATTGGGCTGCACTGGCCACAGATGGTAGAGAACCAAGGAGACTTTTTGTAGTGAACAGATAAACACTATTAAGTATTAATTAACTATTCATGATAAGGATATGCAGTCATCTGCAGATCAGTGCACAATTTAGGTTTTACTGTGAGTAGGCAATCACAAGGAAGTTGTGACATTTTCATGTGGCCTTTTATTTTCACATTTAAATGAGGGGTAACTTTAAATCTGGTGTATAAAACTCACCAAAGTTTGTAAACTGAAGTCCCATGTAATTCCTGTATCACGGGCTTATCTATCGGAATGATACTTTTTTTTTTTTTTTTTCCTTTTCCTTTCTGGCAAAGAAGGCAGTTTAACTGAGGTGTCCTACGTTTTGGGTGAGTTTGTCAATCACAGCGCTTCTACCGACACAACTGTGCCTCCTGCCAGTCAGCTCCCAGTCTCCACAACACGGCGGGGCCGGTGGGCGGAAGGGCTGGGTGAGGACGCAGCGGGGAAACTATGGCCAAGCATGAAGGGGAAGGAGTTCCCAGGAAAAGCCATCCCACGAGGATTTCCTTCCCACCTTCCAAGGAGCTGTGAACCCAATTCACCAGATGTCTCCAACTCCAGACCTTCCCTTTCTCTGCTACTTCCCTTCTTGTGGCTGCAGATTTGCCCTCCATCTTGAACCAACAAAGTTCAATTTTGTTTACGCTGCTGAGAAGGCTTGATTTGGCTATGGAAAGTCCAATATTTTTTTTTTCCCCAACAAAAATACAGTTTCAATGAAGCCGAATTACTTGGCTTTTTTCTTCATCTAAAAATCTAACTGTCATAAAACCGAAGTGTCTTAAGAAAACTTTCAAAAAACCTTTTTTAAAGAAAATTACTCTATTGTTGTCATGCTTTTTTCCTTTCTATTATTATTATTATTTAAGAAATAAGAACTCCTCTTTGGCTTGCCTGAAGCTGTTCAATCGTCTCTACAGACCACAGTCCATCTGACACTGTGTTACATAAACTGCAGACCACGGAGGGAAGAGGCACAAAAAGGGAATACATATTTCTCTGCGATAGTTTTCAGCACATGTTCACAGTTGTCAGAGTCTTACCTACTTTTTACTCTTGCTTCCCTGGAAAAACTTTTTTGAGAGGTGGTGCATTTGTCAAAGAACAAGAAAGGCAATAACCAGACAGTTAGATATATCACAGCCAGTCCGTCCAGATTGTATGTAAATTAAGTAGTTACACAGTGAAGTAATAACCTTTTCAAATGACTGATAATAACACTTACAAATTCTTGGAACAGCCCTGCTGGCTGAAGAGAAGTAAATCAAACTGAAAAACAGAAGACAACCAGCATGACAAATAGTGTCCAGTCGATCACATTTCTTTCCTCAGGAAAATACTTCCATTAATGCAAATAGAGGTATAATTTAATATCGAAAACTTCCAGAAGGGTAAAAAGCAAATAAAGGACAAACTGTACCAGGAAAATATGACCGGCTGATTTGACAGCACTACAGAAATAGTCAGATTAAGAAAACATTCCATTTGAGGGACCATTACTTAGAAGTGATCTGATTCATAGTTTGTTTTTGTTTTGTTTTTCTTTCATAGCATTTAGGTCAAAAGGGATCACTGGAAAATCCAGGCCATCCTCCTGTTTGTGAAGAGACTTTACATTTCACCCAAAAGCTTATGTGTAAACCCTCTTGCTTTTTTAGTTGTTGTTTGTTGCATTCCCTGTGTTTGGCTGACGTATATTCAGAAGCACATTCAGTCTTGAGCTGAAGAAGCAAGAGAGGGTTATTCCGTCATCCCCCTTGGGAGTTCACCTCAATGGCTTGTCACATTCACCCCAAAATATCTTCACCAATTTTTTTAGTTTGACTTTCACTGTTGACATGACATAATTAGATTTTTAGTAAGGCACTTACTAAAGCATTTAATACTGGACTTATTTTATTTAGAAATGGTTTAGAGAATCGTGATTAGATTTATGGATAAACTCTCAGATTTTGATGTTTGTTAGGAAAGGCTTGTTTCTGCCTTCCAAGTGATTTTTTTCTTTCCAAACAAATCTTCTCAAATATCGTGCAACTCATCCTTCTATTTTCGCATGCTGTTCTGAGTCTTAAACCCAGGCTCCGTTGCAGCAGGTTTCAAAAGCCATTTGCAAAGTGCAAGTCCAAGCCAATACCTTTGCTCTGTGCTCTATTTGGACAAGAACTTGTGAAAAAGGGGAGGAGGGGAAGAAGTGGAAGGTGAGATGCTATGCCCAAATCGGTAAGCAGTCTCCTGGCATCTGAGAGATGGGTTGAAATTCTTATTGCACTTTATTCAGCTGAGAGACTGGGACTTGGGCATCCTGTAATTCACATTTGCCTGTTCTAACGATTCGCTTTTATAAAGCAGCTGCCTTGTTTCTGTCTTTTGGAGCTATTTCAGTTTCCAAACATGGTTAAGCAAGCACTGATGCTGAATCTTGATTTTAGCTCTGCCACATGGCAGAGAGGTGCACCAGCTGATGTGCACCACCCGTCAGCACCTTGTTTCTCCTATTTTGTAGCAAAAAATAATCTTAGAACACAGATGTATCATCACACACAGTTAAACTGTTTCACCTTAGTGAGACATCCCCAGGCCAGAACGTGGTGTTGGAGCATCCCAGCTGTAAGTTAAAATGCAGTAGTTTAAATGGCAGCAGAGATGAGATAGACTCATAAATTTCACCTCGCACCTAAGACAAGCGAACAAGGCAGCCCTGAAATGACCTTGCAGTCAACTAGGAAGAGGTAACCTCTCAAACTCTCACAACCGGAGCATTTTTTGGTTACGCGTCTATGCGCCAGGTTTCATCCTACTACAGAAAATTAAATTTTGTGAAAGCTGAAAGGTTTTATGGGATGGTGAATTTGCTTTCACTTAGACTTACCGTACAATTGTTTCTCTACTTAATTACATTTTCCTCAAAATCCATTTATTCATGCAAAATGACTGGCAAAGAGCATATGTAAACACGATTTAAAACCTTGTTTTAAAACTTTTCTACTTGATTTCTCACTTCCTAATGAAGGCATACTCTTGGAAATAGCTTGGCCCATGTGAAACTGAACTGCAAGCACTTGATTCAAATTTAGATTGAATAAGAGTTAATCAGTAATTGATTAATTCTTTGTGGCAGCAAATATTTTTCTCATCCATTGCTTATTGACAGAACTGCTAGGGGCTATGAACAATGAGCGATTTCTTCTCTCTCCTCACCCCTCACCCAGGTACAGCCCAAACCCAAACGTTGGCTCCAAATACTCCCACACTCTTTCAGGAGGGAAAAAAACCTGTAATTTTGGATTGAAAGATCATTGCCAAAGCCAATCGCACCAGCAGCCCGATCTTCTTTCCAGCTCATGTCAGAGTTTCCATGTTTTCGCACATTGTGACAGACGGTATAAGGGTTTGCTTTGTGCTCGGTTTACTCTAGGTGCACCATATGTTCTGCTTTACTAAAGACACGCCGCTGAGCAAGGTAGGAGGTGGCCTTATCCCGTCTGTCATGCTCCGGCTCAGGTAGAAACATCTGGCGGGAGGGGAGGTTGCCCCTTGGAGGGGAGCAGCCCAGCGTCCACGCACGGAGCGAAGCCGTGGGCTCGGCAGGCGGAGCGGTGCCGGGTGGTGGGCAGGAGCCGGCCGAGGGCCAGCCTTTGGGGGCTGCTCGGAAAAAATGACCTCGCGGCGCGGGCGGGACGAGGCGAACGCCGACACAACTCGGGAAGGCGCGGAATGGTGCTGGGCTGAGGGCAAGCCTGGGGTCCTGAATGGCGGAGTACGTACAGAGAGGGGAGACCGGGTTTCCAAAAGTCTTGCTTGCCCAGAAGAGCTGGGTTTTCTCTGATTTGAAAGTTACGAGTTGGAGGGTAGTAGAGGGAGCAACGTCAGAGAAAGTTTTCTGAGATAAAGTGCCCATTGTACTTCAACACGCCTAACTAGTTCTAATACTTAATAATTTTTTTTTTTTTTTTTTTTTTACAAATAACCAGAGGGTAGTAGGTCTGAATAAATAAGTCAGAAAAGACCTACCACTTGTGTTACACATATGGGCAGATTAGGTGATAGTAATGGTCCTGTTTTAGCTACTGAGTCCGATATCACGGAGCTTTGCAGCTATACGAGGTGTGAACTTGCCTGAAACCTTCATTTAAAACACGCAGAACACAAAAAAAGGAAATGGCCTGGAAATGTTTTGTGCTCTTTGATTTTCCCACAATTCCTTTCCTATTTGTATCTAATGACAGAAGGTATTAAGGACCTGAACAACTTGATCTAACTTTGAAGTTAGCCCTTTATTGAACAGGGCTAGATAAGGAGACCTGCAGAGTTCCTGTCCAACCTAAATTGTTTTCTGACCCTATCACTCAAATTGTCCTCTGAATTTACCTTTTTTAACCCAAATTTCATAGAATAATAATTAAAAGCGCACCATAGCTTACCCCAAATAAGAATGTATCTCTTCAAGGCTGTAGAGTGCTGAGTTATTTCAAACAATAACAATGATAATTTTTCATTATTAGAATCCCAGTTAATGTCTGTTACCTAAAAGAATCAAAGATGAAAGAAATCTTAAAAGTCTTTTTGTTGGTAATATATTTATTTTCACACTTTGTTCTTTTATTAGTACAAACTCACCACCCAACCAAGATGCATGTTCTCATATTGTCATTGCTCAGAATCCAGCTACACATCTGTGCTGTCATGTGCTAATTACAGAAAGAGAAGCCTATGAGACTACCTGAGCTATACTGTTTCAACCAACCAGCTAGAAGCTTTTATGTTATTCTGTGCCAAATATTATTTCCAGCATTTGGGAATTAAGGCAGACAATGTGTGTTATATCTCTCATATACCAGAGAAGTTTTTTCTGCTGGTTCATTTTCCTTTCCTAGATCATCAAATCTCTCAGCTTGGTTGATTGACAAATCTCTTGGTTTTGATATGTACCAATACAAAATATTTTATTTAAAATACTGAAGAAAAACCTTTTATTTTCTTCCATATGTGCCAGTTTTTCTCTGTTTATCAAAAAATACACTATAATGTGTGAAGGATAATAATCTAATTAGTATGTGCCATTGCACTATTCGCTTCACCTATGACACATGCCAGACTCTTCTTTCACTTTTTTCTGCATCCACTCCACCTTTGCCATAAACAATTTATAAAACTTGATAAAAAATACTCCAGACTTTTTTTTTTGTCAGTTTAACTCCTTTGTCTAAATTTTCAAAACTTTTTGCCCAGTGATTATCTCTCAACTCTCCTTAAATCTTTCTTCTGCATCTCTATTCATTCTCCTCATTTCATATTATACCTAAATACACACTAGGGTTACATACAGCAGCAACAGTAGTAACAACCCTGTTCAGGGTGATTTCCCTAAGGTTTCCATTCCAAACTGCATTTTGGACTTTCACTACCACTTAATAAAAGTTTTTTAAGTGTCATATATATTCTTCTGGAACATGGCCAGTAGAAAATAGTTGGTTCCTTTAAAAAACAGATCCAAGTTACTTTTAACAAGCTGATTTTAAAAGGAAACATTAATTAAGCTGCTTGTAACCCACCTTTGCCACATCCTACCTACAAAGCAACTTGCTAGCTGCACTTCAAATGAAGTCTGTCTGAAAGATTACGGCAAGGTAAAATGTGTGAGATTAAACGGATAACATCGAAGTGAACATTCAAGGCCAAATTAGGAACGGTTGAAAGGCACCAGTTTCATAAAGGTCACTGGGGTTCCAGTAATGAGCTTTACAAAACTGCAGAGATTAATAAATTTTGCCAGACCTCCAGCTAGACTCCCGCTTTCCAAACTACCTACAAAACACCCACATGTTACTGGAGAGCAACGCCTCGGAGTAATTCCACATGTGTCTCTGGGTAGCAGCTTGGACCTCATAAATCTCCCTTGTTTCAGCTGTTTCAGCACTCCTGCTGAAGACCTTAGCTGATCCAGAGGAATGTGCAAATTTTCTAACCTAAGCACATGACATTTTCAGTGCTGCAATGGTCCCCATTTTGTCCCCCTATCTCTTCCAGTTGATGGACGGCCTGGTTTGGGAAACTCTTTTTTCACAGCCCTATATCGGGATGAGTACCAAAGCAAACCATGAGAGTCTTGCTTCCAGCACACCACTCATTAGTATGGAAGTTCTCTACATATTTTTAGCAAGAACACGTAGGCTTCCCTTCAAATTGTTTTGTGGCACCAATAGTATGTGGAATTGTAGCCTCGGATGCCCTTTTCTTCTTTGTGCTAAGCACACAGCCAAGTAATCAAAACTCCTGTCAAAAGTTCTAGAAGTAATTGCATGTATCACTGTGCTGCTTTGATCAAACATCTGATCATTTAAATAATTTGATTACAGTTTCTAGAAATAAGCAATTGAAATGGAAACAATTTAAAAAACCCAACCGAAGAAAAAAATCAACAGTAACTTCACTGCCCAAACATTTATATATCTGAACGTATATTGATGGCTGCAAATGCTCGTTACCTTGTGGAATAAATAACACCATCATTCTCACTGTCATAGTGTAAATTCTCTTTTTGAGGACTGTTATTCAGGTAGATATAAATGAACTTTGGAACTTAACTAATGAATCTGAGACTACAATACTAAAGAATATCCTCTATCACTTTCCCTATACCTGCCATGACATACATGGCTCCTGTTCCTACGAGCATGTAAGCATATCTCGTCTCTCAGTTTACCTTTACTGACTTATTCATCCTAATAAACAGGAGAGGAACTAAGAGAAAAGTGACCTGCCTGAAATCACATAGAAACATTGTAAAAACTGGAAAGCAAAGCTTTGAGTCCACAATGGTTAAGTAGACAGAAAAAATCACATATCGTCATAATCCAGCAACAATTCAATTATTATTACAGACAAGTGGTGACTCAAAGCAGAAAGAAAAGGCAGTGAAGAAAGAGAACAACGATTTACTAGACTAACTGTGAAAGACTGTGCTTGAAGAAAATGTTTAAACTGTACTAACAATTCCTTCATTTTCAAATTAAAAAAGCAGTTGTAAATAATTTATCTTTCATAAAGGTTTTTCCTAGTAAAAGTCGAATATATGCTAGGTTAAGTCAAATTCTTCACATTTTTATTCCTCAAGATAAAAATACTCTGGAAAAAAAAAATTAAAAAAAAAAAAAGTTATTCTCATCCTGCATGGTAGAAGTCACTTAGTGCTGGGTAAAGTAAGAAGACAACCACTTCCGTGAGAACTGTTTTAAAATAAAAACAAATTCCTTTAAAATCTTCATTTACTCAACATTTGAGTAGACTAGTACATGTGTGCGATAATGGGAATAAAATAAGTTAGGAAAATCAGTGATAATGGATGCACAGCAATACACAGAGAGAAAAATAACTAAATATATCCTAAACAACTAAACTAGCTCCCTACAAACGCGTGCACACACATACACGCAGATTCAGTGATGAGCTCTGATTTAGAGATTACTGTCCAGGAAGAAGATCTTGGAGTTATAATTCATATTTCTATGAATAGTTCAGTAGCAGCCATGGAAGCAGCCCAAGTAGTAGGAGTTACAGGGAAAGGCACAGAGTGAAAAACAGTTTCGTTATGTGACTCTGAGTCCACGGTGCAGCCCTGTCTTGCCTATGGGGTACTGTTCTCTTCTCCACATCTCAAAAACCGCTGAGGCAGAATTGAAAAGGATTCGAGGCGAGGGTGACAAAAGGTCTGGGAAGCTGCCGTGTAAGGAGTGATTCCATAAGGTAGGCTCTCTTCAGCCAGGAAAAGAGGCAGCAGGGGCACGGACGTGAGAGAGCGCTGTGAAATCTCAGAGGGCGCAGAAAGCATGAAGAGAAAACACTTGTTCCTTTTTTTTTCGTAATATGGGAACTAAGAGCCGTCAAATCAGCTTATCAGCTGTCAAGGTGCAAAATGGACAACAGCAAGTGTCAAGATGGTGGAATTTATTTCCTCAAGACAATGTGGATGTCAAAAATTCATGTTGCTTCAAAATGCAAGTACACTGATTCATACACAGAATAAATCCACCAAAGGCAAGCTGGAGGCCATTTAAACACCAAAGGACAATTTAAGGAATATTAGTGACAGAGCTGGTGAATCATAGATGGCTGCAAGTTGGCGTATTTTTGGGAAAATTATCTTCTACCCTTTGCTACATATCTATTGTTGGTGATGGTATCAATCAGGATCGACATCCATTCTTGTGGAAAGTAGACTATGTGCTATCACGTCTATTTGAAACAGGAATATTAAATAAATTGCTCAATATTATAGCTAGATTGGACAATATTCAGAAAGATATGGAGAAACCCATTAGCATAAATGTCTGATTGAATTCTGACTGAATATTTTCTGAAATACTAAGTAAATTCCTCCTAGCAATGCCCACACTTATTGATATTATACTTTCTGAAAACTCTCCAAATGTTCATCCTTGTCAAGCTTTAAAACTTAATGGAAAACAACTTTTCTACCATTCCTGATGGAAATAGGACTTAAAATGAGCATATTATTGCCAAATTGACTCATGTTCACCTAGTTAGAAACACTACTTTGTATCCACTAGATGATTCAACCCAAAATCTGAATATCAAGAGTCATCTATTTAGTGAATTATTATCTATCTTCATGCAAGAAAAATTAATAATGCAAAACCTCCTTATATTTAAAGAAAGAAAAACTTTGCAGTCCTTTTCTGGATACTGACCGACTGTGAAGATACTCAGATTTCAACACTGCAAATATTAGTCATCATATAAATTCATGAAGTAATCTCCCCTTGAATTCTGAGTTCAATTTTGTCAAGTAGTGTGGTTATAGCAGAAAGGGAATGTACAGAGCAGGGCTGTATTAGAAATGAGGGGAGATAGAGAAACGCTTCACAAAACAATAGAAAATGAAGAACTTTTGTGTAGGAACGAAATTTTGGAAGACAAGTATGTAGATCAATTCATCCATCTGAATGCTATAGACTATGAAGAGTCCAAAAATCCGCAAATCTATACCAAAAATCTGTAGCTTTGTAGCCCAGTGAATATGGTATTGCCATTGCTTGTAACATGCCACAGATTTTTGTAAATCTCTTAATGACATACGTATATTTTATTCTTAGTTAATTTAATCCTCAGCTTCATAGAAACTAATTTTAAGAGTGCTTCTCATTAGTCTTTCATTGTAATACAAGATGTTCCACCACTTACAAACAGCTCGTTCCAACAAAATAAAAGATCAAACTATTTCACATACTTAAACTTTCATTATTCTCTTTAATATTTCTGCTGTGTTTATCATCAACTACAATTACTCCTTCTGATTTTATATACCTTTATGAAGATCTTGAAATAAGAGTTAACTTTTGGCAATTTGACAGATTTTGTAGAAGAAAGTCAGTTGTCTTGTAACCCTTCTTTAATTATATGAACATATGCTAGGTAGAAAAAAAAAATGACCTATTTTGTATTGTTTGTTTCATTTTCTTTCTTATTATTATGAGAATAAAATTTGGCAGCAGAATGAGGAGCTCTTGCTTCTTTTTGTATGGTGTAATGAGAGAAATAAAACCTTGGTGAAAGGGAAAGATGTTTTAATACTTTTGAAACTAAGAACACTGCACTGGTGCCAACATTTCCCAAGCCCAAAAGATGCATACAAGTTTGGATAATGAAACCACTAAAAAATAGCTCAAAATGGACTGAATCAGTCTTGAACTCAGCAAAAACAAACTGTCTGCTTTTAATGATTTTTACCAAATAATGGGCAAAAGGATTCTTGAGAGAGTCTTTCAGACAGAGAAAAGAGAGCAATTGTTAGTATTAGGGTCCATGTTCTCCCTCTTACCTTGTAAAAACTTCCTGTGCCAGATGTCTGTGCACAAGGAAGAAGGGGCTACGACTGGGAGAATCTGTTTGTTTTTCCATTTAAGTAGAATACTTTCTCAGAATTGTAAATTCAGAGAGCAGCAACACAACTTGGCTAGGAAACTTCACGCTTGCTTGAATTTCTCTGGAAACACTTATGCTACGCTTCTGAAAAAAAATAATCAAAAAACCACGTACTTGGCCTACTGATAGACTGGAAGCACCCGTGGGGTTAATTTGTGGGCTGCACACTGGAGCAACTGCCCCCTCTTACATTTCCTTGTGATGCTCCAATAAATCCATCTCTCCCGATGTCCGATGCTACTTAGAAGCCACAGAACGATGGTATTATAAAAGGCCCTTGAGTACACTGAACTTTTAAAAATGAGTTTTTTACAATTTGGGACACTTCAAGGGTAAAAGAAATTGAGAGCTCTTCAGAAACACTCCCTATGTCCTGAAGAGTTATTTTGGGGGGGAAAGAAAAAAGCAAGCAGTCTCTCTCCTATCAATTGACACTACATTTCCAATTATTTTTAAGAGATACAGCAGTAATTTCATTCTGTGATATCAGAAGCTGAAAAATTACTTTATTCTTTCTGTAAATTGTGTATTAGAATTCTAAATGGCTCCCACAACTGCCACCTAACTAAATTTAAGGAACAATATTTCACAATTGCTATTTATTCTGGCAGTTCTAAGCTGTTTTGGAGGGTGGTTGAAGATTTCCATCACAGTAGCCAGAATACGTCTGATTTGTAAGATTAAACTGTTTAGAGTCAGTTATCTCAGAGCATTATAACGACACTAATAAAAATGATCTCACACAGAATGATCGGTGTGGTTGTCCATTATGCAGCGCTTGTTCCATAAATGTGGCTTTACGAATGTGCTTGTTATGCTCACTTAGGCAAGCTTTAAAGTTTTTTAATAGAGTAATGTTGCCATTTTAGAGAACTTTACGTTGTTAAAGATTTAGTCTTCTTCATCAGTTTTACCAATTTTAAGGGAAAAAGATTATGAGGATGTATAATGAGCTTAAATAATGAGCTTAATTCAAATATTCTGAAGACCAATGTCAATGTTACAATACAGGAAAGTGATATAATTGAAATATGTGCCTAATTCTTACTCCTCATTCTAGCCAGTCTTCCTTCCACATGAATCACAAATTGCAATGCTACTCAAAGATACTTCTCAGAATCTAAAATGACAAGAGAAGGGAAATAAAAGCTGTATTTCATTAACAGCTTATAACTGCTGGACACATTATGCCTGTACTTTCTAAAAGAAACAGACCTATGCACTGTCTCACCTGTAATTTATACAGAAAGATGAGATTGTGCTCCATTTCCCCACTAAAATGTCCCTAAAGCTTCGCCTATACTTTGTAGAGGAGTTCTGGGATGCTGTTACTGACAGTGGTATTGTCTATTCAGAAGAGAAAGGACAATATCAGGGTGAGTACATAAGTGTCAATAACTTTATTTAGGAGAAGTTTGTTTTGATTATTTCAAAGCGTGTTTCATTAAGATCTCTAGCCACACTGAAATTTCAGCCACAAAAGCTGCACTCACCTTCTAGGCAAGAGGAAGAACATAATTCCCAAGGAATGACATTTTAGAGCACCATTTAAATAAAGTTGCAGATGTTACATGCTTATCCCAGTAGCATTAAGGGGAAATTTTTCAGAGTTTGGTAGGTGAGCTATAAGCAAATAATTCCTAAAGAAAACTGATGCCTATAGATACTTAGTCCAATGTAAACTGAACATCTGCACATTATAACTAATTTCTCTTTTCCTGGCATCGGGAAGTTCAAAGTAATTGCAGTTTTCCCTGTGGAAGCTAAGGCACTAAGCTCCTAGGGAATGCAGTGAAAATAAAGGAGTCTTGCTTACCACCAGGATGGCTCAAGCAACACAGGACTGGGAACACAGCTTCCCGCAGCATAGATCACCAGTTCAATTAAGTGTTAAGCACAGGCAATGCACTGGTGGTCAACCCAAAATTAAGAAGCTAAAGTCAGAACAAACAGTTAACTAGAATTTTTCTGGAAATGCAAGAGCCCTTAAGGAGCAGCCACTTTCTCACTGCCAGAATTAGCTTTGCACTAGGCTCTGCAAGAGGATCTGCCTCATCTGGCAAAACCGTCCCATCTTCCACCCTCTGATCACCAAGGTGTTCCTGTAAGCACAGAAGTATCTTAAATTATTCCTTTATTTGCACCTGAAACAAGGCCTTCGCAAACCTACTTGGCTCTTTTCTGGGTACCTAGTTTTACGGTAGAGATTGTTGTGCTGCTCTTTGAAGAACAACTAGCAAGGGGCATCGCTAACGTGGAAGCAAAGGGTTTTAAATGGGCTGTACGGAGAAATGATAACTGATATCTACCCAGGGAAAACTTCTAGTATTGACTACGTGGTTCTAGTGCTAAAGCAGGCTCAAAATCTGAAATACCACCGGAGCAGAAATTTGGATGTAAAAGCTACCGGTTTACTACCGAAAATAGGTTTTGCCATTTCTGAACGCAGCCGTGTTCTCTCTGATGGCTGACCGAAATCAAAACGTTGGATTCCAGCCGCCCCGAGGCTGCGGGTGAGCGCGGTCCCTGCAGCAGCGCTTGGCTCTGCGGGGCGGTGGGCCGTCGTCTCCCCACGCGTTGCGGCCCCCTGACTATGGGTCCCTATACCCCGCCTGCCCGCCTATAGGCGTCCTCCCTCTCACACCTCTTCTTCTTCAAAGTCCCGATAGAAGGCGCAGGAATTCTGTGTCCGAGAGGAGGCTGGAGGTGCAAACGTCCTCCGGCCCTTTCGTACGCGTGAGAGGGGCACCAGCTTTATTCATACTCCACTAAGTGTCATTATGGCAGGAAATCATCCACCTGCAAGGCTTATATATAGGTAGCGAGAGAGTACATTTTGAGAACATATGTCAAAGAGGAAGGGTTACAAGTAAGTAACCTTCTTTTTTTTTTCCAAAGAAAAAATAGGTTGGGTTTTTGTTTGTTTGTTTGTTTGGTTTGTTTTGTTTTGTTTTGTTTTTTAATTTTTATTTTTATTTTATTTTCCAGGAAATTGCAACCAGCTGTAAGCCAGATGAGATTCCATTTTACACAGTTGCCTCAGGAATCAAAAGTTTAAAAACTGCTGTTCAGCAGGTATCACTCCAAGTGTAAACACCTGCTGGGAAACTATATTTATAATTACTCAGTGAATGTAACTTCCATGCAGACTTTCTTTTAATGTGTACATTTAGTAAAACAGCTTCACTAGGTCACAATAAATGAAGTACATGGAGCAGATTCAAACAGGAAGAAAAAGTATCCTAATGAACTGTTATCTTCCTTCTAACAAAATGAAATTCTAACGCTGGTCTGTCTCTCCTAGGAATCATGAGAAAAGACTTTTTAGCATTTTGCAATCCAGAACTGTGGAAATAATTTTTGTAATTTAGTTTCATTTTTTAATAATTTTAGACTCTGTCATACAGTATAAAATTTACATCTTTCTACAGTTGATGGTTTTGCTGAAATTAATAACTGAACAGATGAGTTTAAAATCTACTTGGTTTGCTACTGCTTGTTGAAGAAAATCTAAATTGCAACAAGACGCTTTTCATGCTCATCTACATAATGTCCAGAATGTCTTTCAGCTTAGACCATTAATATTTCATTGCTGAGTCCCAAAAACAAACCGAAAATTGATTTTTTTAGGATTTGTCTATAGATGCAGTAAATAACTTCTTAGAAATAGCAACGACAATTTTAAAATTAGCTCTCTTTTTTTTTACCTGAAGTAATGAGAAGGCATGTTTTAACTGATATGATGCAGTTAATTTGCCTAGAAGTAATCAGTAGGATAAATTGGCTGACTCGACTTTAAGGTATATAACTGTATTACAGATGACTGCCCATGGCACACGTAACGATGCAGGCAGTTTGCAGTATGTGTAGTATGCGTAATAGTGTAAGGAATTTGCCATTAACTCTTCTATGTCATTTAGAAGCCATGAAGGAGTGGGAAGAAAACCCTACATTTTTGCTTTGTTGTCTTCAATGAGAAGGACAAAGAACTTGCTTCATATAGAGAGAAAATCAAAGGCAGAATTTTAGAAAATTAAAATAAAAATCTGTACAAAATGAAAACAATATTATGAATAAGCTATAAAGTATTTTTTAAGTGGATAAGACTTCAAAATAAAAATTGGCTCTCTGCTTTCTTTCCACCCATGCATTGACATTTATCTGTGTACATCAGTTATCTTTTGGTGCATTTGGGGTTTAAGAATAGCTCATTGGCACTGACAATCTTTTAGGCGATGCATATGAATCGCTATTTAAACCACTCCAGATTAATATCAAATGCTCTCTATGTCTCATGCCTAGAACAAATATTTGTTTTCAAACAAACCTATTACTTCTGGTACTAGCAGAGGTATGGCTAGAAGCCTTTTGTCTCCACGCATTCCCAGTGCATGAATTCACATATTTTTTTCATGCTGCTGAAAAACAGCGACATAGACGCAACCGTAGTCAGCACAGAGGATTTTCTCTAGGTTCACTGCCAGTTTAAGTGGATCTTTATCTGAAGCTATCAAAAGAGCATGACGCTTTTTAGATTTAAAGCCCTCAATACTTGCAACCCGTTATTTAGCCTCCATAGCACGTCTGGTTGGATACATGTGGTCCCAAAAGCTCCAGACGGTGACATCAGCACCGTGCTTTCCTCTGTTGTTCCTGGCTGGGCTTCAGCAGGAAGAACAGTAGTAAACTTTTAATCTGGACACGTCTTAGCGAAGATCACTGAAGTTTCACTCCGTTAGCCTGTCAGGCCAAAGCAAAGACCTTTTGCTCTGCTCGGCCACGTGAACTTAGTCCGGGTTTAGGTACTTAGAGAACACACACAGCTCTGAAACTCTTTATATTTGCATCATTATTGAGAGCTCAGCTTTGTGAAGATTCAATTGTAGCCTGTTGTACTATTTGTTAGAGACTCTACGTTGATGCTTGGAAACCCATTAAAATATTTGTCTTATCCCGCAAGCGCTGGATTTACACCTTCTTTGTTTATAAGTGCTTGAAAACAATCGTCAACAACTTCAGAAGTCTCTTCCCGACTCTAATGGAATTAACTTGTTTTATTTACTCCAGGCCAAGTGCATGTTGGCTGAGCACACTCTCATATAAACTCCCAATATTATCCTGAATTGCAAGCTGCCTTCTTTTGTCTTCTTTATGCAACTGGGCCAGACTAAGGAATAGGGATCTTTGATCTGTATACTGGATTTGATCCTTCTGATGCCATCACAGTGAGACTGAAAAAACCCTCCACAGCTTTCAACACTCGAATTACAAGCAATGCATGCTTCAAAGACCATTATAGGAATAACTGGGTGTGAATACCTAGTCTACAAACTGGATGCTCTGGGAAGGCCCTACTTCTCCCCTCTAGCTTAACCTACCCCCACAATGTTCCCTCCTAACTTCTGCTATTCATATGGTGTCCTCCCGGCCACCCTCGGGAAGGAGAAGAGTCTTTTCTATGCAGGTTTACCGGGAAGCCTATCACCCTATGTGGCAGCTTCCGAAAGTGTATAACTCTAGCTCTGATGCCTCCCAAAGCTACTGAAGGGTGGTAAAAATACCTACGATGCACAGCCTCTCCACACACACCTCCGTGAATCAGAACTAAAACGTTCTCCCAATCTCTGGTGTGTTAGCTAAAACCCCCTTGGGCCATCTGCCCTGCCTGCTAACCCCCGTCATTCTTACCTTTCCTGCTGCTCTCAGGGAGGTCGTGCTTCCCATCCCTACTATCTGGAAAAAACAAACAGACCGAGGCCGCAGGAGCCCCTTGAAGGGTGAAATACCGTCTTAAGGCAACAGGTAGGAGAAAGCAAGAACATAGAAGAGGGAGTCCAGAGCACAGCCTGGGTTGCATACCCCCGTTACCAAAAATAAGCGTTAAGAGAGGGAAGGGATGGATTAATCAGAGATGCTGCAGTCTCTTTGCAAGTCAGTAAAATCTCAAGCCCACTTAGATTTGTAAAACTCTGGCGTTCATAGCAGAACCTCCGTGTTGTGCTAATATACGTGAGCTCCTCAAAGGCAACATAGGTTCTCACACTGAGGTACAATGCAAAGCCCACAGCTCACACTCATGTCACACAAATACTGCTGTTGTAGTTATTTTCAACCTCAAAGAGGCAACTCTTCTGCCAAAAGCCACGGCAAGAACAAAAAGTACCATTATTAGAAGTATTCATGAAAAGGCACAACGTGCTGTTGCCCACAATATCCCTTGCAACCAGATCTCTGTTTGGACGAGTGCTTTAAAAAATATCACTTTTCCATAGTCTAAGTAAAACTGTTCGCTTAGGCTTACAGAGTGGTAGGGGTGGGTTGAGTTTTGCAGCCAGCATTGTAAATAGGCCATAACCAGCATCAGGTTAAGTCTGTTTTCAGATCATCTGGCAAACTATTTTATTCACCATCAGCACGTGCTGTAGACTGCTGGAGCTAATGTAGAAAAGGGAGACGGTGTGGCAAATGCTCTTTTAAGTCTCCATAAAAAAAGATTATTTCATAGATGAGCTAGTACTTCAGCATACCATTCACCGTCTGCAATCTGTTTCTAAATTATTTTTAGAAGCGGAAGTCATCAGGGCAATTTAAATGTAAAGGCCAAATCCTGATCTCAGCTGCATGAAAAAATAACTATAGAGGCATCTGCCCATATTGTAGGCCTGATGGTTTTACTACCACATGGCCAACTGCTGAAATCATTACAGATTGCCGATTTACTGTTAGATGAGCAAAATTCACATTCGGTGGATATTTCTTCATGGTAAGGATATTTGCACTGTCTGTTTATTTACTATCCTTCATCATCATAATATCTGTGTATATAAAAAACACAGAACTGAGCTTTGCAGCACCTTAATATCATCCCCTGTTTGGGAAATAAGGATGCAAAGAAATTGAATAACATGCCATTTATATCACAAGGTGTCTGTGGCAGAACTGGGAAATCATCCTATGTTTACTGTACACCAATCCGCAGCTTTAATGACAAACCTACTCCTTTCTCCCAAAACCTCATCCAATGCAAATGCCAATTAATGATACACAGAAGCTAAAGAAACTTGTTTACCAGTCAGCTTCATGTCAAAGCAAGTCAGTATACTTAGTTAGGGACTAAGTTCTATCAGCACTCTCCTTTTGGATTTCGAGATGCCTGTTTACAACCCTTGCTTTTTATTTCAGTTTTTCCAATGAAGCTCCGTTTCTTTCAAGGGACCGAGCCAGTCCCCACATACAAACTTGGTGGCTCTGCCTGACCACCACTTTCTGCCAGCTGCGGGTAGCAGCCAGCAAAAGCCGGGCATTAAAGTAGGTGTTTGCTGAATCCCAGGGTTCAGAGATAGCCCTGTCAGTCCCGGGATGAATGGGAACAAAGAAACTGTTCCCGGAGTGCCGAGGATTCAGACAGCCATCGTGTTACGCCAGCACTGTGGGGGTAATGGGGAGGACCGTTTCATATTGTATATTCTGGTTTAGATTACTCAGGCATGGAAAGCACGCACAGCCTGCTGGATGCACACATTCCTAAATAATGCTACACATTTCTGATATTTCTGCCACGCACACTATCTGAGGAATGTAGAGATATTTGACTCTTCAGAACTGAATTGGAATTCCTATGGAAAGGAACATTTAGCTAAATATAAATCAACTCTCAAGCTGGCTAAGAAGAAGAGTGTCCTAAAATGTACTAGTACGTGTTTTGATTAGGAATGAAGGAACATTGTATTACTATACAACATATACAGACAATTCAAAACATATGCTCTGTACACAGTGTTTTGGGGCAAAGTTTCATCAGTAAAGCAAACTTAGTGACTTACTGAGGTGACTGACCAAAGGAAACCTGTACAGTTTTCATGTTGTGTCTAAGGAATAAGTGAATATGGAAACCTTTCTTTTGCTGGCAAACAGGGATGACTGGCTGGTTGACTGATAGGATTAGGCTACTAATATAAACATTTTTGCTCATGGATAAAACAAGATTTTGAAGTAGTTATTTTCTGAGCATCCAGGGATCCACTGAGGAATCGTGCAGGTTGGAAGGGACCATGCTCCATAATGTGATTGGCCATTTGTGTGATATATACACAAAATATTTCTGGCCATAGAAATCAACCTGAAGTATCAGACCAACTTTGGTTTTGAAGAGTGTACACCTGCATTCCCACCTGAGAAATACAGATTTTGAGAACTCTGACTAGAAACTGAGAATAATTTTTAAGCTTTCAGTCTGGGTCATTTACCTACAATACAGAAGAAAGAAAAGAAAAATGCTCTTTCTAAGTAAGTGGGGATTGCTAAAAAGTCCTTAAAAGTTCATTTTTATGTTCTTAAAGTGCTGAAAGCCAATTTGCTGATAATTTTTACAGCTGATAGAGTTTAATCCAGTTTATAGCTGGGAGAACTTGGCAAAGCAGAAGAGAAATCTAAAGGTCTGTTAGTCTCTGTTATATGCAAAATAATTGAGTGTAGCAGGGAAGTGAGTGCTATCCTAGAGACACAGTTTACCAGTTCACTTCTTTAGCTTCAGTGGAGGCTGGATTAGTCCAAACTGCTTGAGTTAAGAGAAACCAGAAGATTATATGGCACTAATATTGCACCCATTTCCATTGAAGTCATGGGGAAAGAAGTCTAGGTGAGGACTCTGACAGCTAGCTCCGTGGCTGTCTGAAATTCTCACGTAAAATCATGGGAAGTTAGGTTTGCTTCTTTACTCACTCTTTTGCTAATTGTCATTTGTCCAGGGATAATGTTAAGGTAAAGGCAAGGATGCACCTGAGCTTATTTTAGGGATTGATAGCAGGCGACCTCTAAAATGGTGCTACTTTCCATCCAGCTACCAAGTATTAACAACAACTCTGTTAGAAATTACCACCGTGACTCAGTCCTGATCACAGTCACCTTCACAGTAAATAATGACTTTGTGTAGAACCTTTTCCTTTCTATCGCCTTTAGCTAAGCAATGTTTCAAACCATTTTCTCATCTTCTGCAACGATTAAGAGGTGTGGTTGAGATGCCAGATTGACATGAGGGCCAAATCAGACTTTACAGGGGTCTTACACATCACACATCTGAATGTATTCAATCTTTTATCTAAAAATCCTTTAGAGAAAACTATTGGACACAGTGTTGGTAAACATTAATAAGCCTGAAGCAAAAGCAATGGCTAAAGATGGTTGGCTTGGAGACAATAGCAGAGAACTGGTATGGGTGATAAGGATGTGATAAGGTTCACTTCTCCTGCAAAGAAGTCAAAACTAAACCCTTTCTCTTATATGATATTGTCCCTGCTACTTAATTACATTACCATATTGTATTTGTGTAGCTATTAAAATAGCCAAAAAATTAAATTTTGAGTCACATTTTTATAGATTTCATGGATTTGGAGGATTGTTACAATTATGTTCTCTTACATCATCCTTTGCTGTAATAAATAGATATTGGAAATTCATTCCCAAAGCCTCAAACTTCCAATAAAATTTTAATTTGATGGGAGTGAATTTTTTTTTTTTTTGGTTTACTGGAGAAGGTTCATTTTGGTTTATACTTCACAGAAGTCTTATTTTGATTAGTCATTTAGTATAGATGTAAGGAGTTTGATAGATG
Organism: Aviceda cuculoides; assembly: GCA_035590195.1. Lineage (NCBI taxonomy): Eukaryota > Metazoa > Chordata > Aves > Accipitriformes > Accipitridae > Aviceda > Aviceda cuculoides. The sequence continues at coordinate 6,017,003 of JAVJGG010000013.1, forward strand.
AGAGAGCTTTCTATTATACATATGCAGCTACTGTGGTCTCTAGGCATTCTTATTGCATCTGCAGCATTAAACAAAGATGCAATCATTAACACATTGAGAACACCATTCTGGCACATGCTGATTAGCTGTCACACTCTTGCAGAGCCTACTGATAGCCCAGTGTAGATGTAGACCAGAGTATCATGATTTAATATAATCCCAATTATTTCTCTATTCTTCTCTCTGAATAAGTCAGGGAAGCTACTCTTTAATGTTAAACAGGACCTGAGTATGTTATTAATGTTGTCATTTAAATTAAACAATAGACCATATGAAATATACAGAACACTTGAAAAGAAGTCAGTCAGGCCCTTCTAAATGTTTATTAGCTCTCAACATCTGAATTTCTACCATATGCTGTAACAAGAAAATAGAAGAAAGAGGAGCTTAGCTACCACTGTCTCTCCTACAACCACTACTCACTAGATTTTCCTACCAGGTGGAAAAATACATAGCTTTAAAGTTGGAAGAAATGGGTAACAGGAAAAGTGACAAAGAGCTGCCACCAGGTCGGGGTCGTAGCCTATTCTCTGTCTTAAGGCACATCGGCAGGTTGTACTACACTGCACGATGTGTAGTGAAGTGGCAATAAAATTGCTCAAATTAATTTTTCAAACGTTATTCTACATTACAGGAACAGTTTATTGGCTCTGCCAGCTTCTGTGTTCCCATTCCATGACTCTGAGTCTAAGCAGTGAAAAAGGGGTGGTATGTGTGGGATGCGCTGGGACTAAGCCATCCATTAGCCACTGGGAGGTTCACACTTATGCTGGACTTGAGCAGAATATGTGTGATTCATTAACAACTTGTGACATTCCCTATGGAAGCTGGCCACCACAGAGAATTAAAACCTTCTCCAGCAGGTTTTTTGGGGTGGTTTTTTTGGTTTTTTTGGTTTTTTGGTGTGATCCAAGAGAGGACAGTACTGTTTGGTGCTGAAAGTTAAGAAACCATCTCTCTGATATTACAATTCATAGCTTTATTTGTGTGCCTATTTTTGCTGAGGTTTTCACTGGTAGGGTCTGCCTTCAGACCTTCCAGTTTCTTGAGCCTAATAGCAGAGCCTGTGGGAGTGAAGCATCACCCACAGTAGAGAAAGACCAAGTCTTGGAGCATTAAGCCAACTGTGAAAACACAAGCCCACACAGCAGGATGCATCCAGTGGTGCCGAGGAAGCTGGACCAGGAAATGGTCTGGATTTTATGGTAATAGTAGGTTGCGGTGGAACCTGAATGTGATGTAGAAGTGGGATATTGTAAGAATGTAAGATTCATGAAGTTTAGGTGGAGAGTCAACAGGAGGCTGCATAACGTGTTTGCCAAGACCTGGGACATCTAAGTTGCTTCTCTTCCTCTACAGTGAAAAGTAACTTAACTTTCCTGTTTGGTGCCTTGTCTCGTAGGTCAAGCAAACTGCACATTTCTTTGGCTGTGTTTTTCAAGAATGAGCTTCTCTGAGCTAGATGCCCTGCCTCAGGAGAGAACCTTGGGCTCTGTCTCAAGGGAATAACATGAAATAAAATAGGTAATGAAGTAAACCTCAAAGGAGGAGAGAATTCAGATATAAAAATGTATTTAGCTTTTCCCAACATCTGGCTCTGGATGTCTCCTCAATGAACATGCGAGAAAACTGAATTGTTCCATGGCGTCTTCTGATCCAACCTGCTGTTTTAGAATATAAATTCTTCTCCATGGGTTGTTGTTGCAATATGATACTGATGCCTATGGTTTGCAGGTGGCCAAAGTAGATGATCTGGCAGTCCTTCAGCAGTTCATAGTATATGATGTATATATTGTATCCCATTACAGGCTTTTTCTCTCTGTAAGTTGCCCATAAATCAATCAAGATAGTTATTAATTTGCTTGTTATGCATGATTGCTCAAGGGATTGTATTTATAACCATTCTTTGGACTGCAGGGATTTGGCAGCTACTACTGTAAGAGCTCATTTGATTATCAACATTAGGTATTTGATTGGTGAAAATGATTGCTTAAATACCACAGAAAAGCTTTTACTGTAACTGAATGAGAGAAACAGTTTAACATGAGTGTTGAATAAAAAGATTGATAGGGATTCCTCTCTTGGAGAGAAGGGTGGGCCTGTCTGGAATATGCAGGCCAAGGATTTGGGGGATCAATCACAATAAATCTGTTATTATCCCAAATAGTTGACTACATTTATGGCTGCTTTCAATCAAAAAACAGTAATAAGCTAAGTGCATTACTCAGATATCGATGTTGTTATCAGCATATCTGTTTATGTTCAAGTTGATACACATATAAAGTTGAACAGATGGATGCCATTCACATTGAAATGTATATACTGAGGGTGGGGTCATCTGTCTTAGCTTAGACATCTGAATTTCCCCTCATGGCCAGTGGAGAAAAATAGGCATCTCTAGAAGGTGAGTCCTCCTATGAAAGACTTCTTAAGATAGGTCATGTAAATAAGTTTTTGTATTTTCATTTTATCTTAAGTTGACTTAAAGGGGTAGCCAACATTAAAGCTTCCTCACAGAAGCACGTGATGGCAAATCAAACAACTGAACACACTAAGAAGTGGCCAGCTTTCCATGGCACTACAAATTCAAGCTTCTCCATTCAAGCTGAACATCCCAACCTGTCTGTTGGCATTTCAGAGATCAAGTGAGGAGGAAATGTGGTCCAGTGACCAGTGGTATCTGGAAAATGTGGCAATTTCTGATATGTTATGAGATCATATGGTCCAAGCCCAAGTGCACCTAAGGTGTTTGTCACACTAGGACAAAATGATTTTTCTCTATTTTCCTCTTTATAAAGACATGTGATTTGCAAATATTTGGGGCCTGATTGAAGACAAGTGAAGTAGATGGGTCAGAAGGCCATTGAAGTAAGCTCCTGCAGTTGTACAAACCAAAACAGTAGCAGAGGGAGACAAGTAAATGTTATAAATGACATTTCCATCACTAGCTTTCCCAGTTCTAGCCTGTCAAACTTACCCTGTAAGCCCTTATTTTCATGGCTTTGAATGTAAATGATAATACTGAAAAGGAGTAACTCATAAAAAGTCACTTGAAAGGACACATTTCGGCACTAATCTTTTACTTGACCAGCTAGCATGGTCAAGCTACTGTCTTCAGGGTTACTTTCTTCTCCTCATTTCTGAAGTAGAAACAGAAACCTTAGCAACCAAATAAAACCTGGAAGTAATGCTCACTGTTTAATTAGGTGTTTATGATGTCATGTCTGTAAGAAAACATTGTTAAAACCTTTCCAGTAAAAGGCATGTAAGTGGAGGGGTGGGAAAGAGAGAGATGTTAATTGCCCGGGAGGAGAGAGATGCATTTCGTTTGCAGCGTGTGGAACACAGTAGTGGGTGGAGAGAAAGGGTGCTCTGTCAAAGTTTATGCATTTTGCTATTCAGTAGACTTGTGGATTTTATTCCTCACATTTTATTTTTATTCCCCACATTTCATTCACACACATTTGTGAGCTCACAGCCCAGAAAGCCAACAGTATCCTGGACTGCATAAGAATAAGCGTAGCTACCAGGTCGAGGGAGGTGATTCTCCCCCTCTGCTCCGCTCTGGTGAGACCCCACCTGCAGTATCGCATTCAGCTCTGGGGTCCCCAACATGAGGAGGACATGGACCTGTTGGAGCGGGTCCAGAGGAGGGACACGAACATGACCAGAGGACTGGAGCACCTCTCCTATGGATGAGAGAGTTGGGGTTGTTCAGCCTGGAGAAAAGAAGGTTCCAGGGAGACCTTATTGTGGCCTTTCAATTCTTAAAGGGGGCTTATAAGAGAGATGTAGAGAAACTTTTTAATAGGGCCTGAAGCGATAGAGCAAGGATAATGGTTTTAAACTAAAAGAGGTGAGACGTAGACTAGATATACGGAAGAAATTTTTATGATGAGGGTGGTGAAGCCCTGTCACAGGTTGCCCGGAGAGGCTGTGGCTGCCCCATCCCTGGCAGTGTCCAAGGCCAGGTTGGATGGGGCTTGGAGCAACCTGGTCTGGGGGAAGGTGTCCCTGCCCATGGCAGGGGGGTTGGAACTGGATGGTCTTTAAGGTCCCTTCCAACCCAAACCGTTCTGTGATTCTATGATTAGCTCTTAGAAGGTGTTTTTTACTCTCCTTTAAGGGCTAGAGGTGAGAGACCTGCGATGGAGTAGTGGAAACTGTTCCCTTGCTGATAGCTGAGTGGTTTTGTCTTTTATCAGTCCTTTCTGTAAGATCATTCTGCTGTATTGTGGTTATTTAGTTTCACTTCCATCATTACCGTGAGGGTTTTTCAGTGCATAATAAGAGCAAAGTGCAAGCATAAGATCCAGAGATAGTTTTGTTGGTTTTTTTAAGTGTTTAAGCATGTGCTGAACTCTCTGTATTAGATATCCACCTTTTTCATTAAAATATTTCGGGTTTTGAAATCCACTCAGCATGTCAGTAAGTCAAAAGAATGAGAATGTGAGATTCAGCAGTAGATCTAAAACCAAAATTTCAAGTGATAACTGAAAAGCTGCAACAGAAAGCTTTCGAGCCTAGTATTTTAAAATCTTGCTAACGTGTCAACCCTTGCTGTAAAATTCAAGCAACGGTACTTTGCTATGCTAGGTTAAAATATATCTTCCAGAACATTTCTTAGGGCCTTACATAGACAGTCCAAAACTTGCCTTGACATTCAAAATGTGTGTGGTGGGCCAGGTGCCCACCAAAGCCGTTCTATAACTTCCCGCCTCCTCATCTGGACAGGGGAGAGAAAATATAACTAAAGGCTCATAGTTCAAGATAAGGACAGGGAGAGATCACTCACTAATTGTGGGCAAAACAGACTTGACTTGGGGAAAATTAACTTATTACCAATCAAATCAGAGTAAGATAATGAGAAATAAACCCAAAACTTAATAACACATTCCCCCCACCCCTCCCTTTTTCCCGGGCACAGCTTCACTCCCGATTTCTCTACCTCCTCCCCACCAGTGGCACAGGGGGATGGGAATGGGGGCTGGGGTCAGTTCATCACACCTTGTCTCTGCCGCTCCTTCCTCCTCAGGGGCAGGACTCCTCACTCTTCCCTGCTCCAGCATGAGGTCCCTCCCACAGGAGACAGTCCTCCATGAACTTCTCCAGCGTGGGTCCCTTCCATGGGCTGCAGTCCTTCAGACACAGACTGCTCCAGCCTGGGCTTCCCACAGGGTCCCAGCCTCCTTCGGGCATCCCCCTGCTCCGGCGTGGGCTCCTCTCTCCCCGGGCTGCAG
>JAVJGG010000013.1:6022381-6089925 GCA_035590195.1 Aviceda cuculoides
AGTATACAGGAATAAAGTGGGGCGGGGGGGTGCTTGAGTCGGAGAGACAGGAAGGACTGAAGTTCTGCAGATAAACATATTTCTCATTACTTTCTGGAAAAGTCAGTACCTTTCTGACCCTGCTGTAAATTTTTACTTTAACTTTTTTTAATTTTCAGAGTGAGTCTGTGAAGATATATGGGAGTAGGTCTTTGTCTTCTGCGTTTGTGCAAGCTAATGTGCTAGAATCTTGTTATATGATTAGCTATAGGAATAATATTCATCACAATTAACAAATAATGATTAGTAGTGGTAATGACACAGAGAAGACACATACTAAGTTAGAATAAAATAAAGAAAAAAATATAAGAATGAAAAGACCACACTGTGCAATAGTTACATTGCAAGTGTTTTGCTGTCCTAAATTAAAATCTTAATTTAGTTATTTTCAATCATTTTAGTGAAATCCATAGCATGCTTTTAATAAGACAGAGCAAAATGAGAAGTCTGCATATAAATCATGTTGAATGATATGATTGAGTAGTTCTTCAGGTAAGCCGCTGTCACGACTCCAATACTCTCTGACCAGGTTCTTTTAGGTAGCCCACACATGGAAGGTGTGATGTTTGATATCAAATTTACTCATTTCAAGATAAAGATGTTACATGGGATTTTTGATTTAGCAGAGTTATACAAAATATAGTGCATAACACAATACAAGTGTAAGTTAAACTTCGCAAAATACGACAAAAATTGCAACATGCTGTTCAGTCACAATACTGATATGATCCCCGTTACTGGTCTCTGTGATACGCTCCCTGCCACAACACTGGGTGTCCCCAGTCACCACAAAGGAGAAACGTGGGTTGAAACTGGATCAATCCCCTTGCTATCTTCCAAATTGTTTTGCTAGTTGTCTAGGTTTTATACTCTGTTGGGTTTAGCCATGTATTTACACACCCCGTGCTGGTGCGGCTAACTCAGGGAGACATTCATTCTTCTAATGAATTTAGGGAGAAACATTTACACCACCAGCTGATCCACTTAACTGCTGGCTGTTCATCTAAAAAAAAAAGCCACCCTCTGGTCTCCTTTGCCTTGAGATAAAGTCAGATTCTTTGCAACAGCTGGGGTCAGTCACACCCTGCGTTATTCCCTGGATTTTGTGGGCACATGGCCCTTGCCCACCTCCTCTGAGCCGTCTCCCACCGTAGGATTTATCAGTCATTCACAGACACCCTCATGTGAAAACATTTCCTATGATTAGTAGTGTCTGCTTTGTAGATTTTTTGGGAGGTGTTAGATAGAAATCCAATGATCATAAAATGTACAGTGTATGAGAAAAAATATTACGAACAAATTACCATACCTTTTGCAGTTTTTTTCCAATGATACATGAAACTTAAGAAATAATATAAATGTTAACATACTATTACTCTTTCCTGAGGCTGTTAAGTAGCTTGCTTACATCCACGGCTGATAATTATCCATGACCTTTCCTATAGGTGTTCATTTAACATTTGATAACACTCCCTGGAACTTGAATATTTCTATGTAAGTTATTACATTTTGTATAAACTATTTATAAACTGGAAAGAGTTGTTTATAACTTTTCTGGGCAAATCTTTGCAACCCTGCATTCTCTCAGCCTTCCAGCTAGACTTCAGATTTGAGGAATTGAACTTTCCTGTTTATGGCCTAGTCTGGCCAGTCACAAACTACTTCCCACCTGAAAGCTATATAAACAGCTTTGTCAGACCCACCAGCTTTAGCACAGATCATGATAAATTTAATATACAACTTCTGGTTCACTTTCTGTTAGAACCTTGCCAGACCTTGCCCAAATCTTGACTGTAATAAAGCTTGTAGTGGCAACGGGTGCTGTGGAATCATAACGGGTCAATTGTTCAGAGAAAAAATTGTCATAGCTTCAGAGAAGTGAGTGAAACCATGGCAGCTAAGAAAGCTCAGGGTTTGTGTCCATTGCTTTTGAATATTTCAAATTTTGTAACCCATAGCTGCAAGGAGTTTCATCTTCAAATCTTAACAAGAATATAATGAGAGCAGCAGCAAGACCAGCTTATGATTTATTAAGTATAGTTGGGCAGTTTTTAGGATCTGAGATAAACACCAGGGACCAACAGCTTGCTGCTTTAACAGTTAAGCTTTAACCGTGAGCAGTGTCTGTTAACATATCTGTTCACCATTCTACTCTTATTGAAATGGAATAAATCTGCGTCAGGGGAAGTTCAGACTGAACATTAGGAAAAGGCTCTTCACTGAGAGGATGGTCGGTCACTGGAACAGACTACCCAGGGAAGCGGTCACGGCACCAAGCCCGTCGGAGTTCAAGGAGTGACTGGACAACACTCTTAGTCGTATGGTTTAGTTTTGGGTAGTCCTGAGAGGAGCAGGGAGTTGGACTCAATGATCCTTATGGATCCCTTCCAACTTGAGATATTCTATGATTCTAAACCCATGGAGAAAGAAAAGTTAAAAAGATCACAGAGATCCAGAAGATCATTATGACAAACCAATCCTCTCTTACCCATTGTTCCAACGGGGACTAAGAATATATTTTGTCAAGCAATAATTCTTAGTGAAAGCACGATATGAATTCTGAAATGTTTGGGTAGCAGCCATACAGCTAACTTCCTCTTTCTTCACTCCCTTCCCAACTACTTCAAAGAACTTGATGACTGTGGTGGGTTAACCTTGGCTGGACTCCAGGTACCCACCAAGCTGCTCTATCAGTCCCCCTCCTCAGCTCAACAAGGGAGAGAAAATACAATGAAAACCTTGTGGTTTGAGATAAGGAACAGGAGATCAATCACCAATTACTGTTATGGGCAAAGCAGACTTGACTCGGGGAAACAAGATTATTGGCAATCAAAGGCCAGAGCAGGATAATGAGAAATAAAAACAAATCTTAAAAACACCTTCCGCCTACCCCTCCCTTCTTCCCGGGCCCAACTGCACTCCCAATTTTCTTTCCTTCTTCCCCCTGAGTGGCACAGGGGGACGGGGAATGGGGCTTGCGGCAAGTTCGTCACACCTTGTCTCTGCCGCTCCTTCCTCCTCACACTCTTCCCCTGCTCCAGCATGGGGTCCCACCCACGGGAGACAGTCCTCCACAACCTTCTCCAACATGGGTCCTTCCCATGGGCTGCGGTTCTTCACAGACTGCTCCAGCGTAGGTCCTTTCCATGGGATGCAGTCCTTCAGGAATGGACTGCTGCAGTGTGAGCTCCTCTCCATGAGGTCACAGGTCCTGCCAGGAGCCTGCTCTAGCAAGGACTGTCCATGGAGTCATGGCCATCTTCAGGGGCATTCCCCTGCTCCAGCCTGGGGTCCTCCATGGACTGCAGGGGAATCTCTGCTCCGGCGCCTGGAGCATCTCCTCCTCCTTCTGCCCTGACCTGGGGGGCTGCAGGGCTGGGGCTCTCACATCTTCTCATTTCTCTCTTCTCCAGCTGCAATTGTGCAGTTTTTTTCCCCTTCTTAACTCTGTTCTCCCAGAGGTGCTGCCACCGTCACTGATGGGCTCAGGCTTGGCCAGCGACGGGTCCGTCTCGGAGCCGGCTGGCGTTGGCTCTGTCGGACATGGGGGAAGCTTCCAGCAGCTTCTCACAGAAGCCACCCCTGTAGCCCCCCGCTACCAAAACCTTGCCACGCAAACCCAGTACAGTGTGGAACAAAATATTTCCATATTTTATATATTTCAAAATGTCTCTACTTTTTTAATTATTCATACCACTGACATTGAAAGTACAGGGTTTTCAAAGGCTTTTCTAAATTTCTAAATTGCAATATTAGATATGCAATCAGAGAAGGACCTTAGGCAAAACAATGCATTTCAAACTTTGTAACTGAATAACAAATCTGTCACTAAAAAATCCCTATGAGCAGTGTAAGCCTATCTGCATGCCTTTTTCATGCAGAAATCAGTTGTAAGCATATCCATGTTACCAAGGATTAGTGCCAAGGTTTGAAAAAAAATTAAAAAATAAATAAATTGGGTATTTCTCAAGACAGTGCATAGTTTGAACCTAAATCAGAAGGTCTTAAGGACACTATACTGCTTACACATTCTAAATGGAAAGCACAAATCAGATGGAAAATATTTTTCTTAGGGAGGGTTACATTTCATTCCAATTTTAAGGAAGATTTGGGTGATCTGAAATTTCCAGTGGATGAGTGCTGACATTGATAGTACAGCTGATGCAAATGTCAATTTTACACCAGAGTTCTGAGAACATTTGAGACCTATTATTTTGGAGGCTTTTATACATTTATGGTGACATCAAATGGTGCTGAGAACATAGGCCTGCTCTTGTCTTCTTGGCTACTTTTTTGAAAGCATGTATTTAAATAAAATTTAGAATTTCCATTGATTTCGGTGGTACAGGTTGAGGCAGTTAAGTTGAAAAAAATCAAGAGCAATAAAAAAAATCCCAATAAAGAAAAGAATAGTGGGCAAATGGTCTATCACAGGAAGATTCCTTTGTAGAAATCTGTCTAAAATAGTACAGTGCATACATGTGAAAAACAATTAAAAATTAATTTACTTTCATATAACAAGAAGTGAGCTAGAAGATAAGCATAGTCCAGAACTGAGTGATGCATAAATATCCCACCCCTTCCCTAGCACTGGGAAACGCTGCAGCACAGGGATAGGAAAGTCGAGGAAGTGACCAGCTAATCCTTTTTTACTGAGTTATTTATTGCGTGGCCCCTACAAACAGACCGACGTGGACAAGAAAGGTCAGGCAAACCCTTCACTCTTGGGTCTCCATCACTCCCAGGCGACGGCTGGGGGGTCCGTGCAGAAACGCCGCGAGGGCCAGGGGTAATTCCTTTCCCCTGCCTCCGCCTGCCAGCCCTTCGCTCCCGCTCCCTTGCTGGAAGCTGTCACTCCCAGAGCGGGGTCACTGGAAGGAATTGTCTCTGCTCCTTCAGCCAGATGCAGACTCAACCGCTTTATTTTACAGGGCCTTCGGAAGCAAGTTCAATTAAGGAAATGAATTTTTTCACTGACGTGGCGGAGAATTGCCCGTAGCTTGATCTGCAAAGGGGCTTGTCTCCAGCAGAGATGTGATTAAAAAAAACTGCTTAAGGTTCAGAGCACAGGTGTAACATAGACCAATGTGGCTTTTTTCTGCAGTGACTTTTGACCGTGGTCTTAGTAGCAGCATGAGTCTCAGCAGGCATGCACTGGGAAACCCAGTGTTAAATGGCAGTAAGAAAAATCCTAAAAATCAAAGTTATCTCTTTGTGACATTTCTAGCTAGCACCCTTTTGTAAATCTTATTTATTTTGGCTTTATGCCATTAGGAATTGAAATAATAAGGACAACTAATCTTTCAGAATATGTGAACCAAAAGGGGCACATAATGTAATAAAAATATACTTCTTCCCCTGACTAATATACAAACGGGCACCAAATAGTGCAGTGCTTTCACTAAGATTATTTCTTCAGTGAGTAATTGCTTCTAGGCACATACTGGAAAGAATATGAATTGTAACCTGTTATTTATGATTTATGAACCATTACGAGTGTTCATGGTATTGTGCTACTGATGTTCCTGATAATAAAGATATAGAGCATAATAAATTCCTGACCTTTAAAATGATCATTCGCAAGAAGACTCATGTCTAGAGTATTAGTAATTGCATAAGGAGCTGTTGAATTTTTCACCTATGAAGACTATACAGGAATTAAAAAAAAAAAGAGCAAATGAGCTGCTAGCAAAGACCCATTTTGTGTAGGAACCACTGGGGTGAGGAGCATCACAGCTCCTCGCTCCAACAGCTTCATGGTTTGACAGGCCATTTGTTTATGCTTTTTGGGTAGGTTTGGCTAATAGGCCAAATTGTTGCAACTGTTTTGCAGTAAAAACTTTTCTAGTCTTGGGGGATTTTAATTTTTGTTTCTCATTTCTGTTTTTACGAGTCAAGCAATTTTTCTATTTTGCTTATCTGTAAAATAGGCATTATAATTTGTAAACTGCAGAAACTTTTAAATGTTATTTAAGCTGTACAGCATGTTGAAAACATGGATTTTTTTCTAGGCCCTATTAATTTTATTTCCAGAAAATCCCAGAATGCAAAAAACAAAATGATGAGGAGCTGCTGCTAAAAAGACATAAAAACAGGGACTCAAAACAAGGTATATTTAAGGGGGGGAGGGGGGGGATTCAGCTGTGCAGCCTCTAATAAAGAACTAAATTTTCTCAGTTATTCCTTGAGGACTGCAGGAAAGGAGTGCTTTTAATCCACCCACTAGTCTGTATGGGACCTAGAGACCTGCACTAACAAGTGCTGTTATTGTATTTTCAAAGCTCACGATAACATCTCTATTGAACAGGAAGATTTTCTTCTCAAGTGAAAGACTGGAAGCTTGTGAAACTACTGACTTTGCCAGGTAATGAAACGGCTTCTCCAAACTTTATAAATGTAGCGACAAAAATACAACATGTAATAGGAAGTACCAAAACCTAACGTTTTAAGCCCTCTTAAGTTTCGCTATCTTTAAAAGTTCACATCAGTGGAAAATGTGAATGACTGTAAGTGACATTAGCATCAGAGTATGCCTAATTCATAATTACCTACTTTGTGCACAGCAACAATTTACAAACCCTCTATTCACTGGCAATTTGAAAAGAACTTTCAGACGGGATATTTGGTAAATTTCAATTAGACTAGAAATGCCTTAGAGGGCCAGTTACATATTGTGGTATTTATGCAGACATCAAAGATTTAGTTGTTTAGTCAAGGAAAACGAAGGCAGTCTGACTATTCAGAGTATTTAGGAAGAGTTCTGTTTATTTCAACCCAGAATTTTACCATAAATAGATGTACCAGTTACAAAATGAATTACTCATTCTGATAATCCAAACTTCTACATCAGTTGTTTCCATAACTTGCAACCTTAAAATCTTCATTTTTCTTTTTCTTTTTTTTTTTTTAATTTATGTTACTACATCAATAGAATAATACTGAAGAAAATCCTGCACTGTCATTTTTGCTGTAGTTGTCAGGAACAGGAATTCATAAGTATCGCTGGAGTTCAGAGTGAGTTCAGATAATTTAAACCTTGGAAAATGACTAGGCTTAGGTTTTTTCTGGACCATTTGATAATGATCTGAGTAGTCTGCTTTCTAAACCATGTGGATGAGTTGCATTTGAATTTGACTCTCCTTGCTTGCAATGCTTTTTCCAATTTGCTGTTGCTCCTTCCAAACTAATCCCAGCTTTGTCAGAAGAGGCAGCAGACTGACTTGGGTTTATCACTAAACAGTATACACTGCTAAAATAATAAGCTGTTAAATCAATGAACTTTGAAAAAAAAATAAGAAAGCTAAGTAAAAAGTTAGTCAGTTACTAATCTGCTAGGTGCTAATTACTAATACACAAAATTGCACTAAAAATTGAGCACTTCCATTGCAATATTTTCTGGCATAAACCCATGTTTTGCCTTTATTACGAATCGCATGTTTTCATCATCAACTTGTGTGAGTAAGGTGAAAGATGGATCATTATTACTTGTACAGTGGCTGTCTGATCCTAAATACTTGAAAATGAAGGGAAATATAACCTGAACATTGAAGTAATCAAACCTTACTCTTTCACAGCCAGCTGTTCTACCCTTGTGATTGCATGTTAGAAACCTCTGTGTGCCTGCTTTTATAAGGCTGCTTTTATAAGGAAGGCCTTCTTTCAAAACTAATTTGAGTATGTGTGACTTCAGTTGCATCTTTATAAAAATACTAACATAGAAAGGGACTGTGAAAATAGTCCAAATCCTGTTGTACACTAAGGGCAGGGAGCTGTGGATAGCACGATCTGTGATATGCACATTTTGGACCCTATAAATGCTGAGGGAATGTATTTCTTGGTTCTCGGTTACCAAGACATTTACAGACGTGTTCTTTTCAGTGCGATGAAGTAGACGTTCATTATCTTTGGCTCTACTTCTGTATATACTGCCAAGAATAGAGAAGACACTTGTAAGAGTTCAGCACAGTGTAGAACTTTACACTTTCCCCTCTTTTTCTTTCTTTTTTTTTTTTTTTACTATTTCCTGGAATCCAAAGATGGCTTCCTGAGGGGACTGTCCAATAACTCAGCAGAGCCAGGAGACAACCTGCGTTTGTTCCTTTCTCCTCAACGCTGCTTCTAAAGAGGTAAGACACCTGGTACGAGGTGGGAGGTGATGCTGCCTAAAGCATTAATGCTCTACTTTTAAAAATTCTTTTTCTGGCTATAAATCAGAGAGAGCAAGCCACTTCCAGTGACATCAACCACTTTTATATCAGAGATGGTGAAAGGCAGAACTCATCACACAGCCACCTTCTTAGGTTCTAAAACCTTTATTTGGGTAATTTCTAATATACTGTTGAAACACATCTGTCGATACCATTATTCTATCTTCTCTCTGTGTATGGTTTCTTGGAATGAATACTGTTCTTTGTGGGAGGTTAAAATAAAGCAACTGTTTTTATCTTTTCAGGTAAAAAAACCCTGTGGTGTGTCTTACCTAACCAACACTGGGCTTTACAGTAGCTCTGTTCCTATTCTTTTCCTTTGTAGTTTATGTAGTCATAACGTTTCCATAATTCTTCCCTGAATCTCAGGGAAAAAAAAAAAGAATAAAACCTAAGAAGTACAAGCCTGTATAAGCAACCTGGGTCATGACTTGTGGTTTCACTTGGGACCACACTTGGAAGTGGAAAAGTTACTAACACAGAGTATTCTGAAGTTTTGTTTGCTTCCTTCCGACCTTCACCCTCTCTTTATTTCCCCAAACTTTTCCACCATTTGCTCCATTCTCTGTAATCCCTCAAACCCATTACTTTATGACACTACTAGCATCATGTTCAGGCTGCTACACAAAGACTTGCAGTAAAGTCTTCTGATTGCTGCATTGGTACCATTTTTCAAGTGCAGGCTAGTCACTAAACAGGTTTTGAATCCTGGAGACCAATAACATTGTTCTACTCATGAGAAATTCACTCTTCTCCTTCAAAATCAGAGTACAGGACATGTGACCCTTGTTTTCCTCTAGCTCCGCTGAGTCTGTCTCTGCCAATGTTAGCACCCCTTACCTCCATCCTACAGAGCAAGAGAAATCAGTAGGATTTCCCATTAATTTTAACTATGTTGTTTCAGAAGCAGGAGTTCTCTCTTTTTTCCTAGCAGTCTGATAGGTAGAACTTCTCCTGCAGAAGGGAGGAGATGGAAGCTCCTCCTTAGCAGTGCTGAGAGACATTGGTGGTTGGTAGACACACAGGACATGAGAAAAAAGAAAAATCACTGGGAAGATAATTAAGCAGGTTACCCACAGAGGTTGTGCAGCCTGACTGCGCAAAGCTCTTAAATAACCTGGCCTAACTTTGGCGTTGGCCCAGCTTTGAAAAGGGGGTTGGACTAGGTGGCCTTGGAGATCCCTTCCTGGCATGGTGCTGGGCAATCACACTCTGTATGTCCCAGCAGGGTACATGTACCACCGGGCCATGGGTACCCTTAGCTAAAACACCGCGTCTGTGCATCAGGGCGAGTGCTCCTCCCGCTGTGCCAGTCAGAGTGGCCCAGCAGCCATACCAAGTCTCCCAGTTCTGTCTCTGCAATGGCTCAGCTTGAAAAGGCAAGGTGGAATTTTTTTTTTCAAGGGTACCTGCTAATGCAGTAGTCAGGACACCTTCTGAGGTAAGGTTTAACCTTGTCTTTCCCATTTAATCTGCTATTGCAAAAGAGCAGATGATTGGCACCTTTTCCATTAAAGATCACTCGCTAGCCTGTGAAAGCAAAGTAAAGCATTTGGGGAACTTTTGGGCTAAGTGTATAAACACTGAGTGGTCAAGGGAAGAACTAGAGATGTCATCTATCTGGACTTCCGTAAGGCCTTTGATACAGGCCCCCACAAAATGCTTACCTCTAAATTGGAGAGATATGAGTTTGATGGATGGACCGTTAGATGGATGAGGAATTGGCTGGATGGCTGCGTCAAAAGAGTTACAGTCAGTGGCTCAATGTCCAAGTGGAACCCAGTAACGAGTGGTGTCCCTGAAGAGTCCTTACTAGGAACAATAATATTTAATATCTTAATCAATGACATAGTGGGATTGAGTGCACATTCACCAAGTTTACGGATGGCATCAAGCTGCGCGGTGTGGTTGATTTGCTGGAGGGAAGGGATGCCATCCAGCAGGACCTTGACAGGCTTGACGAGTGGACCCATGGGAACCTCATGAAGTTCAACAAGACAAAGTGCATGGTCCTGCTCAGGGCAGTCCCCAGCATGGATACAGGCTGGGCAATGAGTGGATTGAAAGCAGCCCTCCAGAGAAGGACTTGGGGGTAGTGGTGGATGAAAAACTGGACATGAGCTGGCAATGTGCCCTTGCAGCCCAGAAAGCCAAGCCTGACCAGCAGGTTGAAGGAGGTGATCTTTCCCCTCTATTCCACTCTCATGAGAATCCACCTGCAGTACTGTGTTCAAGTCTGGAGTCCTCAGGACAAGAAAGACATGGACCTGTTGGAGCAGGTCCAGAGGACGGACACAAAAATTATCAGAGGACTGGAGCACCTCTCCTATGAGGAAAGGCTGAGAAAGTTGGGTTGTTCAGCCTGGAGAAGAGAAGCTCCATGGAGGAGACCTCACTGTGGCATTTCATTACTTAAAGGGGACTTATAAGAAAGAAGGAAAGCCATTGGACATAAGGAAGAAACTTTTTATCATGAGGGTGATTAGACACTGGAACAGGTTGCCCAGAAAGTTGTGGATGCCCCATCACTGGAAGTGTTCAAGGTCAGGCTGGATGCAGCTTTGAGCATTGTGATCTAGTGAAAAAATGTCTCTGCCCATGGCAGGAGGATTAGACTAGATTTTCTGTAAAGGTCCCACATGATCAAGTGGGCCTGCAAAGAGCCATCAGGTCAGTTACAGACAGGGATAGTCCCAAAGCAGACAAAATTCAAGCAAGCTCATGATTTTCTAAAATGTTAGATAACATAGAATCAAAAAGTATTATGAGAAAAAAACCACACGGATGTATCTCATTTCATATACCCTGTGATTTGTATTTGAAACACCCTGGGGTAGAAAATAAACATGCCTGCACACAAATGAAACACATCTTGGAAAATTCCTGAGCTTTAGCAAAAACATGTTGTTGATTCCTTTTGTCCTACACATAAAGCTATGTCATATAAGACATTTATTTTCACATTATTATACGGCTAATGAGACATTGGATCTATTTTGGGGCCACATATTGAATTTGTTTAGTGGAATGTCAGGCTGCTTATATATAGATCAATTGAGAATAATTGGACATGAACATGAGATATTTCTGGTCAGTAAGGAATCAAAACAATATTCACAGAGAAAGATAGCTGCGAAATATGGGAAAAGAAGCAATGCAAATGCAAATGCAAATGAAAAACATGACAACACAAAAAACCTGGGATAAAATAAATCCATCTACCATCCAGACCAGTGAGTGCCTTTCTGTAACATGGTCTATTACACCCCACATGTCATTTCATTAAAAGAACTAAAATCTTCCTTATTTTTTGTTTACAAGTGTTCTTGGGACTTCAGGATTTCTCTCAGATTCCTTGGGAAACATTGGTTGTTCTTTTCTATAAACATACTAGTAAACAAAACAATCAGAGGAAAGGACCGTTCACTGCCACACAGTCCACAACAAAAAATTGGTAGCCTGGTTTGGTCTAGCCCAGTTAAGTTTTTAATGTCTGGCTACATTGAAGGGTTGAGCATGGACTATGGGTTGTTTTCTAGCAGGTAGTTTAGGTGTGGATGTCCTGTTTCAGCTGGTAAGAAAGCTCAGCTGTCCAGATGGAAAAGAGCCGGGTTACACCAGTTGGATTCAGGGCAGATAGTGGCCCCTAAAATATGTTATTTACTTGTGTGTGTGTGCTGTAGGGTTTGAGGCACTGAGTAGGGTTTGGTTCCTGGCTCATCATTTGGCTCATCAGCAGGGATCTGGAAATCCTGAGAAAGCCAGTTGCTACTTTTGGTGTTGCACTGTTTGAAGATGCAGAACTGGACCCCAGGTTGGCTTCTGAAACTTGGGCTTAGGCGCTCCCAAGTTGCTGAGCTACCCAAATTACCCGAAAATTAAGTTCTGTGAGCTTCTTCCTAATTTTCTAGTGAAGCATGAAGCTGATTTAGCACTGTCTTCTGATTTCACTGCAGAACTGAGGCTCTAGCAGCCTGTTTTTTGGTGGTGGTTGTGGTAGGTTTTTTGATTTATAATCTTGTTGGGTTTGGTTTTTTGTTTTGTTTTGTTTTGTTTTGTTTTTTAATATGGGCGTCAGCTCTAATTTCTGTGAATGGAAGTTGGGTTGGTTTTCAACTGGCTTGAATGCTGATGAATTGTAATTAGCCACACATGTGTTGCACAGTACAGATTTTCTTCTTCAGCTGGAAGAATGTCACTCTACACGAGCTGATAAGTATATTTATTTTCTCAACAGTCACATCAAGCAGACACTTCAAAATAATAATTTGAAATGTGTTGTTTCCATGACTACTGCTTCCAGAATAAATGTTTGTTAAGATCAGGGGTTAAACAATGAAAAGAATGCAGTTCCGTGTGGTCCAGGAACCTGTGCTTCTCCATAATTCTTCCTTCTCTTTGTCTGGTGCAGTGGGAGCTCCCTCTTCATAAATATACCATTTCCCAGAAAAGGAATGAGAAAGGGGGAGAAATGCAGCCAAAATGAACTCAGTTTTTTTAACTAAGTATTTCTGGAAAATATTTTGTGGTATTTGCTCAGCCCTATTAAATCATCCAAACTATTTTATTGACACTGAAATTTATCCATATAATCATTATAGACTTCAACAGAACTACTCTCAAGTGTTGCAGTTGAGGATCAAGATTAGGGAATTAACATTAACATGCCAGCAAGTATACTATTAGATGCTCTCAGGGATACTGTATTAGAGGTTCATGATGCAATGAAAAGAGCTGTAGGCTGATAATCGGTCTATGTTGTCCCTTTGTTTCTTTTACCCCCACTGGTCTTTGTCCATAGTCATTACGCCACATGTACAGCCGTCTGTCCTTGGTATTTATTCATGTTACTGTCATGTTCTCATTTACCTAGTGTAACTATGCTGTTGTATTGCTCTTTCCTTTTAAATTCACTCCTTCCTGACATCTAAATATATTTTCATGTACTTTTCTCTGAACTGTTTCCCTCTATATTGTTCCTGATCAGCAAGGAAAACACCATAGATGAAGAGAAGGCCAATGATTTAATGCTTTCAAAATGCCCTCCACTCATAGAAGGGATTGCAACACTGACACTTAGCTTTGATTTTTTTTCTAGACTAATTAACAGAGAAAGGTGTCACTGGGAACAGCACAGCACCAGCAAGATTCTTGCATGGGTGAAGACCATGACAATTTACCAGAAATAAGTAATTACAGCTCCCAGCTCCATTGGTGCACCCCAGGTAGGATTTAGGTGAGCAATCACAAGAAATGCCCTTTCCTAAAGGCAGTGTCACAATTAATATGGGAATTTCTCTACAGATCAGGTTTGAAACTCATCAAAGTCAGTGGGAATGTGTCAGAGTCTTCAGCGGAATTTGAATCAGGCCCTGAGTTACTCCTGAATATACCCTTTGAACAGCATTATAAGAAAAGTCAAAGATAAATATTAAACTAGTTTAAAATTATTATTTCCTATGTTCCATGGATATAAGTTAAGTGTCACAGATAACCTCAGATTCCTTCAAATTTGAGCTGACTAACGCCACAACAAGTTTTAAAACGGGGATAAAGATAGTGATCTTCCAGCTAGTTCAGGATAGGTATACCATACCCACCAAAGAAAATAAGGACATTTTTACAGGAGAAGCAGATAAGGGCCATATGCCTGACTTTGATATGTATCCAAACATAGAAAAGAACAAAAAGTGATCAGAAATTTATCTCCCATTTTTAATGATATTGTTTTAGCAAGCGTGAAAAGGGATCCCACAGGGAACATGATTAATGCCCAGCAGAGAGGTAAAAACAGATACCTTCTACTGCTGTAGAAACTGCCAGGGACAGACTTTTTTATCGTAAAGTAATTAGGACTCCAGACCTATTTTAACTAAAGAGAATGTGAAATATATCTAAGCAGAAGACAAACTCGACATGAGTAATAAAGGATCTACCTACCCCTTCCTGCCTATGCCTTTTTCAGTGTACAGATTATTTGGGATAAAGACTCAATATGGTAAAGGTGGGTAAGAAAAGACAAAAAGAAAGTCTGGCTGCGGAAAACTCTTTCATTCCTTTGCATGTTGGATAGTTGAGTATTGTGCTTCCTCTGATCTTGGATTCAAAGATTTTTTCATAGGTGTCTAGAAGTAATAATGGGGAAATTCTATGTTGATATCACCTTTTCATTAGGTTTCTTTTACAATATTTATGACTAATATCCGGAAAAGCCACATATTAGACTTCTTGTTATCTAACAAACAAGAACTCCGTACTTTTAGTAACAAAACCCCTTTTGTTCTTGGAAGCCAACTCTACACATTTTCTAGGTAGTTGCATTTTTTTTTTTTTTTTTTTTTACTGCTGTTATTTTTGTCCAGTGCACCCCTAGGAGCAAAGTTAGGGTAGTAAACTTCTTTATGATGAACAAACTACTTTGTTAGATTGTAAACTACCTGGAGAAATGTGTGTGTTTAAAGCCCTAAAATAGCACAAGTAGCAGACTTGCTCTTTTGTTTGAAGTGATGTGTTGGTTTGATAGCATACGGTTGATGTTATGTAACCTCTAATATAACTGTCAATTGATAAAAAAAAACCCAGTAAGGATAGCGCATGTATGTACATACCAGTGTTACGAAGCCACCTATATTCAATATGTAACACTTCAAAACAACTCACAAAATCATGTTAGGATCAGACACTCTTTACCAGTAGAATAACAACATAATTGATAGAAGACTTGGTATTTATTGGGAAAAAAACCCCAACGTTTTCCTTGTTCAACACTTTATCATCCCCAACCTAAGGAAGAGGGTATTAAAAGGAGTGATGGATCCAGAGTATTTCTGGCAAGTCATTTCACCATTCTGCACTGGGCTTTCCTTACCAATTCAATGAAATAAAGACTTTGTCTTTGAAGTACTTTGTGGTCAAGGCAGTTGGCAAGTGTAATCTTCAGGACAATTTAGTATCAATTTCTAATAAAAAATTGTGAGATAATGTTACCACTATCTTTTCATGTTAATATTCAGCACTGCTGGTATATGAAATCAAAAGGCAAATTCTACAGCCCTAATTCCCACTGAGAAGCAGCTAGTCATGTGAGGAGTCCCATACCTCCTCAGCCTTCTTTCTGTTCATCAATTTCCTACATCTCCTATAGAGGAATGAAGAAAGCAGCTTTTGTACTCATCTGTTCCTAAACTTCCCATAGGATCTGTAGAATTTAACCCTAAGATAAAGAAAGATGGCCTCTTATAGATTCATAAATTTTTAAGGCAATAAAACAGATCAAAGTATTCTTCCTAGTGTTTCTATATTAAGACCATAAATTCTGTTTGAACTAAAACTGTAGCTCTTAGAAAGTCACTCTGTCTTTATTTAAACAGCCCATATAATGAAGAAATCCCTATATTCCTAAATAAATCTCACAAGTCAGAGTCCCAGTGTGGCAAGGACTCAGATTAAGGAATAGAAAAGTTAAAATTACTTAAAAATATGGGTAAGATCTAATTGTAATAATATTACAGTAGTGAAACTACCAAATTCTGTCTTCTGAGACAGGAGCAGACTTGAGTTCATCTGTTAATATAAACTGACCTAAAAAAAAAAGTCTTCATGTCACAAATCTGCAAGGTTCTACACAATTTCATTATCTCACCCACCTCTGGTCATTCTATATGTAACCCTTCTAATTTTGCTATCATACATCTCAGATTTTCAGAACTTGAGATGAAGAGAAAAAAATCTTGAAAAATGAATACAGGGTCACTGAGAAAAAACAGGATGAAATGCTAGTTTTCATCAGAATTCAAATCCACTGAAACTGCTCTGAGATTTTAAAATGTCTTTTAAATCTGCTTTGTCATTTTTGTTTGTCTTTCCTCTTCTGGGCTCTGGCCAGGTCCTGAAGCAGAACAAGCATTTGTGGAACATAGCTTGTGTTTATGACATATTTAATAAGGTGTAGTGAAGTGTATTGTAATTATATGATTTGTCAAGTGAACACTTGCAAAGCATGTTGATTGTTATTTGAAGTCTTGCAATTTAGACCATATGTGACCTAATAACAGGTATTTGAGCATTAATATCCACTTACTGTAGCCTATTTCTAATTATTTTTGAGATGTGTTGAAATGCTAAAGGATATCACCCCACCTTTCAGAGACATTCATAAAATAGGAGGCATTATTTGCAAAAGAAAACACCTACCTTGCCAAAAAAATGGAGAGTCCATCTCTACCAACAGCTCTCATTTTAATACATTGATATGGAGAAGAATTTTCCAGAAGAGGAGTCACTAAGCACAGAGGTAGGTCCTTTGTAGAGACAACTGTACACCCCATGTCTATAAGAATGGCATTCAAAAGCTAGGGGAAAAAATATCCTCTAAAAATACTGTTGAGCAACAGTGCGCTTAGAGTGCCAGAAAATTATATTTAGGACCATGGGTTTGCATAGGTAGAGACATACACAAGAGACCAGTGCCCTGACCAAAGATGAACATATGCTCTGAAAGAGAGCCCTTGCTGTCCAGTAAGACTTTTCTATCCTACCGCTGGGCTGGGCTGCTCTATCTTATGCAGATCTCTAGGGTATACCTGAAGTGTTTGGTTTTCTCAGCTGAATTTGGGAGAGAAAACTAATTCTTGGATTTGCTTGAGCATCTTCTTAGGTTGTAGCAATGTCATACTCCCTGGTGATCTTCTTGGGTGAGTCTGCACCAGTATGAACTTTATTGTGTTTCCTTTCACCCTTTGATTTTATCCCCTTCCTAATAAAAACCTGAAGAGCTAAAGATAAAGCAAAATGGAAGTGTCATGGTTTTACAATAAATCATTGGTGGGTTTTGCAGTTGGAAGGAGATGGCAATTTGAGATGAGAGGTTGACTCAGACGTCTTTCCTGATCTAAGGCTACATTAGCGCACTATGTTTTTTAAGGTTTGTTTTTCCCAGAGTTTCTGAAACCTTGGGAGTTTCCAGGCAAGCCAAATTTGTTGTGGTATTCCCCTCCAGAAGACAAGATGAAAATGCTTCTCCAAGGTCTCCACAAGGCTGGAAGAGGGCCCAAACCCTGAATATCATAATCCTGGATATGCAGCCTAATGCCTAGGATGTTATGGGAGAAACAGTCTCCACTGATAGCACCACTAGTATTAATTATAAAAATGTGAGTCATGATGGATTAGGTAAATCCCCAGAAGATACTTTGGGGCTCTGAGTACCAGAATATCCAAAGTGTAACACTGAGCGAGATGGCTAGGCTGTGCCAAGGAGCGGGATTTCAGACGTACCTCTGTACCTATTTCTTACCGGTTAGTTGTAGGCAGCCTGCGGCTCGGGGTGGCTTTGCCATGGCCACCTTTTACAGGTGTGTGGGCAGCAGATAATAAGCAAAAATGGGCAGCTTATCTGTGCAGGCCAGCTGCAGATGACCGCAATGGGACTGTTTCCATGAAAGACCTGGAAAAGCCTGATCCTTCATTTTTTCACTTCATTCTCCTACCTTCACCTTTTTGAGGAAGGTTTGTGGACTGGACATGTCCTGTTTTGGGACCTTCCCTAGTGTTCTTTGGTCTGAGTTTCTGAAGTGAACTTGCAGAAAAAAAAGCCCTGAAGTTATCACAGGTCTTAGTGATACAGGTTATGGCATTAGTGTTGCTTCATCTCTCTCTTGCTATCTAGAATTTTTAAAACTAATGTGTAAAATAAGTAGGTCAAAAGATGAAGCAAGAACATTTCTATTTATTTCAGTTGAAACAATGGATTTAAGCAGGTTTCCTCAGTAAGGAAACACCTGTATTTCATGTGATACTGTATCTTACAAACATTTTATAAAGGTTTACAGGTTCTGTAAATGCAGTACGAACTGGACAACAAGAAGCAGTGTCTTTGCTCATGCTTCCAAACCTTTTTAAATGTGATATTTCTCATTGAGCTTTTTTTTATGGCTGCATTTCCAGTACTCATCTCACTGTTCCTTTGCATTTACTGCCCCTATTCTTTATTCCTGCCTCTCTCAAACCTACAGTGATCAGGAGAGGAGCAATTATATGCTACTACAGTAGTTTAGGTAACAATCATTCTTAAACCAAGCTATGGCAATCATAAAAGATTTACTCTGTTATTATCACTCAAATAGACTTTATGTTGCTAACTCAATGATCAAAGCCAGTTATGTGACTTGCGGTTGATGAGAATGATTATGCAAGAATGTAGTCTGTATGTAATGATTTATGACTGTGTTTATTTTTTTCTTTCTTTATCGCTTGGTTTCCTGTCATTTGCCCCTGCATCCTTGGCAGTAAATGTGTCAGAATTACAGTAGAACACATAATAAACAGCAAAGTATGATTAAACAGTTTTTCAGGTAAAAAAACCTGTAGTTAAATTATTACAATTCTCATTGAAGAATTTACATTTTACATCTCAGTTTGTCAGTCATCTTGTTCAGGTAAAAATAATTGCATTGCATAACATATATGGAGAAGAGTTAATGTAGTAAACAATAAAGCATAATAAACCTTTCCAAAATTCTTAACAAGGTCTTTTATTGGACTATGGATAGTAATAACGTTACTGTGGAAACAGCTGACTTAGCAGTTGCAAAATACAACTACACATTGTTTTGCTTGAAACGAGCTAGGTGTCCAGAATGCTTTTTGTATGGTTCTCTTATGCATGCTCAATGACAGGCCTCAGCCTCATAAAACAGGCAAAACCAATACTGAAAACAGGAATGAAACACAGGGTAATTGAATTAACAGATGGAGAGTGTCAGAACTTCCTCTGTGGATCATGAAGTAGGGAAATAAAAAGTTAAATGCAAAATAGAAACAAGAGAGGACTGGAAAAAATTCTGCCCGTTTAACGAAAGAATGAAGATTTTCCTTAAAAATATTTCACAAGACATTTGAGCAGATGACCTGCTTTTGCCCTCTAGAGACTCCTCTGAAATAGAACCTCATGAAATTTTAATTGGATGCATCATTTTCTAAAAATGCAAAACATTTTTAAAAAAAATTTCCAAACATTAGAACAAAACTATCATCACAGCCCTTACGACAACGTACATCCACTTTAAAAATTCTATGTTAAAATATTGAAGTGATATTATGACTATTATTTGTAATTGTTTAGATCACTCAAGTCTTTTGTAATAGAACTATGATAGTTATATCTGTACAGCTAAATAAAGAGTGTCAGGAAACATTCCCAGTTACTGAAACTGGACTGTCTCTATAGCTAAGTTGTTAGAAAGGTCCGTGGCGCATTTTTGGTCCACAATAGCTAGCTCACTTCCTGATAGCTCCTGGTGAGGCTCAGCGACTAGACAGACCAAGGATCATTCCAAACAGGTTGTTTGTGTCCGGCTACGTAATTTCTCATAGGCAGTTTTGGACACGGGCTATTGAAAACCAGCTGGCCCCGTTGCCAAAAGAACAATCCCAAGCACCTTTAATTTACTGCTATTGATATAGTCATTGTGTCTATCCAATACTTTTGACTAGGTGAAGAGTCCAAGCCCAGCTGTTACTACAGGGATGACAGAAAGTGGCACTTTTACAGATTTGCCTTCTGCCTCCATCCAGGTCCCTCTAAGCAGTGGAGTTTTCTGCCACCACTCACGCCAATCTGGAATTTCACAGCTTTCCCACTTCTGGACCGAAGTTTGATTAAAACCTGATTGAAATTGCCTATGTATGGCAAGCAGTCAGTACTACGCAATGCTCCAACTATTTCTTTCTTGGAGAATTTTGTGATAAGTGCTATTGCACCAGCAACCTCCTTTTAAATAAAAAGGTCTGTTAAGAAATGGACAAAAGGTTTAAACATTTTATACACTTATAAAACAACGGTCTACACATTTGTTGACAATCAGTCAATTTTGTGGGTTCGACCCCAATCTTCACTAAAAAAACCCTCATCAGATGATCCTCTCTTTGGAGTCCCTGTAGCAGAAGAGCTGCTGGATTATCTTCTTGTAGCTAGTCCAGGAGCACTGGGACCCATTGCTGTCTCTGGTTTGCCCTCACAGAATAGTTCCTCCAGTCTGTGGTTCCTTGCTCAAGGAAAACTGCCTTTTTCATAGCCCTCAGGCTTCTGAGTCCTCTTACCATGCACTTTCTACAAGCAGGGGTAGGTGTTCAACAGCCTTTTGCCAGTTACCCAGCCAAAGCAGAATTACTTTATTTGGGCAGCCTTCGTGGGTTGAAATCAAAAGCCTCAAGTCTGTGGGAGAATGCTCTGAGACCTTCTCTCCCTGCTCCCAACTAACCATGGAGAAAACACATTGTGGCATATGGATGGATATTTATCACCCAATTCCTCTGTATGTCACAGTCATAAGGATGTGTGCTGTGCTCAGCCCAAATACCTCTGCAAGCAGAACTTTTCAAAAGAAAAAATAAAACATACTCAAATAACAGCAGTAATGTTTCCCTACAGTATTTCATAAATGCTTCACAAAGGCAATCCTTGGAGAGTTTTATATTATTTTCAGCACTCAGTTGCCCAGAGGAAGTGGTGAAAACTCCATTATTCAGCAATTTTAAATTAAGATTAGTAAAGTGCTAAGAGATTTAGTGTAGAGAACAGTTTAACTTTGAGAGGAGGATGAAGTACATGACCTTCTCCATTTCAAATACCTACAATTTTTGACACAAGTATCATCAATACTGAGTCTTTAGTAGGATGTTAAAATATAATTTGAAAAGATTCTTTATGGCTTAGGGACACCTAAAAACATGGGGAATCAGATACGAGTTTTGAAAAGTATATGAAAAAGAAAATTTAGTTTGGAGCAAAAAAGAAAGTCAATATATCTTACAGAAAGTTTTAAGTTGCTTTTCGTGCCCTTAAAGGTATTTACGTCTGCTAAGAACCATATTCCTTTCAAATAATTTTTGAGGGTATAGTTAAGAAAGATGATTTCTCAGATATTTGGTTTCTTGTAACTCATTCTAGCTTAAAATAAGCTATTTTCATTGTTCACATACAGGTTTTGTTTTGGAAAAAATTTACCTATTTGTATACCTAAAAGGAATCCAGCTTGTGGCAGAAAGAAATTAAAATACACTTCAAGATAACATCTATGCCTAGAAAAATACAGACTGAAAAGTAAGCAGGAATGCTGAAAGATCTGTAGCTACCAACAAGAAACACATTAAAACAAACACCTCACAAAAAAAAAAAATTGTTCTAGAAGTGCTATAATGCAGGTCATTAATGAATATTGTGATGAAATATTCTAGGACTCCCAGTAATGTGGGATACATGGTAAACTATGAAGTCGGTGAAAAGGAAGTTATATTATTACTTTAACAAAACCTTGGAATAAAGGCTGTCTGGTTAGACTACAGGTTTCCAAACAGCATCTTGAATGTATCAGAGTTACAACTTCAGGCACTGTCGCTGCTTTCATCTGTAAGCAGAGTCATGAAAGCAAAGTCCAGTAGGAAAAATAATAATGCCACCTATCAGCAGGTCCCCGAAATGCCTTGGCTTGTCTAGTGATGGTGGCGTTAACCCTGAATGTCAAAGATTATTTTAACTAAGGTTCTTGCTGCTATTTCGACATCATTTTTGTGTGTGTGAGTATGCCCAGCTGTTTCCTCGAGGGAACGCTTGCACAGCTGAAGTAAATGGATGAGCCAGGTCAAGGGAACAACATGCTAACGACTGACCTTCTCTATATATTTCTGTGTGTACGTGTGAGCGTAGCTCCTCACTCTGCTTGTCGCAAATCAACGTAAACAATCAAAGACCAAAGTGTCTTTTGTATAAGGTACACTAAAACTAACTGCGTCCTCTCGTGCTCCCAGTCTTCCCACTTCACTTGCAAATTAAAGCTGAATACAAACTTAAAATGTAGCTGTTTGTCTTCTTGCAAGCTGCGTTGTGGGTTTTTTGCAAGCAAAATTAGTAGTAGTAGTATAACTACCTGTTGTATAACTTCTTAATGCAATACAAAGGAATGAACTATGTCGCTCAAAGGCAGGTGGATGTGACGTAGAGGCCACACATGGATTTACTAATAATTTTGGAAATTATGAAAGGACGCAATATGAGATGAACTAGAGTGTCACCAAACCAAATAGGTAATATAAACCGATACTGGTTTGGATTATGAACTTTGAATATGTCTGCATGTAGTTGCTCACAAGAAATATGTTCGCTTAGGCTTAGCATTGGAAAATGAAATTGAAAGGCTAAAACCTCGACTGGGAAAGACAATAACATCAGACATGAATTTCTGCTTAGTACTGCAAGATTATGGGAGGGGGGCAATAACACAAGTTATGTCAGCTGCTGATGTTTTGATTAAATCAATGAAGACCAAATATGTCTGATACTCTAGTGAGTGATGCCAGAAGAACTGGGCATTTTCTAACAAAAAAAGAAGAGGTAGGTAAAGCCAAAAAAATGAACACACCAATAAATGTGGTCTGGAGCCCTGAACCAGTGACCTCACTTCCAAACAATGACCATACCATTGGTCATGTTTCCGATGGAATTGGTGACTGCAGACAAGCCAGGTCTCTCAGGCAGCATTTAGTTTAAATTCCAGGTTTGTTTTTTGATGCACATTGTCAGGCACTTCTGAATCCTTTTCCAGACCAGGTCTTTGTTACGAACATGCCATGATCCTCTCTGAGCCACTCACTTTAATTTCCCTTAGCACAGAAACTGAGGTGTGGAGAAAAAAGAGCCAGAAAGGCCTCTCGGAGACCAGCACCTCAGTCTATCACAGAAGTAGGATGTGGTTAAGGCACATACCTGAACCCAGGCTTCCCGGGTGGGAAACGTTCTTGGGAGCACAGATGCAGGCGTCATATATACAGACAAAAGGATAAAGAGTCTGATCATAGTCTGGACTACCCTTAATCGTCTGCCCTGTCTGAATCCAGAAAAGAGTCAACCGTAAAGACCCATAATCTTTGAAGGTTTTAAACCTAGCAACAGCAGCTGTTTTTGCAAGTGGAATTGACTTTTTTCTGGAATCCATTGTCAGATTTAAAGGAAAATTTGTAATGAAACTGAGGGCTCCAAATGTAAGACATACCTGGAGCTTCAGACCAAAAAGCAATTCTTTTAAATCCCCAGAAAAAGCATCTAAAATTATTAATGCATGTGATCCCAGGGCAGAGAGAATAAGTTTCTGTTAAGCATGAACCTCCATTCACATAATTTAGGAGACTGGCTTGCTTAGTATGTTTGTCTTTACTGCTTGTTTCAACAAATCAATGAAAGAGCTGACTTCATGACTGCGGTTCTTTTAATTTGGCCACCAGGGATGTGCTGAAGGGCTGATGCAAACTGCTTAGGCAAAACTACCAGCTTGTTAAAGCTGGCCCCGTAATCCCATGGGTCAGACTGTAAATAAAATAATCACTGAGGCTATGCCTTGCTAAGCTTGCCTACTGCTTTCGAGTCAGGAAGCAAGGCCAGCACTAAATTAGGAAACCTCCTTCTCGCTGCTTGGACCCTTCAGGACTGAATGACTTTTTATTAGACTGCGTTTGCAATAAGAAGAAGTTAGGAACTGCTCCAACAAAATGTTTAAGTATAGGCTTTATTTCTAACACCTGAGTGTTGGTCCTTGGAAGTGACCGTAAAGGTAAGCATGTGCTGAAGGGTTTTGCTGAGTTGAGGTCTCAGGACTCTACTTATGCTGTCTGTAATGAGGTGTAACCTGCCTCTGGGACTAATTCTCTCCACAGAAGAGGAGCCAGGATGTGATACCCTGGAGAGGAGACAGCCTGAATCCTCCTTTTCACTGCGTCTATTGAACTCGTTAGTGTAATTAAGTTGACACTCTATAATAAATTTAACTTCTGTTTTCCAAGATGCAGACTGGACTGGTCCTTAGTTGCCATATACCACTTTGCCGCATCTACATAAGCTGTGACTTAGACTGTGTAGAGCATCTTCTAGCCAAATCTAGCATACATGGATTTAATAGGAATATTTCCGACAAAACCCTGGACAGCTGTCTGTTATCACTAATATTTTTTTCATTTTTTCTTGCAAAATCTTTTCCTATCATCTGGACAATTTGTTTCTCTTTTTTATTTTTTTTCTGGTAAAATATGCCAAAAATTATGCTTTAATACACTTTAATTAAATTAGATTTTGAATCTGTCTCTGATGTGAGGCTTCCATACCTATAGTACTGTATTGCATTGGTCTTTTTAAAGTTGGGCTCTCACTACCCTTTGCTAAAGTAATTATCTCTTCCTTTCCTGCAGACTGAAACTAAGCTTGCATGCCTCCAGCTTGCCAGAACTTTCACTTCAAAATTTTTTCTAACTTGAGAAATCTCTCTCGTCTTGGGCCTCCAAGACGTACAACCAGGTTCAGCAGTTGTTGGAGGCCACATACCCCAGCAGCCTCTGTCCTGTTGCTGCTGCCATCCCCAGCTCTCCTCTGGAGCAGTCGCAGGCTCCCAGAACCTTGTATTTTCATCCTGCCTTCCTCTTGAGGGGAATGTTGCCCACTGCTGACAGCTGCCATGTGCATACCACGGTTATACAAATTCAGCAAGACTTATGGTCACCGACATTTTGTTTTTTCTCACTGCTGGGCAAGGTCTTTGAGGTAACATGGCCAGTTGACTGAGAGGCAGGGGTCAGGAACTTTCCTGTCTACAAGTTCAGCAAAAGCTGAGATCTTCCAAGCTGTCTTATCTTACAATGGTAGGTACTGGCAAAGCAGCCATTATTAGAGAAAATTTGGAAGATTGGGGATGAAAAACATCAGTTCATCCTCATCTGAATCCAAAAGCATGAAGGGTTTAGGTAGCAACCGTGCTTTACCGATTGGCATTTCTGTAAAATTGTTAACGTATTAACAAAAGTGTCTTGACCAACTCAGTAGGACAGTTGGCAGTATGCTAATCTGCCGGTGTAAAAGGAAAAGCTGTAAATGCATTTGCGAGCATGTTTTAATTATGTGTGATATCCTCCATCTCTTTCTTTTCAGGTTAGCTTGCACCTGTTTGTGTTGGCAATCCAGCTGTGTAAATCACGTTACATGGACAGGATTACTCTACCACTCCGAAGCCCAAACCGTTGAAATGTCCAAACAGAATCTTTCTGGCAGCAGAGAGCGAAGCGTCTCCTCTGTTCCAAGGCAGAAACACGCAGCACCCGCATTACCCAAGATCGTTTTCCTTCACCCAGGTAATTCTTCCCTGTGAGAATTGCAAATGTCATCGCGGCGCGGATCAGAGCAGGGTGCTGCAGGTCCCCTCAGACCCTTTCTCCATCAGAGCGTGTCCCAGCCTCTCCGCTGCAGCAGCACCTTCTGTGCCAAATGGGCTGGGAGCCCACGCTGAGCTCTCGCGTCAGTCTGGCTCCTGCACGTCCCCGAAAAAAACGGTCCAAGTCTGCAACGTCTGCCAGGCCTATTTACACATTAAAGTGTGCTGCTTGTCTATCAGTTTCATCGTACGGCTGTGGAGTCCTTGGGGTGTATCAAAATAAATTCACTGCTGGGGTGAGACTGGGATAGTCTCAGCATCACCAGCAACATACTCGGGTCAAAAACCGTACGAGAACAGCTTGATGCCTTGTCTTCTTTTTCTTTTGGCTTTTAATTACGGGTGGGTTGGCTTCCCCTGCTTCCCTCTTTTATCTGCCTGCTGTTTCTCACAGAGTTATGACATGGGGCAGGAGAAGACACGACTCCCGGGGGCAGAGGACGGCCCGCAGCCTGGGGGTAGGCAGGGA
This sequence comes from Aviceda cuculoides, assembly GCA_035590195.1. Taxonomy (NCBI): domain Eukaryota; kingdom Metazoa; phylum Chordata; class Aves; order Accipitriformes; family Accipitridae; genus Aviceda; species Aviceda cuculoides. Next base: position 6,048,343 of record JAVJGG010000013.1, read on the forward strand.
TGTGAAATTGGAGGCCTGGGGATGACAGCAAACCTCTCCCACAGGACACCCCTAATGCGGTAAGATGTTTTGCAGGGTGCAGTAGTGCCCTGTCAGGGCGTTTAAACAGTACACAGCATTTACGTCCAGTCTTGGCCTTTACTCTTGCGTGCACAAATTTGACCAGGAAACTTGGCTCGAAAGTGGAATCGCCTTGAAGCTTTAAGGGACTTAGACTTGGCGTTTTGGAAAAGCCTAAGTGGAAGATTGAAATCCAGCTTTGACTTCCTGAATGCCCAAACTCTGGGAAGGATTTGGATGCAGCAGTAATTTTTCAGCCCAAATAAAATACATGATAATTGTGGATGCTCCACTCTCAGGCACATTTGGGGAGGAATTTTTCAATGTACACAAAGAACCCTGTTCTTCCATTTCAATATTGAAGATGGGACAAGAGTATTTATTATCTTCTCTATTACACACTGTATTCATAAATTTTGGAAGGCAATGGGAATATATATGCTTTTTGGAGAAAGTCCTCCAGGAAGGAATTTTTTGGATCATGGCTAAATGATGTGAGAAGTTTTTTCAGAGGCCAAGAGGCCCTTTTTTGTTCATGTGAATGCTCAGTAGTAGAAACATCCTCTGCCAAGCAAAATGACCTTTCAGTAAACTAAGAAAACAATACAAGTAAGGGAACCAAAGCCTTGCAGACATCTGAAATCTACAAAGATACACAGAAAAAAGTCTTTCTTTTATTTTTAAAAACACACCCTTTGGCTGAGAAATGTCTGTAAGCATCTGTGTGTGTAAAGCATCTGAATAAACTGAGCAGAAGTGACTGTCAATTCTGTATTTTTGAAAATGCTTTTGCTGAAACCTGTAAAACATGAGAGGGTTCTACAGAAGTTCCTTTCTGCGTGAAAAAGGTACCACAAGATGGCACCTTCTGAAGAGAATATCTAACATTTAAATGGAAAAAAAAAAATCGTCATTTTATAAAGGACTTTTCATAAACATATGGTGGATTAAACATATGGTGGATATGAATGAAAAATGCAACAGGGACTAAGTAATAAGATGGGGAAGCATAATGTAATCTTTGGCATTTATAAATATGCAATCCTTGACTGAAAACATTTATATACATGTTTAGCTTTCTGACTAACGCAGTAACTATACTGCACAATGGATATGTTACATACTTGTAACAAATGCCAGGTCTTAAAGTACATTTTTCAATCCTACACAGCAGATTTGGGCATAAGCTACCGAGCTTCCAAAATCTATACAGCAGACAACGATAACTGCAAAATACAAACTTGTCCCAATTCCTTTAATTAGGCAATTGAAATTGTATTTTGGTGCATGATTATGAATTTAAATAAAAATTATGAAAATTCTGGAGATATTTTATAACTTAACTGGCAAGGAGGCGTAGATGAGAACCAATGTTGTTCCTCACTGCAGCAAATTTTTCTCTCTAAAAATAATGTAGCTTCTGGTTTGCACGCACAAACACATCTCGTATTTCGCATACACACAGGGCTAGCATGTATACAAGCACACTTCTCCTCCTTGAAAGGCATTTCTTTCTATATTCTTCAGCCTCCACAAGCTGATTTTCAGTCCAAAGAGAGATTTTCGAGAAACGTCATTATCAATAGACTGGTTCGGCGTTTTTGTTACGGATTCCTTTTTTTAGCTCTAGAGCTCCCTGTGTCTTCTCACAAGTATGAATAGGATAGATGGTTTCCTGCCGGCATTGGCGTCTCTTTCCATTCAGAAAACGTTTTCCTGTGTTACTGGTGGAGCAGAAGTTGGCATGGTTTTTCAGATGTTTACCAGTGTGGCTGTCAGCTTGTCCGATGCCAGTAATGATGGCAATATATCTGTCTCCAAGAAAAGAACTGTTTGTTCATTTAGCCTTCCTTCTTTTACTGTGTACGTCCACAGAAGTAAAACAAATGGTTTGCAGTGATACATCTTAGATAATTGACCCCTGGAGATCTGCCACACAAGCCGGTGAAATATACTGGAAAGCCTCAGTGTAAACTGCTTGAAAGACCTTTTAAGCCAATATTATTAGGTCATTGAATCAGAACACAGCAGAGATGTGGTTAACATTGTGTGTTATTCTTTCCATTTCCACGTGCAGACTTCTAGCTCAAGTACTTCAAAACAATAACCCTCTATGAAATTTGTTATATTACATTTAGACACTAGAGAACATCCTTTACCTAATTATGAAAGGTTTGAAATATTTCAAAATCTGACGCTGAAAATTGCTTGCTTCAAATAATTTAATTGAATATCTCAGTTCTTAGCACATCCACTTGCTATGAGGTCCTGTCATAAAATCCTGTTGCTTCATAGAACATTTTACTGGCAAATTATCTTTTCTAGTACTATGAGATGAATAGAGAAATAACAATTCAACAGAAAGCAGGTTTTCTGAAAATTAGTTATGAAACTATGTGGCAGCCATCTGTAGAATAATAGTCTTTTTCCGATATACTGTAATTTTACATCTCTGCAAGACTATACAGATAAGTAAGATAAATTGATATTGTGTGCTTTTAAAGATGTATTTTTAGATCAAAATGTCAAACATGAGATTTAAATGCTGGTCACTTGCCAAATGGTTGAAACCACACAGCCAGAAATTCTTCCTTATGATTAACAGAGGTCTTATTTGCAAGTATGGAATTTATGATTTCGGATAATGTGATAAGATAATATATTTTCATTTGCGTCAAGCACAGTAGGCAAAAAGTATATATACCTGAATGATTAATGGAGGCAGAGAAAAACAGGGAAAGAGATAAAGGCAAGAGCCACAACACTGCAAAACAAAATGTGGAAGAAAATATCTGGTATAATCTGAGGTTCCTATCAGTCACACTGACCCCTTCACAAACTTCTAAATTATGTCAGCCTGTAAAAATGGATTGCTTCACCTTCTAGGTAAGTCAGTGATATGTGAGTTCACTGAACACAATGCCTTTATAATAGCCATTAATCTTCATGGAAAAAAATACTCTATGTGCTCTGGAATGCACTGCATCCATTCTACCCTGAAACCTCATCTTTGTTCCTAGTAATTACCATCTGTTTCTAATTTCTGATATTCTGTGTCAGTGGCAAAGACTATTCAAGCTTCTGTACACAATATGAACTAAGATAGTTAATATATTTTTATATAATAAGGCCATTTTTCTAAAAGCAATAAATAAAATTTAGCTTGTAAAGCAGAATATAATTTACTTCTGCTCATGCCAGTTTAAACAAAAGTAGGAACTGGAGACCATTTACAGATCTTGCTGTGAGCAGCCCATACGTTCTGCTTGCAAGTATGTCAAGATTACTAAAAGTCCTTACAGAACCAAATTATGTTGTAAGAACAAAAGGAAACAAAGTCCCCGTATCAACACATTTTTCCAACACAGGCAATTAGTTAATCTAAACAGCATCCTTGCATAAAGGAGTCAAGTTATATTTCTCCCCTGCAAGAAGAGTTTGGACACCCATTAAGAAAACTCCAAGATTTGCACTTTGGTCTTTGAACCAAATTGGGTACTCTCAGAATCTTTATTTTAACATAAATCAGATGGCTAAAGGATCACACTGTAGCAGTTTTGAGGTATAGGCTTCTTTCTTCCCTGGCTTTGATTTAATCTCTTGCAAAGCTTGCAAACTTGCAAAGATTTTTCGAAAGGATACAATAGCTCGACCAGCAGGTGTCTTCTACCCCAGGGTTCCTTGCCTTGCTTGAAGGTTGACTTGGCTTGTTTGTTTTAACCCCAAATGGTAAAGAAAATCTACCTAATGTGCCCTTCTAACCCACATGCCATCAACTTAAAAGTAATGACTTCTCTACTGACTGATGTATTGGGTCAAGCTTTGAGGAAAACATAAAACCCCCCAAAGAGCTGCTTGCATCACTGCAGATTCCATGAAAGATTCTGACAGTTAAAGAAAACATTGCAAGAATATGAACATTGTGGTTTGGGGGCGGGGGGGGTAGGTGGAAGGATTTCTTCCTTGAAGATAGCTGGCCAATACTTCGAAAAAAAAACCCAAAACAATTCCACTATGCAATGAGCCAAGAACCTGCATCACTCTGGCATGTCAGGTAATTTTGGGGCCTGATCCAAACCCACTGAAATAAGTGGAAAAAATCCAATGGTGAATTTCCTAGTTGTCTCAGTTGAGCCTGACTAGTCCAGGTATCTCATGACATCTACAACCTCTACTTCACACACACACAAAGGAAAAAATAAAAGACAGGGCAATGTCATAGCCTGCAGTTGATAAGATTTTACTAGTTCTTACAGGTATATTCATTTTATACAGGTCTAGAATGCCACAGCTGCCCCATTTCGATGTGCTGATGGACCCTGAATGCACCTCTGCCTCCCATGAAAGAAAGAACTCCAGGACCTTCTGCAGGATCCTCTCCTCTGGCAGCACTTCCCAGTGTTCAGGAGCACTGAAATATTGCTTTTTGGATCAGGGTAACAATGAGTAGGGTGGATAATATGCATGGGTAGGGAGATAACAGGTGTTTGCCAGCCCACATATTTCACTTATTTGTCCCAGCTTGACAATGAGAATATTTTCTTAACCTGATGCCAAAGTATCAGCTTATCTTGGCTTTTCTTTGAATTGGAATCTGTACCTTTGGAGAAATACAACTGTAGATAAAAGAGTTGTTTGTTTTGCCCTTTTAATTACTAACTATGAATACATCAAGAGATTAAATAATGTGGAAGGGTAAGGGATATCTATGTTAAAGAACAATGTTGGCAGAAGAACTATCATGCATCAACCAGCCAGGAACTTGTTCTGGAAACCATAATAATTCAAATAATCAAAGCAATGCTATTCTGTAATTGCTTTCCTGGGGCTGTAGTATGGACTAGAAATCTAACCAATTTTAAGATAAATTTATGAACAGGATTAGATGAAGTGGTTTCTGAAGTAGCAGGGGACTTGAATTGGTGACACAAGAAGTACTTTCCAGTGCTGGATCATGAGATCATAAATTAAACTACTGCTTCTCTACTGTCCTTCGAGTAGCAGCATGGAGCAAGAAATTAATTTCATGTCTCTATAAGTCAATTCTCTGTTATCCAATATATTATGAGATTGAGTTATCCTGGATAATGGTAGTGGAACATGCTGCCCAGGCCAGATTAAGGCTGAATCTGGCAGAAACTTCTGTGTTGAGTTTCCTGCATCCATATCCCAAGCAAATAAATTCTGACAGACCAGAGCTGAGCCCTGGAGCTCCAGGCTGCAGCTGTTGGGTTCCTGAATATTCCAGGTTGCAGGGAAACTTAACGTGGGCAAAACACCTAACGGTGTGGAACCACTACCCCATTTACTGCACTGCCATGCTCCAAAATGCTAAGGAGCTCGGCGCAGAGACCGAGGCAGCTCTGCAGGACTGAGCTTTTAGCTCTGGCTTAATGCCAGTCGTGCCAGACCCTGCTAACTCGATGAAGAACAACCCAGCCGTGCCCGTGTTTCCCTTTTCCTGCTCTGCATTGAAGGAATCGCGTCTGGCCTGGAGCAGGGCTGGACCTAGCTGTGCGCAGCTACTTGGCTGCAAGAAAACCTCCCAAAACACAACCTGTTGCAAAAAGGGAGCACAGACCCCAGTTGTGGTTCTTCAGGGGCTAGAAAACACCTGGGTGCTTTGCAGACTTTTCTGGTGTTTCACTGCCTACAGATAATGATTGTGATATATGGATGATACAGGCTACATACATACATTACGCACCGTACTGCACACAAAATTTTCAAGCTGATAGACATTCAACTCCTAAGGAACATCTTTGCCTCCTTCTGGTCCTGCCTGGTGGCAGAGTCTTTGTTTCTCTGCTCCAAATTATTTTATTTTGATCCCCTTCCACCCTTAACCATCTTGCCTCATTCAGTACACAGGATGGATGAGTGCAAAGATAGATGATGTACAACCAGCATGCACAAACTTGCAGTATTTATCTTCATTCTCTCTCCTGGGGAGATGAAAATGAGAGTTCTTCTAAAGCTTTTTTTTTAAATTTTATTTTTCTAGTTCTTTCTGATGGAAAGAATACCTTCCTGTCAAATTTGAAGTTCTTGTGGAAAGACTAGCGGGTAGAGGCTCTTCCCTTGATTTTTGTTTTATTAATGTAAATCAGTATTTTTCTCTATCTGTGGCAACAGCTGAACTATTTTGTCCAATATTTTCTAAAACTATTAAGCCAAAGTAAAACACTTGTCACAGAAAATTTCACATATATGGTTTACATTTCCAGCATTATAAATCTCTAACTATCAGAACATGGAAGGTGCCAGACAATCTGACAGTCCTCCCATACCTTTCATCCCCTAGCTGCTCTCTCAGTTCAATTCCAGTTAGTGTTGATCAAAACTTCAAGAGAATTTCCTTCTCTCGGGAAACCCTTTTACCGTTTTTAAAGGTCTTCTCTATAAAGCAGAAAGAAAACATAATTTTAAAAATATTTCCCTGGAAATAACATTTTCTTTCCCATAGCCAGTTCCTCTTCACCAACAAAGGCGCTTGGAAGCCTTGAGAGCCCTGGCCCTAGGACCAGAAGGTAGATGTTGGAAGCCCAGGAATTCCCAGACCTTCCATATGGCAGAATTGCTTGTGAAATGTGAATTCTGGAAATTTAGAGTTCCTGAACATGATCTGACAAAAGAAATAGTTTTACTGGCAGAAATCCTAGCTGGCCCTATTTTTACTGGCAATTCAAGGCACTGGTCTGAACTGTCCAGGACAGCAGGTGACTGGAGATCATCTCTCCGGTCAAGACCCACAAAACTGGCTGTTCATGGGATTCAAACTGAAGAGCAGGTCTGCATTTCTCTCCCTGGGAAAGCAGGTGCTTAAAGGTAGTTGACTGGAAATACTAGGCAAAAAGAGTAGCTGGACACACTCCTCCCTGGAGCTGGGTGTCCTCTTCTGAAGACATGAATCCTAACAAACAGCATAATAGGCTGGTGAAGCTAAAAGTCTCTAAACAAACCTGACAGATTTTTATACATTTCCACGCAGAGGAATTTTAACGTGTGTGCCTAACTGGCTTCATCCTTGGTAATTCATGAAAAATGATAGGTAGATGGTTAACAGTCGGTGCCAGAATCAACATTCTTTCTTTTCCTAGAAGCTGAAGATTTAAAGATTTTCCCATCAGAAGGACTTATGCAAGGATTTATGGATCCTGAAAAAGTTGGCTTAATGTGTATTATTCCTCTGTCTTTTGGAAATTTTATTTTTAACTAACTTTTTTTTAAAAAGTATAAAAATAGTGAGCTTCATGAAGTCCATGAGACCACATTATAAACCTGCTCATTATCTTTTCCTTTTATTTAACAGTTTTTGCAGACTTGTTATAACACTTCTCACTGGAAAAGCTGCTAATTGACACAAACTGCATACAGTACTAATAATCTTTTGGTCAGTAATGAAACCTAATTGCACCAAATCCACACATTCAGAGCTCTAGATATTGTTATTCAAATTCGTTTCCTTTCTCTGGCAGCTGTTTCTGCTTTCCCTCACCTTAACAACAATGACCTGGAGAGCATGACTCTTGATCTATTCTGGTGTAAATGACATCAGAATTATGTCTCGATCTATTATTTGTAAAATGATTAAGTTTTCTTATCTCTTCTGAAACATTTGAAAGGGAAATAAACACTGTAAAAATGTTATGAATGGTGGCAGCAAGAAAATGGGAGTCCACAATGGTGCTTCTTTGTCATGCAAAGATTAACTGTGTTCAGAAGTTTATCACAATTAATATCAGTAATAAAAAGAGAGAAGTTGAAGACAGAATAGGAGAAAAAAAATTCATCAATATTCGTTCAACTAGGATGTTGTCAAATCAGCTGGTCCTGCTGTAATTCACCTAAGGACACTTACAAAACTGACTGAACTAGTTTGCAAGCTACTAGAGATTGTCTTTGAGAACATACAAGGGAATAGTGAAGTTCTGAGAGCCTGGAAAATGGCAAATACAGACCCTATCTTTAGAAATGGGAAAAAGAAGGAGTCAGGGACTTGCAGAGGAATCAACTTCAGTTCCTGGAAAAGTACTGGAACAATAATCAGCTAAGCTATTTGTAAGCACTTGGAAGATAACAGGGAGGCAAGTGAGAGCCAACATGGATTTGTTGAGAATAAACCTCTCCAAACTAGCTTCACTTCTATGTATGATGGAGTGGGAGGCCTTGTGCATAGAAGAGTCAATAGATGACAGATATCTCTTGACTTCAGTCAGAATTTTGACAGTTTCTCACTTAACAGACTCATAAGCAATTTTATGAAGATTGGTCTTAGTAAACTATAGTAAGATCAGTGCAAGACTAAAGCGTAATGGTAAGTAGGGTTTCTATTTGGTTTAGAGGCAGTGCAGGGGTTTGGATGAAGAGTGATATTATTCTTTTTATGGATAACACCAAGTTGGGATGACCCTCAAGCACACTAGAAGGCAGTAGTACAATCCTCACAAACTGGAAACATAGTCCAAAAACCAGGATGCAGGTCAATAAACATATTCAGTTATATAGAATCGTCTATGTAAATAATCTGATCAACAGGTTGGGTAGCAATTATTCAGGAAAAGCCCAGAGGCTTATAATACATCACAAACTCTGCATGAAACAACAATACCATGTGGCTGGGGGAAGAGGCAAACATCATTCTGAGATGTATAAACAGAAATTTCATTTATAAAGTATGTCTACTCAATATGATAAGACCACAGTAGGAGCACAATGCTATGTTTTCGAGGTCTTTATTCAAGGGGTGTATAGACTCTTTGGAAAAAGCAGAAGAATGATCAAAGGTCTAGAAAGTATGATCTATGGAAAAAAATATGCCAAAGGAATTTGGAGTGTTTAGACTGGAGAAGGGGTGGCTGGAGGGGGTGATAACACTCTTTAAATATGTAAAAGGTAATAAATAGAACAAACTGTTCTGTCTTTAGCAGGCTGAGATTGTAGGCCCTATAGCTCAGACCCAAGTGACGAAACCCTGTCAGTCAGCAGAGCGCGGACTGGAACAGGCTGTCTGAGGACATTGTGGACTCTCCGCCACTGGGATTTTGAGGATCAGAGTTAGACAGTCATCTGCCAAGAATGGTTTGGATATAGCCAGCCTTCTTGTGGAGAAGAATTCGGTGACTTCGTGAGGTTTCTTCCACTCTGTTTCCTATGGGCTATGATAAATATAATCTAACAATAAAACATTGAGTTTTGGCCCTTTAAATTCAGTATGTGGATGGTTCTTGTGAAACAGGAGATTTTCATAGTCTTGTGTTGCTAAAAAGACCACATTCCAGGCAAAGAAAATGGGGCAGTTGAAAACACCCAAAATGTCTTCAGTACCTGCTGTGTTACAAAGAAAACAAAATGTTCTCAAACTGAAGAGTACAGCACATGGTTTGGTTAGTTCATTTGTATGTGGCTTTCAATGAGAAGTTATGTACCATATACTTAGTGGTAGTTTCTTATAAACTTCTGGGGTTTTGTTAACCATCAGCAACAGTTGGACTGTATTGTTGAGATAATGTCCTGTAGCAAGGATTCATCACCCCAAGATCATAAACCACCATAAATGATCAGAAGCCATATTAATGGTAAACCTCTGGCTCAATTATTCACTTTATTTTTTAAATACATTTTTATACTTACCTCCCTACACAACAAAATTGTTAATGATTATTACGTCTTTTATTGCCTTTGTAAGCTTTTACTGAAGTTTATAGTGCAACACAACGCATCTGAAGCATGCAGCTTCCAGAAGGGGGTCGGTGCCCTGGTAGCAGAGTTGGTGCTGGGATCTGTGTCCGTGACACCTCTGAGCCGGGGACATCCGAGCCCCGCGGCAGCACTGGGAGGCAGCGGAGGCAGAGTCCCTGCCATGGGACAGAGGTCCCTGCCTGCCCACCTCACCTACTGCCTAGCGAGGTTCGCTGCGTGCTGGGACCTTGGATGAGGGATGTTTTGGAGAGGCTGACGAGGTTTATCCAGCCCTGGGAATGCTGTCCCCTGCTGCTTTTCCACAGGGGCCACAATGATATTGTCAGGGGCAACCTGGAGCTTATCAAGCATGACTGTTTGGCTCCAGAGTTGATGGTCAAGGTTAAGAAGGGCCCATGTGGTGTTTTCTCAGTCCTGCAGATGATGGTGGAAGGCTTGAGAGTAACTGTATGGATACTGCAAGTAAATAACTGGTTTTAACAACAAGGGTTCAGGTTTTACAAATTTGTGACCTCCTTTGAGGACCAAGGACTACTTGGAAGAGATGGGATCCACCTGATGAAGTGAAGCAAAAGGCTGCCCACCTTGGTGAGGAGAGCTTTAAACCAGGAGTGACAGGGGAAGGAGAGGATTATTGACAATGAAGTAAGAAAGTGATGGACCGTTTGGCAAGCAAAAGGTGATATGAAGACATCAGGGCACAAGGAATCCAGGAGTTTTCTGGAGTGCATTGGTGACACCTTCCTGACACAGGTGATCAAGGAACCAGCGTGGGTACCTGCTCTGCTGGACGTACTTGCAAACAAGGAAGAACTGCTTGGGAATGTGAAGGCTGGGGCAGCCTTGGCTGCAGTGAGCATGGCGTGGTGGAGTTTGGACTGCTGAGGATGGATCAGGGCAAAAAGCAGGGTCACAGTCCTGAACTTCAGGAGAGCTTTAACTGTGTGTGTATGAGAACATTCCCTTTGGAAGTGTCCATGGAAATTTGTTATCCCAAATAATATGGAAAAGCATGCAAGCTTTTCCAGGAATCTCTCTACTTTGGGTACTGGTATTTGAAGTACTGCTATTCGTGTTAGTCTCTATTTTGTCGTTCACTCAGACGAACACATTCTTCGGTTAGTTTGCACTATGCTGTTCACCAAGTATGTAAGTTCCAGTCTTACTAGAACAATATTTTCCTCTTTTATTTCCTTGCCATAGTTTGAGAACTGTTTAATATGCTCCTCCTGCTGATCCCGAGCCATAGTCCAAGTTGTAACATCATTTCCATCTGCCAGCATGTCTGCCATTTTCCTGTGGAACACTTCTGGTTTGTCTGAGATACCACAAGAAATGCTGTTGTTACCCCAAAATATATCACATTTACTCATTAGGGATGTGAAAATATGTAAACATAAAAATTGGAAATGCAGTGTTTCCAAGAGAAGAAGGGTCAGATTCTGACACCAGCCGAACAGAAGATAATGAGCTGAGTCACATCATAATAAAGCATAGTATTCTCCCTAGTGGGTGGAAAAGGTTTATAAGCTATTGAGTTCCTGGTTGATAAACTCAAGTACTAGCTTCCCACGTCCCTCAGGAGCATTATGATGTCTGATATGTGGCAAAGGCAGACCACAACTTCTGCACAAATACAGATATTCCTCGGCAAGGGCTGAAAGAGACTCACAAGAACTTTGATGTGTGTTTAAAGACGAGAGCAGTCAGCAAGTGCAGAGGACCCAGCAGATATATTTATTGAAGAAAATGTGAAAGCAATTGGTAAGGAATCTCCTTGATATGCAATGTACTAGGACCATATGTGGCACTGACACCAGGAAGACTTGTTGTGTAGTCAGGATATTTAAGAATTAGGCCAGTTAACCTTAGTATCAAAATCAGAATCTACGTCTGGACCTCTATTATTCAAAATCTTGTCCCTATGCTGCAACAGCTGCACGAATATTGTTTGTTTTCTTGCAGTTTCTACTGTGTTCAGTATTAAAACCAGTATTAAAACCTCATCTACTGAAGCTGCTTTAAAATAAATGACCACAGCCTCATTAAATGACAAGTGAGAAGCTGGCTGATAACATTTAAGCAGAATAAAGCAGTTATCACATTTTTTACACACACATGGCTGATACTACCTAACTTCCCTTTCCTTCTTTTTTCTTTTTTTTTTTTTAAGACATAAATATAATTAGAACAGCTCTTATAGTTCTCGTTCTTAATTAACTAGTACTGTTTGTCATTATGTGCCACTGAAGTTAAGGCTTGACTAGTGAGCTTGTCAGTGACTGGCATCTTCTTTAATGCACTAGACAACCATACCTGTCCTCGCCAGTAGTTATCATGCAGGTGCACTGGTAGGATTTCTGGGAATGTTTCCTGTATTGATATGCTTTCCCAGTGGACAGTGGGAGGAGTTGCTCTGTTTTGGAAATTCTGGGAAAATGTTGGAGATGTAACACTTGCATCCTCATTAAAATGTGGGAGTATTACAAGTCTTACCAAAACAGCAGTACTCAGCTGGGCCATTTAGCCTGATCTGAGGGATCATTTAATTGAGAGATCTGTCTGTGCAGCAAAATCAAGGCTGAGGAGTAACTCTAGAGCAAGAGTGCAGGCAACTTCTGCCATGAAAGCATAACCAAGAGAACAGAAGCCTGTAAAATGATTGCAGATAGTTAGACATTTTATTTTTTTTTTTTATATCCAAACTCTTGACAAACTGAGTTCTAGCCTAGAAAACACATCACACCATTGTTTAAGCTGTCTTGCATCCCTTTGGACTACAATAGCCACATATATTTACAAGTAGTATAGATGGGAGCTTCCTTTCCACCTTTGCCTACCATTGGGATGTCACATTGATAGCAGTTTGTTAGTCAAGCTGAGGCTATCAAAATTGGATCACCAAAGTTTGTGGTGGTGGTTTTCTTTCTCTAGTCTTTGACGCTGAACTACAGATATATAGCTGGCTAGATGCACACACATAGTACAAGCCAAAAAATTAGAAAATGCAGTTTCAACAGCCTGAAGTAATTATACAGTTATCTAGAGAATGAGAAGGTAAACTCCAACCAATAATACCTAATTGACATTAATTTGTTAACCACTGCATAGAATAGTGCATGCACAATCACTATAGTTGCTTTTTTCTGTCTCCTAGACACAGAAATCCAGACAGCCACAAAATCAGCGAAATGCTTAGGAATGTGTCCGTTTGCATCAGTCCTGGCTGCCTAAGCCTGAACGGACAATCTCGTACCTAGCCCATGAGGATCAGAGCAATAAGGTAAGCAAAGGAAATGCTTGGCAATGATTTCGAAGTGGCAGCACCTTGGGAAATAGTATGTCTGGATAAGTAGGATATTTTCAAGGAGGAATCCACAGATGCCAATTTTGCTGCTGGCCTGCTAGGTAATTTTCAGTAGGTCCTTTCAGTTGTCTGTGATATATTTGCACCATCTGTACATGGGGATTAAAATGTCTCTCCAGAGTGCTCTAAGATTGATAAGAGCTGTAAAGATGATTTTCACAGTACTTACCCACAAAAGATACATTGCAGGAAAAGAAAGATGCCTCAAGCCTCCAGTGATGCCATGCTAATCAAGGGTCTATCCCAGGCACAACTTGTTCCATGGGTTCATGAAAAATTAAATCTACCAATGGGTGAATGTATTGACCTTGTGAAAACAGATACTTTTTTTCCGTTAAGGTGTCATTGCTTGGATTTCTTTAGTAGCATATAATCATAAAAATATATAAAGCCTCCTAGCAATTTGTCTCAAGAAAACCTGCCAGCCAGGGCTAAGATCAGTGTTTACAGCAGCCTTTTCATTTCAAATTATGTCCAGAACATGCTATTGATATATCATCAAAAGACAGATGCACACAACTCAGCAGGTGAATGTTTTAATAGCATATGATACATACCATGTGAAAAGATACTAGGTGGGTATCAACTTGTAAGCAACAACTTTTCACACTCAAGAAATACCTTGATGCTGTTTAAAAGTGTTCCTTTAACAGAAAGAAACTTTATTTAAGAGTCACAAGAAAAAATATTTGCTAATACCACAACGATGGCCGAAAACCAATGAGGTACTTAAACATGGTACTGAGGGCCAGCTACAGATTTATGCTAAGCACTAAGAAAAACTTTCATCCATTAAAGTCAGCCAGTGCACTCACAGAGTAGATCACTGGACAGGAGAGCAGGTGCAGAGTTTTCCTGTTTACGCACAACTGCGTTCAGCCTCTCTGGATAACCACTCTGATTTATAAAGGGCAGCTCTTCCTATTAATTTAGTGCTAGGTTGTGTTATTCTAGCCAGTTTGCTTTTTGGGTTCTACTGGTGTATTAGTGCAGAAGTGACACGATGCACTTAAAATACCAGCAGTAACTAGGTAACTGAACAGGTTTTGCTTTAGACTAATAAAAACAAGAAGCATTTAGGACATCCCTGGGTAAATGAATACAGGGTTTTACTATAAAATGGTCATTCATTATAAGAGAAGACTAAACTTGATGACCTAGCAAGCCCCATCCTGTTCAAGGTTGCTGTGAGGCAAGAATCAAGGCCAAAAATTTTACTAAATAGGTAAAATGAGTGTATCTTCTAAAACAGTTCTCAAAATTCTCAAAATGTGTCTCAAAAACAGCATTTCGCATGTCCTTGTTCCATCATTAATTCCAAACAAAATGAATATTTATGACATTTAAGTCTTGCCAATTACAGTTCATGCATGAAACCTTGGCCTATTTGTCTGTGATTTCAATAGGGGTAGGGTTTCACCCCATATTCTTGACATGCTGTAACTTGATCCAAGGTATACCACAGAGCTGTCATTAAAAAAAAAAAAAAAAAGCATTTTTTCTGCATTAAAGTTTTCTGCATTAAAACTGTGTTTCTATTTTCTGAATTTTCCCATGTTAAGAAGAATATTTCTGCCAGTATTTGCTGAAGTACCCATAAAACTGATTAATAGAAAGAGTGGTTATTTTAAAAATCTAACTCTAATCGGAAGATATCACTTCATATTGTTTGGCTGACATTTCAGCAGCAAATAGTGAGGTTTCTGTAACGGAGAAAGAGTGTCAAATGTGTGCTTTGTAGACTTGTCAACAAAAGTGATTTTACTAATGGTATCATGATCAGATAATAATACTACATTTGGGCATAATGCTCCCAAGTGTCCAGTTTCTTGGTCTCTCACATAGGACCTCCGGACCTTTGGAATGCCATACAAAATTGAGAGCAGTTAAAACTAGAGGAAAAAACCTCAAACTGAGGGCATTTTCCAGGAATACAAGGCCATATGTAGGACATTAGCATGGAGCAATGAAACTTTTTAACAGGAAGAGGTGATAGACCTAAATACCCTACTGTAACGGCGTGGTTGGTGTTAGGTGGCACTGAACAAAAACCAACCTGGCTGAGCAGGCCGAGCGCAGCACCCCACCAACAGGGCCTGGCTGCTTTCTCCTAGAGCTGCCAAACCACCGCTAGTTTACGGACCACAGAAATACAGGTTGAGGCTGGCCAACACCTCTGGAGACCATGTAATTCCACCTCGGGCAGCTACAGCGTCTTGCACAGGGTTGTATCCAATGGGGTTTTGAATATCTCCCAGGATGGAGACTCCACAACCTCTCTGGACAACCTGTGCCAGTGCTTAGTCACCTTCACATTAAAAAAACCACCTTTCTTTACACCTACATGGAATTTCCTGTTATTTCAATTAGTTCCCAAAGCCTCTTGTCCTGTCACTGGAAATCCCAGAGAAGAACCTGGCTCAATCTTCTTTACAGTTCCCCACCATCACATCCATAAGACCTATCCTGAGCCTTCTCTTCTGCAGGCTGAACAGCCACAGCTCTCTCCGCCTCTCCTCGTATGACATACCTCTGCACGGCATGGCACTGTACTCCATAGCATAGCTGTGCCCTGAAGGAGATTTTTAAAATTGTATCTTACAAGAATCTTAATTTTGCAGCCACATACATCCTAATTGCTAGGATCTATGTACAAGAAAATTATAAATCCATTTTCTTAAAATATCAGAACATTACGTGAAGAGGAAGTACAAGATCAGGGCTCCTGTATCTAACAGACCAATATCAGGGGCCGTGCTGGAAGTTAGTGATTTCCTGAGAAATGTATGCCTGAAGCTGAGGATAAGGTTTCATCCTGTGCACATCTGTAGACTCCTTATTCCCGTATGTAAGGAAGACTTTTTTTTTTTCTTAACTGATGTCCTGAAAACTCCTTTTCTCTCCACCTTCTTCCTTCATTCTCTGGATTATGGGCTCTTTCTTCAAGCCACTTCTGGCTGTGTCTTCTGGATGGAGTTCAGAGACTGGGAAAAGAACCAGCTATGCTGGTTGGTTAAATCTTTATTGTTCTCTCTCTTGGTTTCAAGTCCATGTTACAGAGGCCTTGAAATCCATTATAAGCATATGTACTGTATGTGAATGAATGAGGCTGGACGGGCAGTTATCCAACAATGACTGTGCCTAAATGCAATTCTGACCCTAACCACTTCACTGCAACGCTCTAACAGAACGGCATCCTGTTGGCACCGCGCCATGGCTTGAAAAAAAAATAGGGGTCCGGTTTCAACCCTTTGGGGATTTACAGTTCCTACCAACCTTTAGTCGCTAGATGTCAGGGCTTTTTCTGGCAGCACCCATCGTAACCAAAATATTGTGCTTCTGTAGTTCAGCATACTGCAGGCGTTTCTTATCTGCTTTGGGCTCCATAAGAATGGAGAGAGTATGCTGGCGAACGTTATCAGCGCAAAGTTAAATTAATGGGTTTTTTTATTTGAGTGTGTGAAAAAGGTAGGAGTCTTCACACAAAAATTTAATTTTCAAGCACAGTGCTTAATAACATGAACTGACTAAAGAAAATCATTGAAAACACTGAGCTCTTTGCAGCGGCATGCCTCAGTAATTGCAGTGGCTCCAGTACTTATCTGAAGAGTGTACCGTACACCCCGAGGCAAGCATCCTTGACCCCAGAATTTGCCTATATTGCAAGGCCTTCACTCTGTAGCACTGAATTCCCACAGAAATTAGGTAGTCAACAGCTGGGTCCTCGCTGCCTCATGGGGAGTGTACTCTGATAAGTTGAGGCCAGTACAACTAGTAAAAAACAGAGCAAGGACCATTCTCTGGCCATAAGACCAATAGCCCAACCTGTCTCCTGCCCCCAAATCAGAGCTCTCTTCCCCCCCCAAACCAGGGAGTTCTCATCCAAAACTCACACTGGGAACGGAGCCTGGCAGGGGGTACACCTCCCGCTGTGCCCAGTGGTGTCTGGGAGAGGGACGGTGGCAAGGACTGGGCAGCATGCAGACCATTATGCCAGGTGCCAGGACATAAGCTTGAGCTTTGAGTTTACCCGATTAATTACTAACAGGGGCTGTGACGTGCCTGACCTTGTCATGCTGACCTTGCAAATCTCAGGCCACCCTTCAGAGGCAGATGTCCCTGCTGGGCAGCTAACGCGTAGCCCACCCAGTGAACGCAGAAGCGACTAGAATTGCCTTTTAAGATGTGAATCGTGGAACTGGACATCCTCCTCATCTCTGCACCGATAGCCTGGGTTTCTGCCTCCATCCTGGCGCGAGTGTGCACACAGCCTGTTCCCTGGTAGCTCAGGCACTGTGCCATCCTTCAGTAATCATGTTTTCTTCTGTGTCTGCTGTCACCGAGCGAGGTTGAGCTGTTCTTTGAAAAATATGCTATTTGGCTCTTAAGGTCAGAGAACTCTCTGTATGTATGTCAGCAGCCTCTAATCCTACTTTGGAAAGTTGATCCTTTTTTTCCCCTTGATTGCTGCAATCATTTTATTACCATTTGCCCTTGGATTTATGCTTAAATCAAGGTCACAACCTATGCATATGTATTTACCATTAATATATTTTAATTGCTCAAATAATTTTTAAACTTTACAGCAGTAGTAGAGTTTGGTTTCCATACCCATCCAGGCTTACAATTCCTCTTGCAGAACACATCACTAAGATCCTGATATTAGAGCATCATTTGCACACTTGTTGGGAAGAGATTGGGGCATAACCCCAAATAAATTTCACACAGGCTGCTAAACAAGTGACACATCTCCCACATTGATCAGGACTGACACAAAGCCATTGACTGAGGTGTAGAAGCTTGCAAAGGCTGGTGCCATTCCCATGAGTCATTCGTGGTATAAACACTTGTAGGCTTAATATTCTTGTATATTTTTATACATATACATATATAGTTATCTATATGGACACAACGTGTATATGTCTTCAACATTACTATGTTTTAATTGCTCTTGCATTGAATAGTTTGAAAACTCACTCTTTTCCTGACATAATAAGACATAAATACAAAGAGTCAAAGAAGAGATGAATAATACTATAGAAAGAAGTATTGTGGATCTTAAATACACAAACCAGAAACTTCATAATAGGTAGATATGTTTTTAAAAGTCTCTGAAATTTGGGACGGGAAAGGCAGCCATTGGCCCTTATGGGACTGTCATCACTATGCACAGGCTTCCATTCCCTCTCCAGCACATGTGGTCCTAATTGCTGCGCTGGCGAGACCGTGAAGCTGGATTCTTCGTGAACTGGCTGTAACATTGGCAGACATTTACTCATCCACTGCTAACAGTTTTTAATGGAAAATCTGTATCCATTCATGCTAGAAAAATGCTTATGTTAAAACAGAGGAAAATTAAGGAGAGAAAACCAGATATCAGTAGCTTTTCTAGCTGCCAGCAGTAGATATTCTACTACTTCATTAGCATTTATTGTATGAAATTTGAGGACAAAACAATGAATGTGATCAAACATTAAACAAATATTTTGCAGAATTGCACATAATTTTGACCATATTTCTGATTCTGCGTATGCTGCAACTTGAGGATCATATAGCACGTGATTATAAATTCAAAAACTGTTTATACCTGACTCAAACCTATGAGCGAGATACACTGGAAGTTACTTTATCCTTGCAGAATGGCAGCTGCCACATAGGATGACTAAGGCACATATATTTAGAGACATAGAAGCACCTCACTCATGCTTGTCACGCATAACGTACAGCTGCTTGACCAGTGGAATTTTAATTCTCGGTTAGAGGCCCCACTTACCTTTGCAACCAGGAGTTTTCCTGCAGTTCACAGCTCCAAACACTCTCCTGATATTAAATACTTATGACATCGCCTCTGCTTAGACAGGTATTTCTGCAATCACAGGAAGATGGAAACTACAAAGAGAAGTCGGTAATCTTCCAGGTCTGTTACTCACTGCGATGTGAGAGATGACATTCAAATCTCTGATGCATAAACTTGGAGCAGAAGCTCATGTCTTGTCGTCGTAGCAGAAGTGGAATCTATAGCCAAACGTAACAGTAGGTAAGACTGGTACAGAGTAAGTAAGAGTAATTAAGACTGGTGCAGAAAACTCTGTGTGGGTGAGGGAAACACAAGTAGCATGTGTTAAAAAGGACAGATTGGTCTGAAATGAATTTATGGCTGGGGCTCCTCAAGGATCGGTCTCCAGGCCAATATTATTTCATATTTTCAATATTGAACTTCTCACAAGTAGTAAAAATGGTCTAAAAAAACTTGTTGATGACACAAACATCGTCAAATACAGATGGAGATATAGAGATATATATATATGACCGGAAAAATCAAATTACTGGAAAATTTACCTAATAAAAATAGGATTAAATTTGACAGTAGAGAATCAGGGTATACACATATGGACCTAAAGCAGAAGGGTTTTCTCACCTTTCCAGTGGTTCATCCATCAGCATGGATAAAAAGGAGAGATGACCAGGGCCTATGAACAAGTTGCACGCTAGCTCAGCACACCAGTGATTTTCCATATCAGGAAAAGCTGATGGATCCTAAAGTCCATCCAGAAAAGTATTACTGGAAAAAGATAGAGAAGTATATTTATGTGGTGAAAAGAAATTCACCTTAGAAGATGTGTGGAGGAGGGCTACTGAAGTTTGCAGCAGAGAGAAACTTTATTTACAAAGGGATAGTAAAAGAAATTTTTTGTCTAACCTAGAAAGAACAAAGCTTAGAAAGGGTATGATTGCTAGCTCTAGATACACCAGGTGCACAAATTCCAGCGAAGAAAGAAGCTATTTAACTCAAAGGACAGCATTGGCAAACAAGTGTAAAATGGTAAATTAATACTTTTTGATTAATGGATAAAAAAGGCTGTTTGGCAATCAAAGCAGTGAGGTTCTGGAACTGTTTCCAGTCATACAGTCTCTCAGTTAAAATAGCTTTAAAATGTAATTTGATTGTTCTATAAAACAGATCAGAAGACAGAGTTGGCAGCTGTATCAAGGTGTTCAATTCAACGACCCAAAGTCTGCAGCCATGGGAGCAGAGTGTGAATTTGAAACTTGGTTGCCCACATCTCAGCATCTTTTGCCACCAGTACTCAGTCACAGTGTAGTTGTTCCCACCACCACTAAAAGTCTAAATGTCAAGCTGTTATCTTATCCATTGATGGTCTGTAGTTGGTGTTTCCATATCTTGTTCTGACATGTGCTCTGGCGTCTTTGTGAGATTAAACCATGCAGTCAAACTGGAAAAAATGTGCATACGTAGTGGGCTTAGACATTCAACTCCTTTAAACAATCTGGACCAAAGCAACTTGTCCAAGATAACATGGGAAGTCTGTTGCAGAGTAGGAAATCGAGTCGAAACCTAATGGTCATCTTTCTGTGGGAATTCATTAGGGACTCAGAAGAACTGAGTTCAAATCTCGTTTTAATGGCACTCATATTTTGGGTGAGAAGTGTTGCCATAGGTCTGAAAATTATTTTAACAACATTGTGATAAACAGATTTGTTTCCCATTTTAATGAAGTGCTGTTTTGCAACAAAATATACTTTACTGAAAATCTTCCAAACAGCTTTTACTCCAACATCCTAACCACTGGGGTGTGGGCTGTTTTGGAGAACAAGCAAAACTGCCTCTTGTATTTTAAATTAAATATTTCAAAGGATGTCATTTTTATTCTGTTATAAAATGAAACCAAATGTTCAAACTTTACCATTTTTCTTATAACAGTATTCTTATTTTCCATCCAGGAACATTCCAGCTGCCATTTGATTCACTAGGCCATGCTTCTTATGAGTAGATGAAATGAAGTAAATTACAAAATTCTTGGCAAAGCTGGTATCAGTATTTCTACAGCATCTTTGTGGCTGACGCTCAGCCCTAGCTTCTCAGTGAAAATGAATTGGTCATTTAGGGTAAACGGAATGCAGTATTTAGTACTGACATTCCTTTTTAAAGTCTATTATTCCTTTTAGTCACAATTTTCCAAGGATCAAATCTAAACATAAAAAGATGGAAGCATAATAAATGTCTTCAGAACTCATAGAAAGATATACTTCCTGGCTTCTCTGTCTCTCTTCATTTGTACTCCTGGCTTTTTGTCTCCTTATAAATTTATCGTCAATCATCAGCTTCTTTTTGCCAAAAGGTGAAATGGAAGCATATTTAGTAATAAAATAATCCCACCAATGCTCTAAGTAGAAAGCTGTAGAAATATTGAGTGCTGTCTTGATGTAAAAATTTATTTATCAATGTCTGCTGAGCTCCCATCAGGTAAACTCCATTCGGACAAAGGGAAAGAAGAAAACCGTATTCTACTCTGTGCATTAACAGTTTTTACAGTGAATCCTGGGATATTGGATGCTCACTTTGAGGACTAGTTTCTTGAATCATGAGGATTTAATCCTTCATTTCTAATGACAGATCTGGTCCGCATATGAAATAAGTAATTCTTGCTCCTCAATGCTTTCCTAGATATTAAATTAAACTTAACGTTTTTTTTCTTTAAGATAGTGTCCCTATCTAAGTGATTCATTAGAAATCAAGCAGCCACAATACTGCCCTTTTGCTGCCTGCAACAACACCATTTTGCCTTAATTACAATCACATAATTATTGCGTGTCATCTCTATATGGAAGCTATGAGATTATCCGGCTATCTAATTATGCATTTCTGCAATTTTGAAATATTTAATGTGGTTAAATCTCTTTTCAATATAATCTTCATTCTTCAGGCTCTGACTCTGTAATAGTATGCTTTATTTTTGCCTTTTTCCCTGAGCATTTTACCCCCTAATAGTAGATACATGCTTTCACCCTCAACTCTTGTTTTTGAGCAGCTGGCTGTGACACGGCCCAGCAGTGCTAGGTAAGAGGTGGTATCATCTCCAGGAGCTCAGGAAGGGACGGTGTGCCGGTGAAATGCTCTGTACGACCACTTTCGGCCCAAGGGATGCCTGCCACCTTCTCCTGCTGCAGCCAGCCCTTTCAGTGGGCCTTGGTGGCAACGGCGACTCACAGGTACGCATCCCCTTCCCTCTGTTTCGGAAGCCTAATGCTTCAAGGGAAGCAGCAAAAAAGCAGTGCTTGCACTTCAGCTCCATGGCTGAGCTTGGACAGTTTGAAAGACTGTCAGTGTTGTGTCTCGTTACACTTGAAATACAAGCTCAGAGAAAGAAGGGGCTGCCCAGAAAAATACACCTCTCTGACATGTTTCTGGGTCTGGACCAGTAGAAAATACATGTGCACAAGTAACATGGCTGACAAAATCCTATGAGATAGGTGACTTTTCTAGACCCATTGCAGATGACGTAGGGGTGTATTTACTTACAGTGATATTGCAACATTATGCTGGAGAATAAAAGCCAAAATCAAAGTCCCTTAACACCTATCATCACTGTCCATCTAATGGAAAACACCAAGAAACCTACATACCAGTAACATACGTTGTTCAGTCTTGGCATCACTGCTGTGGAGTCTTCAGTGATACGCAATGGTCATGAATCATATATTTGATGATGCAGATATCTTCATTTTCCCCTCCTACAGAGCAACCCCACACAGGTAGAAAGTGTCCTCATCGAAGTGTAAAAAGGATTAAAAAATTACCTTCAGTCATAACAGCTTTGATGGAAACTTCCCAAGTCATCTTTGTCTTCTTTTCATCTTTGTTGAAACCACCATGAAAGTCAAACTTGGTAAAGGACTTTCCAAAATATGGTGTAGCTGTGGAATGTAATCAGCTATGCTGCAAAAAACGGGCAAAGGCTGTGGTTAAAAGAGAATCTTGGTAGTTAACACTAGTCAGCATCAACTGGGAGCTAACGCTCATGCCTTCCAAGCTCACAACTTGGCCTTGCAAGCAGCTGAATATCTTTGTCAGTGTGATAGGGTGGTGCTGAGTAAATTATACACTGAACTGGTAGCACTGCCTAGTATTAAGGCTGCAAACATTTCCTGTTATAAGACCTAGTTGCTTACACTTTTGCCAAACTAACTGTTTAGGTTGAAATTTTCCATGCATGGCATTTGCCTTATGAAGAAATCTTTCGGAAAATTTCAGCCAAAATGTTTCTGCTGTGAAGCAAGAGAAAAACATGCTATTTTTTGCTGTTAAAAAAACAATCCTGTAACCTTTACTTTGGCGGCTCTTGTGCCCTCCTCATACGTTGGAGCAGGAACTTGACATCTGGCAAAAGGGTGGTCTGTGTGTCACTGATGTGCTTTTTGCTAACCGTACGAGAAACCACTCATAATGTAAACCTTGGAAAAGTCCAATTTGTATGAACTCACTAGAAGTTTGCTAAAGCTTAACCACAAAAATCCCAGAAGCTTCTGTTCTTACCGAGCATACTCAAGCTTCCCCTTCTTTCTGAAGTTGTCTGACTATAAGTCATTCCCAAAAAACAATAGGCTGTGCTGCTTTTCCTCTTGCTTGAATGGTTCATTCACTAACCCCAGCATGGAACTGTGCTTTCATCCCATATATATACTTGGAGGATACTGGACTTTTCTTAACATGGTTATTTCCAGGCTGTGATGGGGCCAGACATCAGAAGGGAGAGAAAGAAGCTCCTGTCTTCTGCACTGTGAATGATCCGCTTGCTGCCATCCAGCAAGTGTCAAAGGAGGGGATGCTTCACGAGAGGCACGCAGGAGAGGAGCTGAACGTAGGACACCACAGAAATGCAAGTGGAACAAGCAAGAGTGCAGAGCAGAGACTGGTAGAAGATGGGAGCTCAGACTGGCTGGTCAAAAAATTATGGCTTGAAACCAAGGGAGGAAATCTAGAGGCAAAACAAAATTCATGTGAAATGCAGGGTAAAAGAGACTGGGTGGCAGAGTTGCATTTCTTGTAACTAAAAATTAGCAGGACAAATCGAAGGCTGTTTGGGTTAAAAAGCAGGAGTCTATGAATAGGAAAATCTAGATGAAAATCTTATAGAGGAGTCAGAATTCTGAGGAAAATGATGTTTCTGAGGAGAAAACAACTCCTTTAGTACCAAGTCCCCTTTTCAGCATGGAATAAGAGGTCCTATAGTGATCTATCAAGGCCACTGCCATTGTACGTCATGTTTCTGTACTGCTGGTCCGCACTTAGCATAGCAATATATTATTGCTAGCCCTCACTTCATTAGCTCAAGCATCAAAATTAGGGGCAGATTTAGAGATGACAGGGAAAAGCAAAAAGCCTATTACCTGCAGGCAAAACACATTATGCAGGAGTCCATACATCAATTAGGAAAAAATGTTAGGGACTTACAAGCTGAAACTGGTTTAAAATTTTTGATCTAAATGTTGCAACTTTTCTGACAATCCATGTGGACATTAGACAACGAAATTTATAGTTTTCAGTTTGTTTTTTACAACCTAAGGAAATTGCATAAACATGCTAAAAGAATACCCTGAATTTGCAAAGTCAGGGGTTTAGCCAACCATTTCTATTATTATTCAGTTTTGCTTTATCAAAGTAAGCCTTCCTTATGCACTAAATGAGGTAGGGTTTCTGTGTGAAAAATAGTGAATGATGATTGAATCAACCATCACGTCCTAACATGTAAGCATAAACTGGGCAACTGTTTTCAGCATTTCATAATTTTGAGTGATTTTGGAACTTAAATGTAAAGTTTAAGGCTCTGTTTGAGCAGGAACTTTTCCTCTCTCTGTCTTCTCCACATAATAGACCAATAAAGTTACCAAGTTAAAGACACAAGAATCAGAAATGTCCAAAGATTAAACTGAGTACGTGGCCTTAACTCTGCCCGATGCTAGTGTAAATAACACAACAGTTTTTTTTCCACTTAGAAAAACATTGCTTTCAAATATTACATAATAGTTCTGAATTTCTGTTACCCAATATACATACAACCTGAGTTTTTTATTTCTTTTTCTTCTAATTGTCTTGTTTGTCTTCCTAGTTTATCCACTTCGGCATCTACTATTCATATATTTCTAAGAACACTGAAATTCATGGCATAGAGTTGTAACAAAACTTCTATCACAGATTTAGGTGGATCTACTTTTTCTTGTACTGTAACGTAGTAATTCTGTGTATTTGTAAACTGCATTTGTTCTGCAATCTTTCAAGATTTAAGAACTGTCAGAGTAGTGAGGGGCAAAAAGAAATGTCAGTTGTGAGAGACAATGTAATCTAAATCCTGTATGAAATTCATGTTAACAAGTATACCACTAAATAGCACAAAAATAATGAACACATTTGAAAAGTATTATGAAAACGTTATGGGGACTTATGACAGTGATAAGAATAGGGAGTTCAGCAGTGGTTTTTGATAAGGATTTTCACTGTCAGTTGCCAACAAATGTTATATTTGACTCATTTAAAACTCAAAACATTCCTGGTATCCATGTGATATATGCAGTAGATGACAGCGGGATACAAATCAGTAATATAGCCTCCTAGACTGCTCGTTACTGAATATTTACCACAGAATCACAGAGTGGCTGAGGTTCACAGGGACCTCTGGAGATCATCTGGTCCAAATCCCCTCCTCAGTCAGAGCCACCCAGAGCCGGTTGCCCAGGCTCCTATCCAGACGGCTTCTGAGTATCTCCAGCCACGGAGACTCCGCGGCCTCTCTGGGCAACCTGTGCCAGTGCTCAGTCACCCTCACCGTGAAAAAGTGTTTCCAGATGTTCAGAGGGAACCTCCCGTGTTTCAGTTTGTGCCCATTGCCTCTGGTCCTGGCACTGGGCACCACTAAAAAGAGCCTGGCTGCGTCTTCCGTACACCCTTCCTTCCTATTTTGTATTTATATACACTAATAGGATCCCCTTCATACATATGGAAGAAATTCATTCTTATCAATGAACTAAACCATAAAAGAAAAGTATATATATATTTAGAATGCCTTATATGCTGTCCCATTCAAATTTGAGCATTCCAGTGAATTAATTTCAAAGGTTAATAACATACTTCTGGAAAGCAAGAAAAATAGCTTGCAGATTCAACCTAGTTATATTTTTTCTTCTTAAATTTTATTATGGCTTTTAAAACAAACGTTTAAAGGTGGGGAAATTTGTTCTTTCTTCTTAAAATTATTTAAAAAAACCACTTTATGTTCAGAAGTTACTTCAGCATTTTTAAAAAAGTATTGCAAACTAGCTTCCTGCCTGCAAATTTTTTTTTAATGGCCAAGCAAGCAAAGTTTCAACTAGTGGGAAGCCGAATGGAAATGTTACCGCATCCCAAAAAATTGTGTTGCGCTGGGTGTCTGCTTTCTAGAATAACAGCAGTTGCCACATAAGTGCTTCAACATAATTTTCATAAATTATATACTGAACTGTTATAAATTACGCTTGCATATGACCATTACTATGTAGACCCAGAAAACCATTTCTGACTGAAATGAAAATAACACTTGATTTGCTGGTGAAAGGGACTGTAAACAGGTGTGGTCACAAAGCATTCTAAGCACAAAGCAGGCACTGCTCCAGCCTGTGTTGCCATCCTCAGATTTATTTTCCGTGATACCTTAAAATAACATCAATAAATCATAACTGGCAGCCTAAACTTTCCTATGAACCTCTCTTTTCCTGAGAATTTTGTATAATGCTCTTTAACCATGACCTTGTTTTCCATTGCTTCCAAGAGACATTAAATTCTTTTACTCTCCAGAATTGAACCTCGTATTATTTTTTCTGGTCTGTATCACAGTGACTCACCCCACAAATCTAGCTCTTCTATGGCAGTTCCTGGGCTGTGATTGGATTCACCAGTAAGCGGCCAAAGAAACTCAATCCCAGTACAAGTTGTGAGATTTTCTCATACAGATATGGAGACTGAGAACCTGGATCTTGGAACTGGCAGGGCTAATTTGCACAAAAGCTGAGACAAAGACAAGTCTACAGCATCTTTCTTCTAACCTCATCCTCAAGGCAGCCAGAAGCTGATTTTAAACCTAGAGTAGGTTAAAAATCCTTCTTATCTGTGACATATAGATGCTCAAAAACTGAGAAGCACCATGAAAAACAGACAAGCATGAGAGAACTGTCCTAACACCAACTCACACACAGATGGGAGCTCTGAATTCTTTTTCCTTTCGTGATTCATAAGATTTTGTTGCAGTATCCCTGAATCTGAAAGAGAGATGCTAATGAAGGAGCTCAACAGAAATTCAATTTAAGAATAAAGTAGAAGCAGGGACGGAGATAGCCATTCCTCTTTGGTTGCACATGCTGTGCCAGTGCCCCATAAGGGCTACCTGAGAGGTGGAGATCCTCCCAGCCTGGACAAGAGGAGAAGGCACTACTGCAGATCTCACACTTGTACCCCACAGTCCAAGAAAAGAAATGGAGTGGCTCCCTTAAGCATAATAAGAAGGACATACCTCATTAAAAATTCTGATCAACGTGGCTCAAAGGGTGGAACACTGTTTCTTCTGATAATTAACTGAAGCAGCTATAGAAGAATGCCTGATTTTTAAGTACAGGCATGAGTTTGTGTCTTATTCTTTTCCTTCAGAACTGTCTAATCTGCAAATAATTTTTTAATCATTACCTTGATAAAACCAGCATTATTATATCCCTGTCTTCTAGTCTAGTTTAGCAGCAGTGTGATTTCTGTGTGGTCTAACAAAGACAGGGCACATATTCCTTTGAGAATAGTGAATGAATCAAAGGAGGGAAACAGCAAATTTCAATGTGCCTTTTGAAGTGGGATTCTGCAGTCAACCTCACTGAAGTAGGAATGATGTAGGAATGATGTAGGCTGACATAGGAATCGTGGACATTCATACCTACCACTGCACCATGGTGCCTCATTAGGTGAGTGATAATCAGGACCTGTTTGGCAAGAAACAAAAGAGGTTTTGAAATGGCTTCTGCCATAAGGAATACAGGCTTTCATAAATTCATCAGTCTCTGCTTGGTTTCACTGGCCCCCACTGGGATTACTTCGGTAGCCAAGTGTTGTTGAAATGAAAGAGTACTATGAAAATTGTTACACAGTTTGATCACCTGTGAGAGCAGATAACGTAATCCAGTCACAGAAAGTCTTCTATGCTGTTTTTCTTACACTACCCATACCCTTCTCGCCTTTCATATTGCTTCTTCCGTGGTAATTCCTGGATGTGTAGCTGGACAGTAAGCCAACTTTTACTACGTTCTGGTTAGCAGACTGCGTGGGAAGCATCTTGCCTATGTTGACAGATGCACACAGTCACCATGAGGTCTGCCTGGCTCTTAGCAGGGAATAGAGCTGACTGGAATAGTGCACTGGAAACCGTTCATACACAACAGCACAGGATTAGCTTTGTTGACACAGTTCTCCCTCCTGAGAGGAAGCATGTATCAGTACAACCACACGCCAACACGTCTGAACAGCTTCTGGACCAAAGCTGGCTTGGACTCACCAGCCGTGATTCTGGAAGAGCTGGTCTGTGCTTCTCTGCACCTGAGTATAGACGCACCTTAACTCCCAGCTTCAGAATTGGATTTTGAGTGACTGGGGAAATAGTGATGTTTTCTCCAGTAAACTTCCTATTATTTGTGCTGCTGAGTCAAGCAGGCTTACTTGCTGTTCCAGGCATCCATCTCAATAGGCAGGGGTCACCAGATGCAGAATATGTATCTTTGAGTCAATAGAAAAAGATGTTTCAGTTGTCAACAAGCAGTCATAACAATAATTAAAGTTCAAACCCTTTTAATGAAAGTTTATGCTAAGGGTAATCTCACACATTCTTCATAGTGACCTTGGTGTTTTACTTCTCTCAGCCATTTGACTTTTCAAATTAGATGTTATTTATATGTGGCATTTGATGGCAGAGCTACGTGGAGGCTCTTTGGGTTCGTGTGTGATTGAACGGCAAAACAATCCCCACTCTGCAGAAATGAAAGGCAACATGCTAGCTTAGCTAGAAAAAAAGGCAACTCTGAATGTCAGGATGGTGGCTGCTATTAGCCAGCATAGCATAATAATTCATGTACCCTATATTTCTCACCCACTTTGATTTCTAAAAGATTTGTGCGCAGGAGTGGGTACATTTGTTTTTCAAGGACATTGCTCTATGTGCCAGTGAATCAGGCTTAGGATCCTACACTAGACTAGAGGATGGATGTTCAATAAGGGAGCATTACTCCTCCTCTGTCCCACTAAAGGAGAAAAGGATCCTGAGGAAAAAACAGTATGTGACCACGATATCAAAGGCTGCATCCACAAGCAAACCTAATTCTGCTTTTTATAGCTTTTAACTGCTTGACTGGGCAATAATATTCTTTTGAAGTTTGAATATGTGAGTAGTGCACATGTGGGATATGCATGTTTACCATGAGTCATCGCAAATACATATCATTTAAACTGTTAGAATAATCATGAGGAAATATATGTAACGGTGTTGGTGTTCAGTATATATACCAAGGAGTACATGTGGTTTTACAATATTTACAAAGTAGATGCCATTGCTGTTACATAAACCAGAAACAGTTTGCATCTCTTATGTTACTTGTATACATTTAATGCAACCTGGGGCTTAGTGGGGCTGTCTGTAAAAACAGCCCTGTATTAAATCCATCTTTTTACATTCTGGAAAGTATTAAAATTATTTCAACAGAAATTGGAGTGGAGTTAAATTGCTCCATGGCTTATGAGGAGCAAATATTGCCAGCTGAAATGCTTGGCCACTCAGCTAAGGTTGAAATACCAGTACCAACCACAGGTATGCATTTCATCTTCCTCAGGACACTTTGGTGAAGACGAAAGACTGAGGACTTCTCTTGAGGCTGGCTTTATAAAGTCTTTCTTTTAAAAAAGAAATCAATATCAAGCCTACGTTGCTGTCACAACCCGAGTGATTTATGATTAAGCAGTTTGGGATCATCGCGGTCTTTTGAAGTGCCAGTGTGAAACTGTAAGAAAAATATCATTAAATACTGTGAGAACATTTAGTCTAAAGGGCAGTGGCTGGCATTAAGATCTTTTCAGTTTTCAAGTAGAAGATTTTAAATTATAACAACAGCATAACAATGCTACCTAGACTATTTTTTTTCGCAGAAAAGCTGTTTGTTCTTCGAGGCATGGCTGCTATATTTTTCTATATATATGAACAAAAGTTAAAATCCACAGATGGTAATAATTACTACAGAGTGTTATCCTTCAAACAAGGAATTAATTACCCAGAGCTGTTACTACTTTGGTAGCACTTACCTCGTGAGGAAGACTCCCTTTAACCTCTGCTTCCCCTGTAAA
This sequence comes from Aviceda cuculoides, assembly GCA_035590195.1. Taxonomy (NCBI): domain Eukaryota; kingdom Metazoa; phylum Chordata; class Aves; order Accipitriformes; family Accipitridae; genus Aviceda; species Aviceda cuculoides. The sequence goes on from JAVJGG010000013.1 coordinate 6,078,666, forward strand.
GGGAAGGTAAATATGCAACTGAACTAAAACCCAAATGAATTGGATACGACATCATTTTCCCAGGCATAGGATGAAACTAGTTAAGCACACTTGAGAGAAAGAGCTCTGCTCTTCAAATTATTTAATCGAACATGCACCGTTCTGACAGAACTAAATTAGGGACGGATTTCCTATGCTGTTACACCGACAGATTTGGTGTGGTATTCTCTGGTGGAGGAGCTGTGATCATCAACGAAGAGTAGGCTGGAAGCAGTGTCAAAATTGAAACGCAAGCCCAAAAGCAGCCAAAAAAGCACATCTGACTGGCATCTGATACCAATTATGACAATTCCATACTCTTTTCTCTCCCTTCCCCTTTACAATGTGACTCATACACTGCTGGCAAACATAGGCTAGCTCATTTGATGTTTTACTCACTGCTGTAACTGCATTATTTGTTGTTCAAGGAAATATACTGTTTTCTTTTTATACTGATTACCTTAAATACAGATAATGATACTGTTTGCTCCAACTTTCTGGCATTCCAGTAAATGATGGCTAATTTTTCTTTCAACCCTACAGAAAATGAATATCATACACATTTTCCTTTACTTTCTGAGCAGCAATTCCTTGCAATCCTCCTACAGTGCCTAGAATATGTTATTCACACCTTTGACTTTGAAACACAAACTTTTAGTTCTAAGGCATCGAGGGAAAATGGAGTGGAAGGACTGCTACATGGTTTAAGAACTTCATATATAGGACTTCATATATAGTGAGCAAGAAACTGCCAAATCCCTCTAGCCACTATTTATCTCTTTTTTCTTTCTTGCTTTCCTTCCTGCTCAAGTGACACCCCTGGCTGCACTGAGGAATGATGAAGAGGGAAGGAGGAAAAAGAAGGTAGAAAAGAAAGTTCCAAAATAGCCACACATGGTCTTCTCTTTCCCTTCCTTTTCTCACCCTTGTTTCTGAGACACCCAGCACCTCTGCCAACAAGATAGCAGAAATGAACTGCGGAGGATATTTTCTCTCCCAGTCAAATAAAATAGCTCTTTTCCCTTGCAAATAGACAGTTGAGTGAAGGAATGTCATCTAAATGTAAGGTGATAATTCTTTACACAAACCTGAACGTACAATGCAGGGGAGAATACAGCTTTTCAGATGGGCTGGATGCGAGCAGTCTCAAGCTGCCAGATACTGCAATATTCTACGTCCAGGGACCATCAAGTGCTCTGGCACAGCCAGGCTCTCAAATGCTTGGCTGGAAGGACTGGTGCTCCTCGTACAATCAACAGACAGTCTTGAGGAAAAACTTTATATAAATATGTATTTATATAAATACATCAGAACTGCATACTGTAAACATCTGTAGAGCTCAAATACACTCCCGCACCCTAACCTGGTTTGGAAACTGATACTGTGGACTGAGTTCTCCACTACATTCAGTCCCACATTGTTGCTACTAGACTGTGCAAGGCCTGCTTAAAATGATCCTATTATTATATGATGGGATTTTGTATGCAACTTTGATGAGAAACCAATCAAGTTATTCACAGTGAAGAATACGTTCTTTCCATATTATTAATTCATTCAAGATTTACAGGGTTTTTTTGCCTTTTTTAAAAACGTAAAGTGAGAGCATTCTTCCTGGAAACACTATATCATATTTGCTTTTTCAGATGAACATGAAATTAAACCATGAAATATACAGTTCTTAATTAAGAATTCTTGAATACTTGCACATTATTTTGGCGTTTCAGATCAGGTTTATGCCTTAACCTTTAATGACTATTTTATTATGTTTACACACTTGGAATATCCTAGAACTGTGTCATTCCATGACATATAGCACATATTCTTCACATACATACTTTTTTTTGCTCAGGTTATAATGTCTTTTTCTCCATATCAAACACAAAGCACTGATAATGAAAATGAAATGCCTAGGGCAAAGCTTTCATCAAGTGTCAGCAATTTATGGAGACCAAGTTGAAAGTGAACATAGACAGAATTACAAAAAAGTAGCATTTTTATTGCAGCATTTAAACCTATTGAAGCCAACATTCCTCTACTTTAGTGGAGGTGGATTCATTCCCTACTCTTATTTTAGTAACAGATTTTTCATCCAGCAATATTAAAATAGCCCCACACCTCACAAATCCTCTGCAGCACAATTCTCGCCCTCCTCCTCTTTCCTGGCATTGGTGGTGGACTGCTTTCTCTACTGAGATTGGGACCTACTTAGAGGAAAAGAAAGGGAGGCTTCATTTACTCCCTGAATTTTCATTTGGGTCATCCCAAATGCTTATTCTAGTACTGATTTATACGAGCTGAGATGGGGGAAGGAGAGGGTATTGTTTATGCAATTAGATAATGCCTTAAAAATGAGCGCACAGCACATGAAAGCAGCATTGCGTTACACAGCAGACCTCCCCCTTTTGCCAGGTAATTGAAGCAGGGGGGCATTTATATCCTTATTGCAGTCACGGATGTGACCATAGTCTAGTGTAGAGCTATCTAGGCTGGCTGTGAATCCCATAGGCTGCTGAGGGAATTAAGGGTGACACACAAAAAAAGGGGGCAGCGGATCTGTCCATTATTGGGCAGACCTACTGAGTGCATCTCAGACTAATTATGCTTAATGTTAAAGCTATTTTTCAGGTGTTGAATGTCTTAAAATCTAAACATGGTTTCAGTCATTCTTGCAAAATTTACAAATTTAATCTGAATTTACTGATTTGTTATGAATCAGTTTGTTTTGTATGTCTACATCCACATAATTGTAAGGGGAAAATGTGCTTTAACCAACAGATTTCAAATGTGTGTTTGAGATGCCTGAATTTACACTTTGACATTGTCAGCGGAAAAAAAGGATTGCTTCACCAGCTTGCTTTCTGCCAAGGGCTATGTGAAAATGGAGTAGAACAGGTCTGACATGAGGGCTTTAGAGGCATCACTTTTATATCCATGTGTTTATATATCCACGTGGCTACGTAAACCATCTGACAGGCAGGGCCTTCAAGTCTCAGTCCACTCTAAACATCTGACTCAGTGTCTTCCACCTCCCTCCTGAGTGCTATTCAAGAAAAAGAAATAGAGATCCTAAGTTTAAATCACCTGAACTGTCATTACAATACACATAAGAGGAAGATAGTGGCTATAGAAGCCTCAACCCTGTGGTTATTCCAAAGCGGTAAAGACCATAACGGCAATTATCCAGTCCTAGTTAAGAGTCAAAAACAAGCTCTGTTTACATGTTTAGATCACACAGGTAAGTAGGATAAGTGGTATTTGTATTCAATTTTCTCACTTTTGTCACTCAAAAACACCTGTAGCTGCCTATACTAGATGTTACGGATAAATGTTTGCATTTGCATTTTATTTGCCTTGGCTTAAGTCTAACTGGAAAGTAGCAAGGCATATTCCTCAGGCAATAGCATGACAAATATATAAACTGGATATCCTGGACACTTGAACAAATATCAATATCTACCCAGCTCAGCATCCACTGGTTTTAAAGAATAATAGAATACTTGTATGTTCTGTATGTGCCAGGTGGAGACCTGGCATTGTAGAGGGCAGTGTAGTCAGAAGTGTCCTCTGTGACATTAAAGGCTGTCTGGCATAGAGTAGAAGAGCTTGCTGACATAACGAGGGGATGCATTTTTAGGTCTTGAAGGTCAAAGGAAGATGTCAAGGTTATTTTAGATCTTAAGGTGAATCAAATCCTCAAAGTGCTTATTTCTTGCTGTTATTTAGAGGAAGCTGAGGGTATCTAGATGTAGACATCTGAATTTAATCAGATGAATCTGATTTTCGTGTGGTGATTAATGCTATTTAAAGTGAGTGTGAAAACATTCCAGAAAAGAAGATCACTTTTTCTCTTAGAATGGTGTATAGCCTGGTTGATAAGGCAATTTCTTGAAATGAGTTCAGAATTGTAGTAGCTGGACCTATTTTTCCAAGTATGAGTGAAAAGTCTAACCTTGAACTAATAAGTAAAAGGGAGAGGAAGAGAACAGATGCAGTTTAAGGATTTTTTATTTTGCGAATCCTCCCTTTTTTGTTTTACTTAGAATACATGAAATATTTCATCTTGGGCCAAATGCAATGTGTTTTATTGTATTAAATTATTTTTACTTCATTTTCATTTCATCAAGGTTGAGAAACAAAAATATTTATAGTTTGATCCAAACTTTTTTTCCAGCTTGGCTGTTAAACAGAGAAAGAATCTATTCAAACAACCATAAAGTCCTGATATTGATCTCATACCAGACTAAATCAGCAATGACTCCAATAAGGTTATTTGGGTATGGTGGTATAAAACGGTACTATATAAATGACAAGGGAGTCAGGCCTTGATAACAGCCCCCATGTAGAAGAAATGTGCTGAAACCTTATCTAGACAGGAGGAAATGAGCAGCAAAGCTCATACCAAGAAAGTATTCCAATAGAACTTAACTGTTCCAGAGAAGTTCCCATGTGAAAACATTATTTCAGAAATAAAATAGCCTTATTCCAAGCTAAAGCTAAATCAGCTAAGCTGATTCTATAGTCTTAATTGCAAAGCAATTATTCTAGATTAAAGTCTTTTTTATGCCAAATTAGCATCCTCACAGGGAGCCATTATGTAATGGTTTATTGTGAAGTCATTATTTCAGACAGCTACCAGTCAAAGCAACCCTTCCCCAGTGCAAATTCCTTCCCTTTTTCAGTGCGTGACCGTCTTCCATTTTCTATATTCTCTTCTTTATAGCAATTTCCCCCCTCCCTTACTTGTTTTAGATTACTTTTACCTTTTCATCTTTCTTATAAGTCTTCATTACAGAAAGAAGTCTATAGGATTTTTATTTCACATTCAGATCAACTTGCACAACAAAGAGAAACAAAATCTGTTGACAACAGACAAAGAGATTGCTTAGATATCTTAACAATTTGTGACATCAGTGTCAAAAATATGAAGAGCTGTGACATAGCTAGATAAACCAATGCTCTGTTTTGGAGGTTTGCACTGACATATGATCCTTCAGAAAAAAAAGGATTTAAACAGAAAATATAGTTCAGATGACACAGATGGGGCATAAAGCATAATACATTGTTTCTTTCTATTCCGGGCAATTGATCTTATAGCTATGTCTTCCCCAGAATGGGGAGAACATGGAAAATTACCATGATCATGTACTCCTCACTGATGAAGTCTTTGAACCCATTTTGGAAGGACTCTTGGGTACATAGAACTGTAAGAGTCTGAAAAACAAGACATAGATAAAGAACTCGTAGCTGACTAGAAACATGAGAAAAGCTGTATGGATTCAGATGAAAGGTCTGTTTTGCTTAGTACCCTGTCTCCACCAGTGGCCTTGAACATAAGCACGAAGGAAGAAGAACAGAGCAGGCACATGTAACATTTCCCCAAGTATTCTTCTAGCCGCTATCTATTTTTATCATCCCTTACACCTAATGTGTTCTGTCTATCAAGTAACTGCAGTAGATCTGTATTCAAAGTACTTGTTTGATTTCTCCTTAAAACCATGCAAACTTTTTGAATGGGCTTTCTCTCCGATGGAGGTCTCCGTTCATGATCCACAGCCACCTCCTTTTATTTCTTTTGCTCCCAGCTACTGCTGGTTTCACCTGCAGACCCTCAGTTCTTGTGTTGGGAGAGACAGCTGCCAGACGGTTTGCTCTCTCCATGCCATCCATGATCACATAGACCTCTTTCGTATCACCAGTGACTGGCAGTCTGTATTGCAAAACCAGTCACCAAAAGGAACCCCTGTACCTACAAAGTTAATGTTTCCTTCTTTATGTTTAAGCTGTTTTCAGACATAACTTTAGGGGGCGGGGGGAAAGTTGTCGTCACAGGGGGAAGTCCAGACACTCAAGAGGACATCACTCTCTAGAACTGAAAATTCCCTGAGCTTCGTTACTAATTCTTGGGCCTGGAGTGTTTTACACCATCACTTCATCCTTTTGTCTTTCATGTGGTCTTATGGCATATCAGACATCTTTCCTGGTTAATAATGACCACTAGACACTTCTTTCTCTCGGACTCTTCTGTTACTTTCTCTGAAATATTACGTATGGGTCAGGGAATACTCCTTGCTGCCCTTTATAATGTGAATTGGGACACTGGCCACCCTACTCTTTCTGATCATTGCCCTAAAGGACAATGCTAATACACATAAAAATATTCATTTACACTACTTAAAACAGACTGCATAGTTACAAGGCTTAGAGGAAGAAGTGAAGAGGAACAAAAGAAAGTTATGCATGTCTTTAATTAGCATATGGATGAATTAGCCTCACTCTGTATGGTCAGGCAGCAAGAATGAAAGATGAGTCTCGGAATTCCCCACTCTGAGGGGTTATATGAGGTGCTTGTCCTCATATCATCCTACTTATTCACATGCATATGAAATAGACTTAGGGATCCAAACAGACTTAGGGAACTACATTTCCTTTCCTAGTCTTTGGGGATGGATTCAAATCCAATCTTTAAATCATCCACTTATGATTCACAGACTCAGTTGTGATCTGGGTGTTCCTCCCACCAGCCCATCGCCTGCTGTCTCCCAGTTTGGAAACGTTAATGTCCTTTGGGAAGGACCCCATATGGTTCTCACCTGCCAAGAAAATGAATAGAAATAGTTAACAACTACTCCCTTGCTTCATCAAGCACTGGAAAGTTATTTACTCACTGTGAGGCCCAATGCTCCTCATTGACAAGCTAGGCAAGTTTCAAAACCCATTAACAACCCGGTGAAGTCCCTTCTTCAACCTGCCCTCTGCCTACAGATACAACCTGCTCCTCACTCAGACTTCATAATATTACAGAACTAACATCAATGCGGGCTGTAATCCTTCAGACATGATATGAACAAGTCATTAAATATGGCAGTGGATTGAAAGGACTTCCCTCCTCTCTGCACTGGAGCGATAGGTACTGTGGCAGAGTATTTTGAAGGTCACATAGTCTACTCCTGCAAGTAAAGAAGCATCACTGGTATGCTTCACTTGGAGGATAAGTGAAGGGGGATAGAAGGAATAATTCAGAAGAATCCAGCAAAGATGTCAGAAGATTATATCTGTTTTAAGGTAAGAGAGAAAATAATAAATCACGAATAAAATGCAACCAACAATGAAGAAAGTGGCAGAAGGAATATTGTCTTCTTACACAAGAAGCAGGGCTTATATCACAAAAAGGAGCAAATAAAAAAAATGGCAAAAGAAAACAGCATTGGGGGCCTCTGTCACAAAAAAAAAGCTGGAGATCAAAAATGTAACAGGATAAGGAAAAAACACTGATTCAGCTGTAATTGAGAACAACTAGAATGGTGCATGTGTTAACCCTTTCTTGCGTCTTAAAGTTTGGAAGAAACAGATGTTTTCTTACAAAATGATGGTGTTCAGTGTCTGAACACTCAACGTTACACAAGTTTTTCAGTTGCTAAAGAGCAGTTACTGGATTAAAGGATCCGATTTCTAACTACTTTTGGTATTTTCATTAAAAGATAAAAATATTATAAACTTTTGAAATGGTTGTGACACTAATACAGCTTTTCTTTATCTTAGGAATAAAGAAAATCAGAATTCTTTTCAGGCACTTAACGTCAGTGAGTATTTCTTGATTATGAAGCACAAAAAGGAAAATCTCAAGAAACTTCTTGTGCACATGATTCATGTCAAAATTTTAATCTAAAAAGAAACAGTTAAAAATGTTCTTACAATTTTTTTTTTTCACAGAGCTATCAGATGATGCTAGCATACATTCTTTGAATATGCTAAAATCACACTAATTTACACCAGCTGACAAGCTGGTCCAGTGCTCTGGAAATCTCATTCAACTTGTTCATGTCCACAGCACAGATTTTTCCAGAAAAATACATTTTCTTGACATTTTCTAGGCCTGCAATATACCTAAAAATAGAGGCAAAATCACACATTCAAGTTTTATGATAATATCTGCCCTTGTAATTTTAAGAAAAATAAGTACATATGAAGCGTTCCCTTCGGTTGCCAACTTGAGATTTCATGAGCAAATTACAATGTAAATATACCTGATTTAACACCTCATTCTCCCTGTGGTATGAAGATTCATGGATGTCATCACAGCTAGGATTGTTGTGGTTGCATTGTTCTAAAACTGACTTTATAATCTGTCTACACCAGTGAGAGAAATCTTACATTTTGGAGTTCTCCCATGTTAGCTGAGCCTGAAAACTTTAAGGCACAGAGCAAGCAGTGGAAAAGAAGTCAAATATGTATTTTGGCTTTCCACTGCTTGTATGAAACTGGTATTTTTAAAGCCCTTTGTTTTTCAGCAAGAAATGCCTTCCCAGCAAACAGTCTAACCTCGTACAGGAAAAGAAAGAGAAAAGATCCACAATCCAAACTCTTCGACATTGTCATCTATCTTCAACTTTTGCATAGGCTGAGTTACTGAAAATTCTGTGAAACTGCTACAATTGATAAAGGCCACTTCTTTCCTAATAAAAATCATCAATTCCTGGTTTAGGCTGTCAGCAGGCTGCTAAGTACAAGTTCTCTCATGCTGGGAGCAATGGTATTGGGTAGGGGCGAGCGGCCCGGGGCAGCTACGTGATCTTGGGTCGCTTCATGGAGCAGAGGAGTGTATAACGAAAGTTTAGCTAAGGGCTACACTTGTCACCTCAGTGCTCAGCAGTCCCTGTCATCACTGGCAGCTGCTTCTTGGTCCAATTTATGCTCTGTCACAGAGAATCAGCAGGCCCTAAGGTATTTGGTTGGAATTGCCTTAAAGTGCTTTTTAAAAACCTGCAGGTGTTTTGGGGCGAGTATGTCTGTAACACAGTAAAATCAGTGAGAGCAGTGCTTTAAAAGTGGAAATTAATTGGATTCTTATATAAATGGATGCTGGGTTTCTCAGTGAAATGTAGCAACCTATTTTGCATAATGGAGCGCATTAGTAAAATGCAATACTCAGATCTTATTCCTAATGAATGTAAACAATTTCTGTTTGTACTATACAATTTCTATTACGCTAAGTGCATGTTAATGAACAGGGTGGTTTTTTTATTGAGTCATGAATTGGAAGAGTGCTTTTTCTTCACGTTAAATTTTTCTTTTTCCAAAGTCAATCACAGACTAGTCTCTGTTTGAACTTTCTCGAGAGTTTACCAGATGTTCTGTTTGGATTTTACTTTACTGCATTGTGTTCACTGGAGTTCACAGATGGGCTTTCCACTGAACTAATGAAAACCTAATGAAATCCATATATGTATTTAGCATTTGAGAATACAGTATAATATAATGCTTTCTGTTGCTGTTTGCCATTCACGCTTAAATTGGCAGAGCAAATGCAAGCCTCTAAGAGACATTGAATTAGTAAACAACCAGGAGGTTTTGCTTCTCTCTCCTACTATGTGTGTATGTGTCCCCTGCTATCTCATGGTAGCAGATAACTGCACTTTCAGCGTTGCTTAGGTTTTGGTTCTGTTTCAGCTAGTAAAATAGGAAGCCGAAGGTCAGATACGAGAAGTGTTCAAAAGCACGTGTCGACAGAGTTGGTTAAACTGGAGGGTCACTTGATAAGAGTGAAGAATATTTTCAGGAACCGAAGTCAGTGAGGAACTGGAAAAAAAAAAAAAAAAAAAAATTTAATCAGTTTCTGTTAAATAGTAATAGTGAACAGATAACCCCAAACACGATACTTCCTGCAGTCTGGTGTCGGAGCACTTGACAGGCGCAGAAGGTTTTGCAATATGAAGTCTAACCAGAAGCCAGTTCCAAACGGTGTTGCCCGGAGGCTGATACTGTTCAGTGGCTGCAGGGATGGAATACACCCTCTGCAACTCTCCGGGCCATACTACACCATGGGGAGCAGCCAGCACAAAGCAGGCCAGGGCTGCTATTCAGACAGACCTGGACGGGCTGGAGAAATGGGCAGACAAGAACCTCATGTAGTGAAAAAGAAGTAAATACGAAAAGTCCTGCATCTGGGATAGAATAACCCCATGCAGCAGCGCAGGCTGGGGTCTGACGGGGAAAAAAGCAGCTATGCAGAAGACGACCTGGGGTCCTGGCTGTCAACAAGCCAAACGTTAATCAGCAGTCTGCCTTTGCAGCAATGAAGGCTAATATCATACCGAGCAATGTTAGCAAAAGTGTAGCCAGCAGATAAGGAACATTATTATTTTTTTATTTCCCTCTATTCAGCCCTTGTGAGCTACATCTTGGAGTGTCCAGGTTTGGACTCCCCAGTACAAGAAAGACGTTGAATGTCCAGGGCAAGCTGGGGGGTCCAGGGGGTCCACTGTGAAGACTGGGAGCACGACACATACAAAGGGTTTGAAAGAGCTGGGTTTGTGCTTCTTTGGAGAACACAAGGTTAAGGGGGAAATCTTAATGCTGACCCCATCTATCTGATAGGAGGTTATAGAGAAGAGGAAGCCAGATTCTTCTTGAAGGTGCGCAGCAAAATAATGAGGGACAATGGTGACAAGCTGCAAATTCCAGTTAGCTATTGGGAAATAATTTTGCACAATAAAGATAGTCAGGAACGGAAATTAATCACCCAGAGAGGTTGTAGAACCTCCACCCTCAAAGGCAATTGCAATGCAATTGTAGGTGACTGAGCAACCTGATCTAGCTTCAAAGCTGGCCCTGCTTCAGAAGTCTCTTCTGGGTCCTAAACAAATAATTCTGTGGTTCTGTTTGGACCTTTTTAATGCCTTCTAGTGACACTTCCCTATTTACAAGAGAATATTGTTAATACTGAGGAAGTAATGGTTAAAGTCAATATTAATAATTTTGCTTTCCTTTATCTCCAAAGGTACTCCGAATGCTGCCTAAGGAAGAAAGCATTGTTTTGAAAGCACATTAATGACTTTACATTTGAAAAGGAAGATTCTGCAATTTGAAAGTTTTTGGAAAATTCATTAAACGTTCTGGAACTTGCAAATAGCCACCAACTATCCAAATAATGAAAATGGTGGCTCCAGCAGTCATACTGAACAGAACCCATCTGTATTGGGTTTGCACAGCAAGGTTTTGGTAGTGGGAGGGTTACAGGGGTGGCTTCTGTGAGAAGCTGCTGGAAGCTTCCCCCATGTCCAACAGAGCCAATGCCAGCCGGCTCCGAGACGGACCCGCTGCCGGCCAAAGCCGAGCCCATCAGCGATGGTGTTAGTGCCTCTGGGAGAACAGAGTTAAGAAGGGGCAAAAAACCCCTGTGTAATGGCAACTGCAGCTGGAGAGAGGAGTGAGAAGGTGTGAGAGCCCCAGCCCTGCAGCCCCC
>JAVJGG010000013.1:6090149-6108152 GCA_035590195.1 Aviceda cuculoides
GTTTGTGAAGAACTGCAGCCCGTGGGAAGGACCCATGTTGGAGAAGTTCATGGAGGACTGTCTCCCAGGGGAGGGACCTCATGCTGGAGCAGAGGAAGAGTGAGGAGTCCTGCCCCTGAGGAGGAAGGAGCGGCAGAGACAAGGTGTGATGAACTGACCCCAACCCCCGTTCCCCATCCTCCTGCACTACTTAGGGGGAAGAGGTAGAGAAATCGGGAGTGAAGTTCACCCCGGTTAAGAAGGGCGGGGGCGGCGCGGGGGAGGTGTTTTAAGATTTGGTTTTACTTCTCATTACCCTACTCTGATTTGATTGGTAATAAATTGATTTTCCCCACGTCAAGCCTATTTTGCCCATGATGGTAATTAGTGAGTGATCTCTCCCTGTTCTTATCTTGACCCAAGAGCTTTTCATTATACATTGTCTCCCCTGTCCAGCTGAGGAGGGGGAGTGATAGAGCAGCTTTAGTGGGGACCTAGTGTCCAGCCAGGATCAACCCACCACACCACCACTTCATTTGTAAAATACTCACATATCAGCTGTCTTTTTACTAATGGCAATAGAAAGATTTCTGCATGTAATCCTGGGACTGTGACCCAGTAATGTAGAGCTGTAGCCATGTTTTCCTTTCCTCTATTAAAGAAGATGGACTCCAGGCAGAAAAACATCTGTATCCCTTTCTTGTCTCAGCAGAAAAACTAGAGAATTTTTGTTCTAGGAAGATATACTAGGAAATTTTGTGATAGGTAGTTTTCCCACAGGGAAACAGGGATTCACAACCACCTGTCTCCTTAGCTTCTTGGACTCATGTGACAGAGTCTGATATTTGGGCTATCCCTGCAGTTCCCTGGTCCTGTGACACCCCCAGGCAGACGCAGGCAGCCACCTCCAGGGCACTTCACCAGCTCCGAGGCTCCTGTGCTCCTCAACAGGCTGCCGTAGAGCGAGGGAGCCTTCGGAGCACGATGAGTTTCAGGAACACGGACATGTTCCTGGAGTGGAAAGAGAAATTTTGGCTTTTCATCCTCCAAAAAAGCCTTTTCAAAACATTAAATCTTTTCTGCAGAAATGAAGTTAAGCTTCCCAGCCAGGTGGGTGTCTGTGCTGAAGATCCGTCCAGTCTTGACTAAGCTTTTTAGTCTAGTCACAGGGCATGCGGTAGTGGCTGTGTAGCCTAGGAAAGCTTGTCTGAGGCAGAGCTGCCTTCAGATTTTCCAAAGCAATGGGTAGCAAGTGTCCCAAAGACGGTACAGGTGTCAGAAAACTGCTTTCTCCTATTTTTTAAAGAAGCTGATGACTCCATAGTACATTCCTACCACATCGACTCACGGAAAGACAGACAACCCGAGAAAAATCATGAAAGTAAATGAATATTACAGTTGTGCTGCATTCCCTGGAGAAAACACATGTTTTTGGTGTTCTCTGCTCACTGGAGTGTGTTTGGGGGAAGTGAGCACATTTGACTACATATATCAGTGTCTGCACCCGTTCTTTAAAATGTTTATCACTTTTCTTTATAAGCGAGTAGTTTCTTGGAAATTATGAGGCAGTGTAATATATAGTGCAGATGATACTAAATATGATTAACATTTAAATCATTGCAGTCTGACAACAAGGATTACTATAATGAAGAGACAAAGATGTGCAATGCATAAATCAAGTTCAAGCATCAGCCTTTTTAGATTTTGACCAGGTCTAAAAAGAAACATGCACAGGTGTTAGTCATACATCTTTGAATTACAGACATGTGTTTGCACACCTCTGAGAAAACAGATGATGTTCCCACATCCAGTTTGAGTAATGGCATATATTGTTGTCTATGAGCAGGGCTCTACCTCATTTTACCCACGGCATTTCTCCTCTTCCATTTCATTTATTTTTCGTGTTCAGTGTGTAAATGACTAGGACAAGTCAAGAAAAGGACCAGACAGGTGCTAGACAAATGAATATAAGAGTTTCTAGCCTGCAAAGCTAATTCTCTAAAAAGATGAAACAAAAGAACCATAAGATAAAGAAATGGCTGGTGGACAGAACATGTGAGCAGATCAGCTTCAAACACTCAGCTTCAGTGCATTAACTAATTTGCTTTTGCTTTTGTAGTTTACATTGTAAGACGATGTTGTGCTTTGTTAGTGGGAAGATGGTGGAAGGTGTTGGAGATGAAGAAAGACAGGAAAAAAAATGGCACAAGGTCTGGCATGCTGAGCATGAAACCTACAGGGGCAGCAGTGCCTGAAGGTCCCTGCTGAAGACGACTGCCTGGTTCTTTATTTCTTTCCTGAAGTCTCTTTCCTGAAAATTGCCTGGCTGGGAAGAACAGAGGGACTGCATGAGACTTACTCTAGTAGAATTTGTTCTCAGGGTCTGCATTTGGGCCAGGGAAGGTATGTTTAACTAGTCAAGGTCTTCCCTAAAAGCCAGAATCTTCTCAGCTCCTTTGGAGGTCTATTGACACCACCAAAATAGTAGAAAGAAGACTTTGGTATACATTAGTGTATAAAATAGGCTTTATCTTATCTATAGCCTTTCCTTGATTGATACACACCGTACATGGGACATTCCTTGAAGGACAGTGTGTTATATCACCAATTCTAGGTGGACAAGCAGTTACAATAAGACCTCTGATCTTTCCAGCTATATGTAGTACACTGATTTATTATCATGTGAAATAAGAGTAACAAAGCAATTTGTGTTGCACAAGCAAGGAATAGCTTCTTCTTCATTACCATTCTGTCAGGCTTTCAGTCACAGGTCAGGGCGATTCCTGTAAGTCACTTGGTGGTTCTTCAGTCTTCAGTTCCCACCTTGGTTTTGCTCAGCCTCTCATTTTACTGTGGTTTTACTCTTGATTACAGTATCATTAACATCCAGCTGCCTATATCTAAGTGTCCTTGGCACAGAAGAACCCAAATAAAGCTAATTACTGTTTATTTTAAAATTTCTTTGCTGCAAAATTTTGCATCTCCTTACTTGCCCCATATTGTACACATCTTAATTTAACGTTGTCTCAGATTTCTTTACCATACCTCTTTACAGTAGTCAGATGTGTGAATGGACTACACCTGCTTGTATAGACCTGGAAGAGGTAAGAAAGAATGAGGAAGACGGTAGTATGTTACCTTCTCATTTAAGCTGAAAAGAATCTATGTACACAAACTGCCTTCATCTATCTTCAGGTCCAAAGAATCAGTTATTTGCTTCAAAACGCACCTAGAGAAAATAATCTCAACTATACTTAGGTGATGCTGAGCTCATAACTGACAGTTACAATGCAGGAAACAGACCTCAGAATTATCACTGACAATTATCTATAAACGCCATTTCAAAGCGCAAAGGCACCCAAAAAAAGCCAATAAAGAACTGGTCATATCAAGAGAACCACTGAGGACAAAAAAAAGAAAAAACCCACCATGAAAATAAACCCACAGCAACAGAAAACCTCATCTCCAACCAGATAAAACCTCTGTGCACTCACAGCTTCAATGCCGTGTGGGGTTCTGGTGCCCGGCCTCAGGAGGCACCCGATGCCCGGGGCTGCCCCCGCTGCTGGACGAGATCGTGGAGGCAGACAGTGTCAGAAGGTTCAATAAATAACTGAGTAGATTTGGGGGTGTCAGGCTGAGAGATACCAACAGTCTTATGCCAGAAGAGGTGGTGGGTGAGGTCTTACCTGTGTCCCTCCATCCTGCCCCCGGCAGTGGGGTCCGGGGGCGCCCGCGGCCTGCCCTCAGCCCACCGCTGCCTCAGCCGTGCAACTGCTCCCCCTCAACAGCTCCGCCGCTTCGCCTTGGCTTCGTTATCCAGACGTGCGGAGTGATCCGCAGCGGCCTCAGACCCCGAGCTCCGGCGCGGCGGTGAACTGCCCGATGAGCAAGGAGTTACTTTAACCACGTCTCTCTTTTTGCAGTTTCATTTTTCCTGGAGAAGTGCATTGTGATGGGCCCCTGGCCTGAACGGGGACCATGTCTTTCCTTTAATCTCCCGGCTGACGTTAGTGCCAGCTCTGCCTTCCTCTTTACCATACAGCCTATAAGCCTGAAGGACCAGCAAAAGAAAATCCTCCGCTACTGTACTTCTTGTCCTCTCAGAAAAGGAACAAACACCCTAAGAGTAAGGGGGCATGCTCACATACATTGTCTACACAGCAAAAGCATGTCAGAGAACCCCAGAACTCATTAAGTTACCCAGAAAGTGTGGCCAGTTTGATGTTGTCCCTCCACTTTAACTGCAAAGTTTTTTTCTGTGTGTATAATTTGTTCATGGCAATTATACGGACATGAAAAAGAAGACAATCACCATTAGATAACATTTCAAATTTCATCATTTAGTCGGCTCCTATTGCTGACCATTTAAAAGCATTTGGACTACCTCCTCTTTTTGTTTTTTTTTTTCTTCCTTCAGAAAATCAGCTGTGATATTTTCCACATAAAGCAGCAGCAGAGTGGAAGAGCTGCCTGGGGTTAATCTCCTATTCTTGGTCAACATGTCCGCTGGCCCCCAGCTCACTTGGAGCCAGCTCGCTGGCCGGGCTAATGGCATTTCCAGATGTGCCTCCTCTCTCTGCCGACAGCCGCTGTTCCTCACACACCCTCGGAGCTCCCAGAAAGCGTGCCAGAGAAGGGGTTGCCCTTCAGAAAAGCTTATCAGAAACGGAGTTTAAGGAGGAAGGTGAATCTGTACTTCCCTGATCTTTAAAGGAAGGCCGCGACCTCTCCATCTCCAGGACTGTCCTCTCTCAGCTCAAGCACAAGCCAATGGTCTCAGTTTTAGCACTGAAGCTGTCATTTGGTAGTGGCTTGGGCAGTGCGATCCAATGAACCCTAGAACACATTTTCCTCTGCCAGATTTGGACTTTGAAACTATGCGTATTGAGAAATCGGGCTGACCACATGGCGATGCACCATCGTATGGAGATGCAGCCAGGAACTCAAAATTACAAGTTTGTGAGGGTTTGTGAGAGTTTGAGAAACAGACAGCAGCAAAGGAGGTACTGATTTTCTATATTGCTTTCAAAACTCTTCATAAAGTGAGTTGAAAAGAGTTCTACATTCTTAAATTACTCTAATGTATCTTTTAGCATACTAAATAAGATATTCCTGGAATTTAAAGACAGACAACATTGGTCATTAAATTATAATCAAAATAAATTGCAAAATCCGAAGCTCCTATACTTTGACCAAATTCAAGGGATGCTTACCTTCCTACCAGTGGCACAAATACATATCTTAGGCTGTATTCCTTTACGCCTCCTAAACACTTGATGTGGGTTTAACTGACTGCTGTCTTCACTTACCAGGCAGCCTTACAAAAGGTAATGACATGGTGATGGTGGTGCTTTATTCCTTCAGCAACCATGGGCTATTAAAGCACAGCTGAATGTCACCTAATTGTACCGACACACCAACACAAAGGAAACAAACAAATCCCTGCAACCACTTCAGTCGAGATTAAGTCATGATCTTCCAGAAGCACAAACTACATATTTCCAGAAATAGGAGGCTGAGACTCAAAGCCATGAATTATCTTGTTAACCCAAGAGTGGCAAAAGGCCTAAACACTCTATGAACACGTTACTTTTTGTAGACATGTAGCAAAATGGACACATAGCAAAAAAGCATAGAGGTATTTTTAACCTGCAGAGGGCCTTGGTAACTGGCTGAAAGTCTACTTGCATAATTTGTCATGTTAACAGCACCACAAATTATAGCTGACACTTCTACTGCAGCCTCTGCTGGTTTTTCCTATGTGCATGAAACAGTGCCAAAATGTCAAAAAGACCCACATTTTCTTTCTAATGGGTTGTGCTCAACTGCAGCTTCCCAATAACTTTTTAACTCTGCAGGGTTTCTTCTCTCTAATTTTCCAGCCACAAATGCAAATAAGAAACATGCTCCCAGTTGTGCTCATTGTTACTTGTTTAGATTATTAGAACTAAAATACTGGGATCTTTCAAAAAGAATGTTTGTGAAAAAAAGTGATAACAAAATACTCTTTAGTAACTTTAAATGAAAGGAAGCACTGACATGAGAAATCATGTATAGTTAAAACTTAATTGCCTTTTAAAAGCTTTTTTACCTTTTAAGGATTATTTCACTTTTTAAAGGCAATAGATACCTGACAACAGCTCCTCAGCTTTATAATGTTAAAGAGATCATCTAAAGAACAACGGGCTCCTAGAAGCAAATAAGGGGACATTTTTGCCCATGAACAAATTCACACAAGGGATTTTCCACTGCATAAACTGTGGCCATAGCAAAGTTTTGGGGGAAACTAGAAAAAAATATTTGACAAAGTTTTTCTAGAAGGTCTTAGAAATCTTATGTATCTTATAGTCATTCAGGGGAGCTCATTTTCGATGGCTGCTCCACACTCTGACATGTATGCTTATTCACAAATTTTCGACATATGTAAACAAAACTGTATCTTTTTTTTTCCCCGGATCCTCTCTGCATTCTTTTCGCATATCGGCATCTCTTCTGAAGTCTCAGTCTCTGAAAATGAAAATTATTTTCCAACTGAGGTCATACGAGCTCTGAGGATAGCAAAATATTAATTTTGCTATCTCATATATGATAGTCTTATGTATTTGCCCTTTTTTGGAGTAAGATCACATTTTTGGTGTGTTGAAACCAAGCATATGTATGTATATACACATATATGTAGGTGGATGTCAAATTACATTCATTAACCTCATGTTAGACAGGAAAGGTAAATTTCCTTGTTTATGTGGTGCTGATGACAGTATTGCTACATAGCACAGAAAGGGCTGTACTTCGTAGAGGCGTAGATAGTCTGGTTAGTCTGGACATTTTTATCTGCAGACTCAGTGGGCAGGCGAGTAAGTGGAGCAGAGAATAAGTAAAATTTCCTTCAGCAGACATTTTTCAGAGTGACAATGTCAGGATTGATCTGGCTGTGTTTGACACTACCTCAGAGAAGGAGACTGGAAGTGATAAACCCTGAACTCTCTTCATCTCTTTAATTCTCTCTTGTGATGGTTTGGCCACAGAGGAGCTGTAATTCAGATTTGTCACTTCTCACTCTTTTCATATTAACAAGACTGTGCCTTTTATAATGTATCTGGGGCCACATGACCTCCATGTTACATTAAGGAAGGTGAAGTTTTGGCAAGAAAAACAGACTTTTGAAGAAGATAGGGGCACAAGCCTCTACAAGGCAATGTAACAGAATGATGAAATGCAGTGTGATGCTGAAACGATTATTGGAATTTTCCCTAAAAATCTGACAATATACATGAAATGTTACAAACATGGTGGTAGCATTGAATCAGACAGGCTTCATTTAGTTTTGTAGGTGTAACTGATTTCAACTGAGAATCCCTCTGTGCCTTCAGAAAGAATGTCATGATATATTCCAGCATATTGCATCTCTGCACATTTGCCATGTGACCTAATTTGATTTCGGCCTTTTACATGTATAATGAAATCAAATTTAACCCTTATATTCACAATGTCTGTGTACAGAGCATGGTGTTCTGTTCATTCCTTTTAGCACAAGGAAGCTGGACCACCTAAGACACAAGTAACCTGAGAATCAAGGGAGGGACTGGTATGGCCTCGAGTATGATCACAGGTCTGAGGGTAAGATGCAGGTATCTAGCTCCCCAGAGAATTAATGGAAAGCAGTAAGCACCTCCACCTTATTTTGTGGGTCTTTGGTTAAATGCCTACCATAATTACCACTGAGAGCATGAAGACGCCTTCTGAAAAGCATACAGATTTATAATCCCTGACAAAAGCCCATACTGGAAGGATTTTGGAAACTAAAAGGAGTCAACAGAACCACATCAGCATTCAAAAGATGGTTTCTTAAAAGCTCCCGGAAATGTTCACCATTCCATTAAAAGAGCTGATTTGGAAAGACCATATTTGTACCCTCGACTTAAATTTCCCACGTCCTGCTGTGAATGCCATTCCTTTGAGAAAGGAACGCTCCAGCTTGTATCATTGGAATCAAACATTCAAGAAATGTGATGGGGGGAAGCAGAGGCGTCAGCGGATGGCAGCTTGCTTAACCCAACCATTAGATGAAAAGCAAATGTATTAAGAGCTCTGACGTCAAATGACAGGCATCTTTCCAAGAGAAATTCTGTCAGAACTTCATATAAACCAAAAGGCAGATTGTGAAGCTTTTTATTGGCAACTGCACTTGTTCATGAAGTAAGATAAATTAATAGGGAGCAGAAAGGTAAGCCAAAAGGCATCTTCATTCTGCAGACCTTGCCTTGCAGCTCTGGAATTTCCTGAACTGACAATTATTAAGAAAATCCAGGGATGGTGTGATCACATCCACAATTAGCTGCAAAGAAAATTAAATTGCAATCACAAGAAGTGCTTCCTAACTAGATATTTAGATGGAATTCGAGACAAAGGAAGGCATGGGGAAAAGGTGCATTTTAGCCAGCTTTGCACTTCTCTAACAGTGGTCACAGCCAGGACCTTAATGCAAAGGAAATTTAGACCTATTCTAAACTACTTATGCCTTTGGATGGCTTTCTCTGAGTTTTATGGTGGCATATGGTTCGGCCAGGAATGCAAATTGTGATCTTGGGTTCAAAAACTCTCTGGAGACTTTTCCAGACTGTCGCTGTTATGACGATTGGAAAGCAGACAAGTGTTTCAGTAACAACAGTCCAAGGGACAGTCTGTCCTCAAAATCACCGCTGCAAATGCAACTTTATTTGCCCAAGCCTAGATTGCTTCTCCAAGAGAGAGCTGACAGAACTCACAGACAGAAGATAAACACTACAGCCAATATGTCAATAATTATCTGGAAGAAGGCAAAATTTATTGCTTTTTGACTCTCTAGTCAAGCCTGGCAGTTTTAAAGTACCTGAAAAAATATCGTTAAATAGTTTTCCTGGTACTGTGGGATAAATATTCCAAAGTCCACATTTTTTTTATTCAAAATAATTTCACTAAACAAAATCTAGTAAAGAACTAGTAGACAGACACTGCCAAAGACTGATTTATCTTTTCCTCAGAGAGATATCCTCCCAAGATGCCTACCTCTCTTCTTTGGCTGTAGAAATCTACAGAGGAAACCTGAATTTAGGCAACAAACTTCAGGTCTGAGATATGTTTTTAGACTATTTATGCTAGAAGCTACTGATGGAATAGGATTTTAAGATTGTCTTCAAGCTTATATGTCTTGCATATACCTGTGTTTTCACTGGTGAGTTACATTTGACTTGACAGTGTCATGGTTGCATCTACCTGGTTCTGTGAAAAAACCTAAATATTTTTCTTCATCTATTCTAAACAAACAGAAGCATTTGAACAAAGTTTTTACCTTTACCTGGTTTTCCCAGTTACTTTGTTTTCATCCTAAATTGTTTATTTTGTTCTACAGAAATTAAACCTCAAATCTGGAAAACGCACAATGCTTATAATTAAAAATTATTTGGTTTAGGAGATCCTTGCTCTTGAGGAAAACCTCAAACTCAGCAACAAAATCCTGAGTATGGAGATGTGAAACGACAAACACTCATTGTCCAAAGAATGAAAAATCAAAAAAGTAGAGAAAAGTTAAGAAAAACTCGATATAACCATTCAATAAATATTTTTATGGTTGGCAATTATACGTCTTGTTATTATTATATTATATTATTATCTTATTCTTATTTACGAATAATAAACCTGTGTTATAGTTAAAAAAATTCTCAATGAAGTTTCATCAGTTGAGGATCTGTTATGACTAATTTAATTTAATATAATTTTAAATAATAGATTTGCTGGATGGACTTAGTAGAAATCTCTGTGGTATTTTAACGCACAGCATTAAAAAAAGAAAAAAAGATTTACAAAGATTTCAGAATACGCATCTTCCTCGTTGTAAGAGAATATGACATAGGTGTACCCTAACCTAACTGCAAACTTTCATCAGGAAGGTAACTATATTTCAGGTGCTTAACATATAGATGTAATGAGAAAAAAATGGGGACACCTTGGTTACTTCGTCTACCCAAGCATCAAAACAGGTGTTTTCTACCAAATAGTCTTTGTGTCCATGACATGCTTGTGTGAGTTCATCTGGGGTCCCTGAGGTGGGTATGAAAACTTTCTAGGTCCTACCTACCTCTTCAACAACATGGGGGAGTGGAATAAATGACACTGACTTAGCTGGGCCAACAATACAAGACTTGACTCACAGAAAATGGTATCGTTTTTGGCCTTCTCTTTTGCTTGTTGAGGAATGATGAAGTTCACAACAGCAGCATCTGAACTATGATCAAGGGCCCTTGCTGAGAGGAACAGGCAATTTGTATTTTTTGGAACTGCTCCCTGAAGCTTTAACATTCTTCATGGTTTCTTAGACATTTTTACACTATTTGTAAAATATGTTCACTGTGTATGTTTGGCAGCTTTGTCCTTTTTAACTTTAGCACCTGTGGTTCTAATGAGGGCTGGAAACCTATTCACATGCTATGATTTTCTGGTACAGATAATTTCCACCAGAACAGGTCAGATGCTCCTGGTTAACCACAGGTGATAATAAAAGCTCCTGAGTGTTGATGCTAAGACAAAGGCAGCCAGTGGGAAGCAAACCTTGACTTGGATGGCATGGTGGGTGAAGAGGGACTCAGTCTCCAGAATGCAGGTCAATTATTTCCTCTGTACTTTTGTCCGTTTGATATAAGCACCTAGAGAACAGAGACACAATTGTAAAAATTGAAGAGAGAAGGCAGATCAAGAAAAAGACAGTAGTGTTTTCTCTAGAACGGAGACTGTGTTCCTCATAAATACCACCATCAGTGACGCTGAACGATTAGTGAAGTGCAGCAACGACAATGCTGCTCTTCCCTACGGTTTGTATGTACACTTCTCTTGCTTTAAATTTCACTTCACCTTCCCAAGCCTATATATAAAACGTGTTGCAAAAAAAATACTTCTGACCTGGACAGTTAACAGCGTTGCTAAGCTTTTAGAGAGAACAGACTGCCACAGGATTCTTACACATTTATACACTTACACACACGGGTCTCATTCAGAGGTGTCTAAGTCTGCGCCAGCACCGCAGCCTCGATCTCTTGGCTGTTCAAACCCAGAAGACGCCAAAGCGCATGGCGCTTCCCTCCCACTCCTCCCAGCAGGGACAGGGTGCGTGCGCAGGTCTGGGCTCAGCGTGACCCGGGCACGCAGACGGGGCGCACGCAGAAGCCTGGGAGCCACAGGCTAAATTTTCCCTGGGCCTAGACACCAATTCCTAGGTTCAAACTGCTTTACAGACCTCCAGGCGTCAAGCGCAGCAACGCTGCCGTACCTAATTCCTTTTGAGGCCGCGGCCTTCCAGAGCCCGCAGGCTCCTGAGATTTGCACAAGTACAATTAACATCCCAATTGCACAGGTAGGGAAGTGAGGTACAAAACCAAGGCTGTTGTTCTGTAAATCCTTCAGGCATTTCACTTTCAGCTGTCATGCAGGAGCAAAACTGATAGATTGTTATATCCTAAGCACGGTGCCATGTTCTAGCCCCCTGTTCTTTTTTTGTTTTTTTCCTATAGCATATTTTCTCAGGCATGAGAGATTGGTTTCAGCTCTTTTGGGGACATTGACTTGGAATTACATTTTATGAATACAAAGCAGCTGTCTGAAAGACTGTGTCTGAATGCCCTCAAAACCTACAGAATATTCTGCTCTGGGCTGAGCACCTTGCAGCTGAGGTGCAAATACAGCTTCCTACAGTGATCGCTGCACTTCATTTTAAAGCTGTTTGTGTAACTAATTGGATGTGACAGAGCATAGTTTGCCATTTCTCACGAAGTTAGACACAATTACTACCTCAATGGAACCAAAAATGCTACAAGCATAAAAATGCTACAGCTTTTTTATCATACTTATCTATTGTACATACTCACTCCATACTAACAGCTTTTTCCTGTTAGCTGGGATCTAAATTTTTTCACAGGCAAGGAATAAGAGTTGCTGGAATATAAAATGATTAGGAAAATGAATTCAAACCAAGTGAAGCGTGAGAGCAATTAAATAAAATGGCCTTTGCTTCATAATGAAAGCCCACAGCTGATTGAGAGGAGTTAAAGGAGATGGGAGGGTAAAAGAGAGTGTAATATGCTTAACTTGGAATTATTGCCAGCTGTATAACCACACAAGAGAAGACTCCTGCAGTGAAGATTCATCAGACGTGCAGCATCCGAGTGTTACAAACAAACAGCGAGTGTGGAAAAGAAAGAGATTGCCGCTTTATTTGGGCCGTGTGGTTCTATAAAGCAGCTACTTACGGAGCTAAGTTTGAGTCGTTCAGTTCTTTGCAAGACATAAATAAGGTACAAGTACTCGTATCAGAAAACCCTCTTGGCTGCCTTCCTACCTGTGATCTCCCCGAGTTAACGCAGGCATGGCTTGTGAAACATGCATGTCATGAAACGCTGCTACTCATGCCCTTAACTTCTGGCAATTCCGTTTCCTAAACTCACCATTTATTTGCTGCAAGGGTTTAATATCAAAGTTTAGCATTCTTAAATCTGAAGTGGATTGGACTTTGGAAAACTCTTAATGTAAAATGCTGTGTTTGTCACAAAACCGTTGGCTTAAGTACTGCAATTAATGCTGGTTTGTGTGAAAATTTGCAAAATAACAGTTTGGATGTGCCCATGTAAAGCATTAATGGGCTATTGTAATGCTCAAAGTGTATCCTTACCTGTAATTCTTCCATAAAAGAGATTAGCCTCTTCCAGATAAGAGTTGAGCATTTTTCCTGGCTTGGTAAGTCTCTGGCTCAATCCTTATCTATAATCCAGACAATTTTTCATACATTTATGAATCTCTCCACTGTTTCAGGCAGCAGTTGATGTTTTTGAACTACCGGATATTATGTAAAATATATAAAGCCCACTATCAAGTAAAAAAAAAAAAAAAAGGCCATAAAATATAAATAGGCATTAATAAAAGTTTAAGAATAGTATTGAAATAATTAGCACATTAGGATGTTATATGCATATTAGGATAGATAAAAACCTGGCTGGGTGATCAGGCTCAGAGCGTGGTGGTGAATGGGTCATAATCAATATGAAGGTTGGTAACAAGTGAAATATCAGAGGGGTCTGTATCGGTGTGGTGGGTTAGCTTTGACCTGCAGCCCCCCACCCAGCCACTCACTCCCTCCCCCCCTCAACAGAACAGGGGGAGTAAATAGGATGAAAAATTTTGTGTGGTCAAGAAAAGACAGAAAGATTGCTTACCAGTTACTGTCACAGGCAAAACAGATTTGATTTGGGGAAAAATAATTTAATTTATTGCCAATTAAAATAGATTTGGGCAGAGAGAAACACAACAACAACAACAAAAAAAAAACCCCAAACAAAACCCAACACCTTTCCATCACCCATCCCCTTTTGCCCAGCAGGATTGCCCAGAGAGGTTGCCCAGTCTACATTGTCAGAAGTTTTCAAGACTTGGTTGGATAAAACCCTAAGAAATCTGGTCTGACCTGAGAGCTGAAGCTACGTTAGGTAGACTGGACTAGAGACCTCCCAAGGTCCTTTCCTGCCTGAATTATCCTATGATCCTTTCATCCTAATTTAGTAAATTAAAAAGAGAAGCATAAGGGAAATGTGGTCATCTGACAGTTATGCTAGTCTGACTCACACAATGAATGCATGCAGTGATAAGTCCCTTTCCCACTGACATCAGTGGGAATCCTGCTTTTAGTTTAATTTCCAATAGTCTCTTACTCAGCATGAACATGAGGAAATGCAAAATTTTGACTCCTGAAAAATGTAGAAATGGCAAAATATGTGGCAGAACAGATTAAGTACTGATAAAATATGTTCAGTCCAAAATATCTTTGTGGTCTTATAAAAACCTTTTACATTATTTCAAGATGTAACACGATTTCCCAATTTAAGGAACATACTTAAACTTTTATCTCAACTGGCAAAAGCTTCATCTTTTGTGAACAATATCTTGTCTTTTTTGAGCTGTACCTCTAAAGGATCAGATGCGTCTACCACTATCTTTGGAAGCAACATCGAAACCCTGTAATAAAAATGGTGGGTGATTACCAAATATTCTGTCTGTATATTCCTACTACATTTTTTCCTGCAAATGAAATGCAATCGCCCATTTTATTTTTTCCTCCTGTGCATAGTTTTAAGTTTAGAGAGATTTTTAAGACAAATTCAGCTGTAGTCCTTCCAGGTTGTTCTTAGATATGTTGCAATCTCTTGGAAGTTATTTGTTCCCTTATTCTTGGTCTGGATGTTGAAATCTTAAGACGATCATTGAAATGTGGATATAAACATTTACATACCAACACCCAAAGCCTTCCTTTTCCTTATATGGTTCATCACAACTTGAACGGCACAGAAACTTCAAGAAACCACATGTTTTGTTCTCATGGATTTACTCAGTATTGTCCATAAGCTCTTCACTCTCTGTGCAGAGAGAGCTGGGAGTTGGTGCCGTTGCCAGATGTTACTCTGAAATTACGCAGCGTGTTCTATTCTTCAAACCTACCCAGGGCGTGATCCGTTTTGAGAGAGGAAATAGAGTTTTTATCCCTACTGCGTGCCATTCACTGGCAATTGCCAGAGCCTCACTTCACCATGTAGGACCAGGAGTGCCAGAATAAAGACAGTCCCACGCTCCTGCTCCTTCACTCCTGTGTATAAATACGTAGTCATCTGCAAGTGTCGCTTGGTCTGTTCTAGGAAGTCTGTGCTCTCCACACCTGTAAGCCCTCAAATACAGCACCGCTGTATAAAGGGATTACTTTTCAATAACCTGTGTGTCATATTATTTATGATGTAGAAATTGGATTTAAATATGCCCTAGGATTTATGAATAGTTGTTAAAGCAAGAATGTTGCTGAGGTGTTTTTATGACTGTACTGCACATTGTTCACATATTAAAGAAGATAACTACAATAAACAGGTACAATGAAGAATTTATTTCTCAAGGCACAGATGTTCATTGTGCTTTGCATTTTATACCCCCAGAAATTCTTGAGGTTATCAAATGTCCCATTCCTAGCATTTGGGAAGATAATCTGCTTCAGAAAAAGTCAGCATTGTTTTTCAGCTTGTCTTGTGCTCTGGCACAAAGAACACACTTTCCTACAGTAAGGACTTCCAGGTTTAAGAATCCAAGGAATGCACGCGGTTCCAACAGGATTATTATGTTTGCAACAGTGCATTTGTCTTAGAGAGATTAACAGCATGTGAGTTCTGTAACACAGGAATCACAGAGTTTTGTGATAATATACACAATTTTTCCTTTCAAATTCTCTGGTAAAAGACTCTCAATTTGCTTCATGGAGAGATAATTCTGATTATATCAAGACTTCTATGGGTACCATGTATAAGCTCCATTTATGAGAGACTGCATCACCTCTAAGCAACACTTATTGTAAGCCATATATGCTCTGCATTTGACAAGCCTGTCAGTGTTTGAAAATTACGTTAACTGGTCTCACTTCAGGGGAATACATCAAATATGAAATTACTCATCTGGACAGAAGGTATTTCCAAACAGCTGAAGTAAATTTGAAGTTTTTGGTAGTCAGTGTCCAAATGAGATCTGAAATATGACTTATTTCATATGTCACAGAAAATGTAAAGCTCACCTTAGTTTAGCCATGATGACCAAGACAAACTTCTTCCCTGCTCCGGTTCTTCTTTCTGGAAACATTTTTATTCCTACTGGAAACTTTTTTGTTTAACTCTTTTCTTTTTACTTGGCACTCCTCTTCATGTCTGATTGTCCTACTTTCCTGAAGGATGGAAGTAGCCACAGTCACTCTCCTTAAGCTACCCTTAAGCTTTTCCTCTCCAGAACATTCGCAGCCATTTTGAGCCTACTGGGGGAAACTAATTTAAAAAATAAACTTTGGCTAAGACACAACAAAGATAAAAAAAGTTTCTTTCTACAAAATGATGCTATAAAAAGACTGAAAAATAAAGCAGCAGTACCTCAACCAGACTGAAGGTCAGCTTTTCCTTTGCTGCTTGACTTTTCTATCACTGAATGCAAACAGCAGTGTTGGATGCCTAACTATTTTCCACAAAGAACATATGCATTTTTAAGTACATTTGAAAGAAACAGTATATGCTGGCTCACACTAAATACACAACTGCCAGCATTCCTTTTCCTCTGTGAGGCAAGTCATGTCCCTGGAAGCTCAGAAGTGCCAATTTAGCAAAGGTCAGCATGATGCACATTTTTGGTATGCCCAGTGATCTTCTTGTTCGTGACCAGTTAAGGCACTAGTGTTTGTCATCATAAAAAGATCAGTCTTAACACAACGTAACAAACTTAAGACAGAACTTGACCTGAAAAAGATTTCTGCTTTTTCACTTTATCTGAAGAATATGAATGTGCAAAACCTATCGAAGCTAAAGATATTTCAACGAAATGTTTGTTTTGGGCTTAAATCTCATTTCTTATACTTATTACACTATTTTTTTACAATTCTTTTTGAACATTCCCAGCTAGTAGTGTATTTAATACAGCCCTCCGTAAGTCTGTAACTAATTATTCTTTTTTCCTGGCAGTTTTCCTTTTTTTCATTTGTTTCACCTTCCCTGTTGTACACATGGCCAAAACATTCAAACTAGTCTTCTAAGCATTCAGTGAGACGAGAATATCTGAATAACTATATACGCTCTTTCAAATTGTCAGTGTTTACTTCCTTTGGAAACTGACATGGGAAGTTCATAGGCAGGAGTCCAACACCAGGCAGAATAAATGAAAAATAAAAAAGTAGCCTTATAGAATCTAGAAAATGGGTTGTATGGGGTCTTCCAATCCATACCTCAATTGCAAGCAGAAATATTTAGACCTTTTTCAGTCCTGATAGCAGTTTGTTTAAATTACTCTTTAGAAGCCCCACAACTGCAGACATTCCCCAGTTTCTCAAGCTCTCCAAAGTGTACTTCTACTCCTTATGGTAAGAAATTATCCTGGTATTTAAACTGATTTTCCCTGCTGCAGTTTATCTCATCCACTATGGACCTGGGCATGCAGTTCTATTTGTCTTTCTCAAATTTTATGTATTGAAAAATTGTTATTAAATGCTTCATCTTCCCCTTCATCTTTCACACTTTGTATGTCAAGCTTTCTAGATGTTTCTTTTTTTTTTTTTTTCCCCCTTGCTTTTCTCTACACTGTCTCCAGTTGGTCTACACTGATATACACTGCAAGACCTAATAAAAACTAGTTACAGCTGAGGCCTTACTAATGTTAACAAAGCAGAAGTTTACTTCATGCCTCTTGCAAGCTGTACTACAAAATATCCTAGAACATAGTTATGTGACATAGTTCAGTCATGTTCAGACTAGGACCTACACTGACTGTCAGTTTGCTGGAGAGCAGCTACGTAAGTGATTGTTCCCCTGTCATATCAGGATTATTTTTGCCTAAGTTGTTCCCTTGCACTTGTCATACAGAACTGCATGCCTAATAAATTTAATTCTGTTCTTTCAGACTCCTCATTTTGTCTTTGCTTTTTCAGGGCATATGTGAGACTAAAGCAAGTATGATTCTGAGTTATTAATGAAGAAGTGACTTCTATGATGGGCTGAAAAGACCTCAAATCTTTGATTGAAATATTTATTGCCAAGTCTTGCAGTTTGAGGGGTTAGTTAGATTTCAGCTTATCTAAAAGCAAAACAATAATAACTTGCCCTGATTTGTATCTTTCTGCCTATAAGAAGCATTGGTCTACTCTTTCAAAGTTGGACGTTGCCCTTCTAACCCTTGCCATTGATTACTCTATAATAAAATACTGTTGTGAGCTCTCTGAAGGATTATACTTAAATTCTGTTTTCAATCTAAATCTAGGATAGACTTCTGTTAAGTAGAATCTCTCATCTTGGGCTTGCACCAGGACCTCTGACTTCCACTAACTCTTTTTTTGTTTTCTAACCAAAATTTAAAGTGAAACCATTGGAAGAATAATGAAGGATGTGGACAGTTGCTAAAAAGTAACAGGACAAAAAAGTTTGCTGTCTTTTTTAAAAAGCAATC
>JAVJGG010000013.1:6108162-6140913 GCA_035590195.1 Aviceda cuculoides
GTCTTTTTTTCCCCCAAATACTTTATTTCAGATACATTTTAATGTTTAGCTAAACAAGTGAGAAGGCACCTTTCTTTGCATAATTTTAATAAACAATTATTTTGATACTTCATTAATTCATCCCCAATTTCTCTGAGATTCCCAAATTGTTCTGTCATGGGAAATACCCAAATGAAACACTGTCTTGTAAAAGAGTAGCCTGTTTTCAGATGGTCTTCTTCTAGGGACTCCAATTTAAATTCCCTTCCTCCCCTTGGTTTCTTTGGGCTGACCATTTACACCAGTCTGAGTGCTACCTCCTCTGTGGGGAAGAAGGTTTATGTTGGGGAGCTGTCTTGAGAAGATAAGGAACTCTGTCAATTCCTGCAGCTGCCACATGAGACCAGCACACTTTCTGGTGAGCAATCTACCCACTGGAGGTCTGATGAGACCTCATGTTCTCAGCTTTGAACCACTGTTTCCCCCTTGTTCACCTTTATCCTTGAGTATATCATCAAGATGCAAAGCCTACAGTGGAATACGGAGGACAGCTAATGCACCAGAGCTGGTTTCTTGTTCCAGAAACTGGTTATGTTAGACAAATTTATAAAACTTATGCTGAGTGCACTACAATCTATTAAATTCAATAAGCATACAAGTCTTCAGGGTCAGGTCCAATTTTGGATGACGATACCATATATCTTGCTAGTGAAGGTTTTTTACAGCATCATTATGATGAAGAGCTGCATTTCATGTCTCCTACACATGGGAGTGTGTCCAGCACATTTGAGCTATTTATTTCAAGCAGCTTTCTCAGAAAAGTATGGGTAGAGGACTGTAAGCTGGCTGAATCCTGACATGACCAAGACCACGTAGAAGAAAGGCTAGGATGTTCAAGGAATACTTTAGCCTTGTGCACAAGCTCTTAAGCCTTCAATTGTGGTGTTGCTCTCATTCCATTGCATCTGGAAAAAGAAATTTTGGGGAAATATTAGGGTTGGAAAGCTTCAATAAGGCTGAACTCCAAAGATACCAGGTGCTATTTCAAAAAGTTGGCTTCTCAAGTGGTCCTCTTCCATGAGAATGTGAGTACAGTGAGTATACTCTCTTGCTGAATCTCAGGAAGGTACATGAGAGTTCACCAAAAATTCCATGAGAAAATCAACATTTTTCCTCACTCTTTTTTAAAAGCAGGTTCTAATGGAAATATGAACACAAAATATAGTATGTTCCCTGTTCATGATCAAAATATTTAATTGTGTCCTATTTAACTCAGCATGCTTAAATGTACATTAAGCCCATGGATTACTACCTTATGTACCTGTGCCAAGTTTTGGCTGCAGAAGGGAATACAGTCTTTTCAAATATCTGCTGTGGTAACAATCCTTGTTTTTTCCTAATCCTTTTATTGTTACATTTATTTTGAGTAACATTTTGTCCATTTTTACCAGTCTAGGAAGATTAATGTGGAATTCCTTGTGAAAACGCACATTTATCTGCTTCCTAGAATAGAAGTATTAAAGTTATATTTTATAAAGATATCCTTACACCTTCCTCCAAATTCAAAATCATCAGGTACATCTCTTAATGAACTAGAATAGCATGTTACTGGCTTTCTTTTTTGTTTTATTTTATTAGAGAAACAGGGGAAAATGTCTTGAACAACTATATTTACTTCCAAATTAGTAACCTCTTTCAGAATAATGTGCAGTGTTGTACATAATACCACGTTTTTAAAAGAATAGTGAAGTGATTTATTGCTATCATCCTCACATTCTCAGACACTTTGTCAGCTACAAAATGAAGTATTATTTAGCAATGTGATATCCTAAGACCTGACACTTAGGATATGGATCCCTGTTCCAGTCTTTCTCCATTAATCTTCTCTAGGAAAAGGCTAGACTTTGGTGAGGTGAATAAGTCCCACCACAAACTGTTGAAAGTGGCAATGAGCGCTAGCTCCTAGAAATGGGATGGAGTTCAAAATCCTAAAGGTTCTTCAACCCAACTTATCTTGATGAAGCCTGGATTTCTTTGTTCTGGTTCAATTTGTTTATTTGTTCACAAAATGAAAATGCTTACATAGACCTCCAAGACAACCTAAAATCTAACCTAATATACTTGATATTTCCTTTGCTGTTAAATACTTGCTTAAGACTCTCATGCATACTATGACAAAGAAAAAATAAATCAGTTGCAGTAAGAGAAACTTGTTTCCAGATTCTAACAAGGACCAGCAAAGGGAACTGCAAAAACACATGGCCCTAAGGCGGAGGCCCTACTCCAACAAAAGTTAGTCTGGGTGCAGTGTGTTTATGCGAAATTCTTCAGGAACTGGACACGGAGGCAGCAGCAGCAGCAGCAACCCTGTCTGTGCTCTGTCCTAGCTAGACTGAACCGCACACAAAAGCTCAATTCCAGTTCTCCTTGCAGAATGAGGTGTCTCATGTTCTCTGGAATGAAAAAAATCAGTAGAGGGGTCTTGCCTGCAGTTGGTAAGAGCATTCCTTTCACCAAATAATGAGCAAGAATGGAGGAGATTCTCATTCCAAAAGGAACATATTTGTCTTTTCCAGAAAGTACCTCGTGAGATTTATAATGTGATCTTTTTTTGTACAAAAGACCAATCTGTGAAACAAATGAGTTCTGCTTATTTGACCGAAAATTAACCGAGACCCTAAAAAAGCAACAGCAGAAACAAAATCTCCATTTTGGGGGCAAGGGGTAGGGGGAAGAGGCTTCTCATTTTCCCCTCTCTTGCTTTGGTGTGTGGCAAACTATCAACTACTAAGTGCTGAACAACTGAAACCACATGTACAGGTTGAGAAAGAAGCTGGGAGTGTCCTGAAGAGGTTTTCAACACATGCTCATGATGTTGACTCCATCACATGCACAAGCTTGTAAAAGTGGAACCGTATAAAAGGGAAAACTACAATTACCGCTGATGCTGCCTGAGCCTCGTGGAGAGTCAAGAAGATGTTTCAGATGGTTTGTTTATCTCCGCCTAGTAGGATTACAGGCTTCTGACATTTCAACAGATATTTTCCATCATGACAGGGATGAGTTGGTGGGCATCCCAAGTGCGTGCGGTTTTTCAGCATGACGCTCCTGTCTCGCATCTATTTCAGTGTAGCGTTTTGTTCATGTGCACACAAAACATTCTACTAGGTGCTGGTTAAATGGGTATTGTTTATAAGCACACAGGAAAGGGAAAAAAAAATAGAGAACAAAGTATAAAATTCTGATTTTCAGTCTCAGCACATGTAGAGGTTGGACCAGCTACTGGAAGTCTTAATAAACTGGAGTGAGATGAAATTCCTGTAAACAACGTATGTACTTCCTTTATGTTTCAAGTCCTGTGAAAAGAAGATATTAGTGCAGGTCTTTCCACTCACTACAAGGCCTTTTGAGAATTCCTTTTTCTATATGGCCAATTTACTATGCTTGTACATATTAAAAGGTTGGAAATTTCTATTGCTTGCCAGACAAAACTTTTGGAAACAGTACTGGAAATTAGTTTGGAAGGTATTTTGTGGCTTGGAAATAACTACAGATTTTAATTGCCAGGTATATATATATATTTTTTTTTTTTAAAAAAGGAAAATAGGAAGAAAAGACCTACCTCTCACAACTGTACATGATTCATTAATAAAAGGACAGTTGTTTCAGGGGGGTTATTTACAACGTCTTTCTTTAGGCATCTAACAGATGCCTAGGTTCAGAGATGGGGCTCCCTCTATGGTCAACATAGAGAAATATACCTCTGCGAAGATGACAGCTAGAATCAGTTATTTATAACCCAACTTTGCTGCTCTGCTTTGTCCTCTTCAGGCACCGGTCTTTCTCCATTGGCAATAGAGATAGCTGATTTTGAGTATATAATAATAGTTTCTTCCCCATCTGTGTCGGACTGTAACAAAGAGCAGTGTTGTCAGGAACAGGACCTGTTACGTGATGGCCATGACACACCTTGAATTAATGCCTCTATGAGGCATGCATAGACCAGCTTGTGTTTTTACCTTTTAGTTTCTTGTCCTCCAAGACAGTGCCCTCCACCATGTGTAGAGGCCCTGTAGAGAAAGCAGGGAAGAATCAAACAAGTTCCATATTTTGTTTCTTCTCCATGAATTTGAGTATTTGAAACACAATTCATGCCTGACAGTGTTTCCAGACATTTTCCGATTCATATCAATACCACTTCTTCTGCAATTTAATGCTATTTCTTACAGAAATTGCAGAAAACAAATGTCTAAAAATCCAACTGCACATTAAGTAGTCTGATGGACAGCAATTTTGATGGTGGAAGCAAGTAAAGAATGATTTTCAGTTGTGGAAAAAAAAAAAAAATTATCATTAAGAAGTCCCAGCAAGATCCACTGCCATAGATTGTAGACAGGGGCTGTACTACACAAGTCCTTGGCTACTTGAGTCAAGGTCCTATTTCAGCTTTGCATTTAGAAATGTAGTTATAATGGTCATTGCAGAGGACTGAAATGATCTTGCAGGTTATCTGTGATATGACTTAGGCACAGGCCTGAAAAATATTTTCTAATCTGCTAAAAGTATGAGCTGAGAGTTGTATCGTACTTGTAGGAAAGGACATAGACATCACCTTTGTGTGCCTCATTTTTATTAAGGGAATCATAAAGCATCTTGACACATTGTGCTGATGGCACCCTTATGCCTAGATTGGTTATGGAAATGGGACTTTATATCACTAAGGTGAAAATGGAGGTTATGTTTTCTAAAGTATGCACCTGTAATTTCAAGAAATTAAGCAAGCTGCATTTCAGCTTGATCCCATAGATCTTTCTGTCCTTATTCACTTTTCCTGATACAGATTCTGACCCTTTCAAGCCTTGATTTATATCTAATTATACAAAGATCTCAAAGAATTCAAAGGACTTCCTAGACTAAGGTAACATTAAAAGCAATAAAGCAATAAAAGCAATAAAGATGACAAAATGTGGCCCTGTAGTTTGTAAAACTATTCTGTCACAGAAACAACTGTTTCGCCTAGTAAAATATGAAGGTATAAAAAGAATTGCTACAAATCCTCTTTTTCACCACATTGTCTCATGTCAGATGATTTAATTATTATACTCAGGACAACTAAAACTATAAGCGCTAAATATGAAGTCAAAGTTATTGAATACAGCCTGCTGAATTTGGAGGATTTAGCATATGAATATAGCACTTCTATTGCATTTGACTATCCCTGTTGAGGAAAGGAAAGAAAAAAACAGCTGAAACATTGCAAGGCGATCTGTATTTGGAACTGAAATGGGTTACATAGCAGAGAAAAAATGTGTACAGACACCAGAGGTCAGTGAAACCTATCTTGTCAGCAGGGATTGAGCTGAAGAGTAGGACAAAGGTGCAACTTTAACCAGCATCTGAAATTCATTATATTTCCAAATGTAAATTTCAACACACGTGGGGAATTTGAGCTCTGAGTCTGTATGATATTCTGTACTTACCCCCCCCCCCAAAGTAATCTATTATTTTTGAATGCTTTGTTTGATTATTTTGACATTTTCCATCACAATGATGTTCATTTGAACTAATTATGTATTACATAGGAATTAACAACATATCCTCCAATAAAACTGTTAAGAAACACAGTGTTACATCTTATCCTGAACCTGCAAACGCCATTAAAAGAAGAGAGTGGAACACAGGATGTATATTTTTGGTGCTATGTATAGGAGATGATTTACAAATTTCGTAGTGTTCTTTCTCACACAGCTATGTTTCATGGAGAATTATACCCCATCTGTTTAAAAATGACCACAAAGCAGATCAAAGTCACAGAGAGATCAGGGCTGGAATGTCACCCTGGCTTAGAATAGTGAAGAATAGGTTTTCTAAGGTATTATGCAAAGATCTCGACACCCTGTTCTTTCTTCGCCAGCTGCCATCCCCCTTTTTACTGGATTTTTTTTCCCTCTATTTCTTTCCCACTCCTCTTTTTTACAAGTTTTCTTATAGGAAAAACAAATCAAAGAGCTTTTAATTTAAATCTAGCTTTAAAAGCCCCAAAGCCTAAGTGAATCCGAGATCAGATAAAGTTAATAAAACCCAGCTCTAACAGGAATCATTTATGATAGTCCTCATTTAAGTTCCTCTATGGTTTCCTGCTTAGGAATATGGCTGTCACCTTTCATCTTCTCTTTTTATCTAGACTGTTCTTTCACTTATCTTTAGATGATGCAAATCACTGTAGCTCCACTGAAAGCAACTCAATTGTACTAATTTAGAGCAGCTGAGATATTTTCCTGTCTTCTGCTCTGTACTTATTTGGCAATAAGAAGTCTTTAAATTACCACTTTATATTTTTGGTGCTTAGACATTTGCTCCATACCGATTTTTCCAAATTGATTTTATTTTTCATTGAAGATTGCTTTTAACTTTCCTACAGTTCAAAGATACACTCCCTTTCCTCTTCTGTTTTTCTCTGCTGAACATTTTCTTTCGGAACATCCTGTAACTCTATAATGCAGCCTCTTCCTTTGGGAGGAACCAGGCCTCTGTAATAGTTATTATGTCCTAACTTTCATTTGTCATGCTTGTGTCCACCATTTAGGTTCTTTCTCTGTTTGCATTTAGTTAGAAGCACTTAATTTATTTTCCAGTTTCCTCAAAAATAGTGATCATTGAGTTTTTATGATTTATCTTGGTTTTACTCTGAATTACTTTACATATTCTCTATAACTGCAGTATTATAAACATCTAGTCAAAACAGCCATCTCCAGCTATCTCCACATTAAAATACAATTGTTTTCTCCTCTCTTCACAAGAAAGAATTTGTGCTGACTTAATTTGTTAAATTTTCTTTATCATTCTTCTTTCATTCCCATGTGTGTAAGCAAGAATATTAGGTTCATTATCTGCTCCTTCGCTCAATGATAACACTCTTAGTCTCAAAATGTTGTTATGGGCAAAATGGAACATACCATATATAAGAAGCTATGAATTTATTACTAGTCCAACTCATTCTTTAGTAGTTAGATAACCAAAATTCTTAGTTCACACAAAAAGCCTATTAATAATGCAGTTTGCACAAAATCATCCCATCATCTACCCCTTTCCTACGGTATTATATTCAACCTTCCAGTATCCCTCTGGGTCCTAATCTTGACAGTTTTTGTCTTCTTCAAAAAAAAAGAGGTGTGGTGCCTACAATAAGTTGTCACCATCCCAGAGTCTTCACCAGGAGGAGCCTGATGGTTATTATGAGAGTTTCTTTCTTCTCAGGAGGTGCATGATGTTGGTAGTGATGCTGTTTTCCTCCTTTTTCTTGGGGTTTGCTTCTATTTTTTTTTTAACTTTTTTTAAGACAGTCTGCTCACATGTTCTTTCTTTTTATCAGTTTCCAGTTATACAGTTCTTCTGTTCTGCTTGTTACCTCTAATATCTCTCTCTCTTTTCTTTTTCTGACTCACAAGGTTGCACTCCTGCAGTGGCTATTGATTGACAACTCTGATTTGTGTTTACAGTCTGGGAGATCTGGTATCATCCTGAGCCTGTGCTCTTCTGCACCCATTTTATTCTAGTCATATACAGTTCATTCTATACAGAATAACTACCTGTCATTAGTGTAAACTGAAACTAAACTGCAAAAAACTTGGGCACTGGTTACCTGACTGATAGACAGTTGCTGCCACAACTGAAACAAGCTAACATCAGCTCAGGCCAAGAAAAGCCCAGGCAAATCCAGAGACAGCTATTGTCAGGCTAGTACAAAAGCCAGAGTAAGGACACTGAATTTTGACTTCTTGGGAAAAAATCATTGTTTATAAAGAATCAGCAATTTTATTCAGCAATTGCAAGCCAAAATAAATACTTCTACAGCTGATAGCACAACCTAATGAAAGCCAGCCATAGACAAAAATTAAATAAATGCTGCTTCTTTGCATCATCATTGTACAGGAACATCTGCTTAGACCGTGTTCACACTGAGGAACAAAACTACATGAGCAAAAGCCCCTTTGAGATAGTGTGGATTAGAGGATGGAAAAAAAAATCCAATACTTTCCCCTTATAAAATCAGAATTTAGCCATTCTGAGATGCCAGGAAAATGGCTCATGAAACCAGAAAGCCTTGAAAAGGGTACTAAGGACTTGAATAGCTCCAGTATGTTTGGTATACTGGCAGCAAAATGCCTTTTCCACCAGAACTTCTGCCACAGATCACCACGGTTCTTAAGCCACATAAAAGCAGGTTTGAATTCTAGTGGAGAACTTTAAGCAGCAGAGAACAAATGAAGCAACAATAAATTATTATTATCTTATGTGAAAGGGTAAGAAGTATAGGTCATGAGCACCACTTCCTTCTCTGCTGTAATGACCACAAATCAATTTCCTGGCACTACTTGATGGAGAATTGTAATTCGCTCTTCAGAAATGGTTGTCCTGGTCCACAACCTATACCACACTCTACCTCTGCAACAGATCCATATCTTCCTTTGATGACTCCACATCCGCAACAGATCCATATCTTCCTTTGATGACACAAAGTTACCCCGAAACTGCAAGTAACCTTATAATAAAAACACTGTCTTAAAGGAAAGCATCTTCACACCTTCAGAAAACTATTAAGTGAATCAGGCTAAGTTTAGCTGCTGAGGCAGTGAACCTCGTTGAATAGTTTTCACTGCTTGTTTCTCATTCCCTCCAGAGGTCTTAGCAGCAAAATGAAGGTCTGATTTCAGTGCCATTTTGGCTGCACTGGCATTCTTGATTTGAAATCTATATGAAGTCTATAGAAAAACAATGGCAGTTGGAACATCGGGATTAGATTTTATGTTAATACTACTATATAGAAGGTTTGGCTTCAACTTCAAGAAAACAGCTACCTAATTAAGGATGACATTTCCATACATCATCTGAAATGGGTTTCAATGTCTGGGACCAGCAGTTTCCTAACAGAAACCCATAGTAGACGGTAGAAAAAATACTTCCCGCCTGATATTTCTGTAGTGTTACTGCCATGGGACTACAAAAGGGGTAAGAAAAAGAGGTCAAGTAGCTCCAGGTTTCACCTGTTGCTGCTGCTGTCTAGGAAAAGAGGTAGCAGCTCCAAGGTGGGGGAGTAAAGGGGAAACAGCAGCAGATGGAAGGAGGATAGTGGTAGCTCCCTTGTTTTGGGTCAATTTGTCTGGTCATCTTTAACTAGGTGCAGAGACTCTGTAAGTAGGATACATGCAACTTGCAATGAAAGGCAATTTTTAATTGATTATCGTGCAAAAAATATTTAGGATTTGATGACCCATTATACTAAGCACCCCTGTGCTCAGCACCCAGAAAGTCTTTGCTGCCTAGGCAGGAGGTGAAGGTTGACCCTTGCGGCTTCTGGGGACAAGTTCTCAATCCTGTTGAGTTGCCGTTGTCTCCCAGCTCCATCGACACAGATGACTCTGATAACTCAACCCAAAGCTTCCTACCCAACTTCAAGCAGATTCCCTTATTTTTTCCATTAGTATTATACACCTTTCCAAGTTGTTATTTCTCCTCTTGAACCCCTGAGCTTCTAATGATCCTGACTCACCAACCCCACCTCTACCTTTCTTCTCTTTTAACAGACTCTCTCACAGCTCTTTCTCATGACTGAGGAATTTATTCTGCGGTCTGAGCCCAGGCGACACTACTGGGACTGGTTGGTGCCTGGGATCCTGGGCTGGCAAAGGGGGAAGGTTGCAGTAGGGCTTATGGGGACACTTACACCAAGGAGAGCTAAAGGTGCAAGAACAGAATGCATATTAAGCCTCAAATATTTCTTGCCAGATCTATGTGGATTCAGTGCGAATTTGAAAATATCATGCTCAAAAGCAAATCAAAAAAAGTAAATAAAAAAGTAAATCAATTGATTCTGCCGAGAAGTCTGCATTAAGTGTGTCACCTTACACTGAAAGAGATTAGGTAGGCTGCAACCAAGCCGTACACAATGGGATTTTTTTAGTTGTAGCATTTCACAAGTATTTATAAATTTTCATGTTTTGCATCATTCTATCTTCATGAGCAAAGACATAAATGAAAAGGTTCATTACAGTGATCTCAGGTTAGTGTATATACACTTTAAATACAGCACAGTTTTAAAAAGTTTAATACAACAGGCAGAAAGTAATGGTGATCATTTATTTAGCTCAGAAAGTTTTGAGTACCCTGACTGTGACTTGCTTGTTGCCTGACAGACAGCAAGCCTGTCCAGCTACTTGTCGAAAATAGTTTGACTGATGTGTCTCTTCTTTTTAGGCTCAAATAGATGGATTTTTTTTTGAGAGAGTCATTTTCTCTTTTTTTTTTTTGGTTCCTTTTCAAAACTATTTGACAAGAAATGCCTGAACATACTTCAACTCATGTATTATATTCGTAAGATGTTTATCTGTGTATTTATGCTTCCAGGTTGTTATAGTATGGGGAAAACTTATATTTGAACAGCTTTAGGTAGTTGTTTACTGTTACCCTTAGCACTCTGATACAGGGCACATTTCCTGATCAACAGAAGGCTGTTGAAGGATGGGTAATCTAGAGACTCATGCAAGGTTCAAATTTCTTGTGAAAAGGAAGAAGTGAGAGGGTTTTTTACATTCTGTGAAAGTCTTTCTCTTCCTAAGAGTCAAAGTATTTAAATTTTTTGTTCATTATCTTTCACATGAGAAGGAAATTACCCTTTATCACACATATTCATATTCTACACCAGAAGACACTTAGGCTTATTGATTGAAGGATATTGACATCCATAAGGCTGTAGCCTTTCTAAGCAGAATTTACATTTAATTTTATGTTGCTATATTGCATCAAGCACATGTGCCTGTAGGGAAATTCAGTCCCTTTGCAAAGCCAAATATTGCTTTTTCAGTGTCTTATTTAATTGTGCAGTACCTTAAATCCCTTTGAATTAAATTGCTTCCATTTTGGCATACTGGTGTGGTCACTGGTGTCTATCTTTCTCTACCATGTCACGTACCAAAAAGGAGAGAGTATCAATGTTCTCCAGTTCTCTCCCTGACAGCATTTTGGAATAAGAAAAGCATAAGTACCTCATAAGAAAATTGTTCTCATTCTTCTACAAGTGTACATACATTGCCCGAAAATACTGTGGTCATTGCAATCACTTTAATTAAAGAAAGATGCTCCCTAAAAATACCTGTGAATAATACTTCATTCTTTATTTGCTGAACAAAACAAAATTGTTTCTGAGTCCCAGACCCAAAGAATTAAGCCCACATTATTTCTGTTTATAAATCATTAGTCATAAGGACTCTCAGCCAGTAAACTTCCTGATGTTAAGAGGCAGAAACATGCACACATTAGTCTGCTCCAGCTACCACTGCTCTCTATGGGCTCAACAGCTGCTCACTACTGAACACTCAATTTTATTGCCAAATTTGAAGCCCTTTATATTGAAAAGTAATAAAGGATCACATTTATGTAATTTTTCTGACTACGTTGAAATTCAGTGTCAGAAGTAGTATCTGTTCTTTCCTTAGTAGCTTTAAAATTTATCTTCCCTCTCTTCACACATTACACAAAAAAACAGTGCTTTGTTAACATTCTTTAAAATTACAGAAATTTTGATGGCACAGTTATAAAATTTTAAACTTCTATTATTTTCCACATAAATCCAAGATTTTTAAATCAGTGATAATTCGGTGACATCACAGATTTATAATTATATGGTAACAATTCCAGAACGTTTATGATCCCATCTTAATTTTTACACAATTGCTAGCTCAACATCCCATGATAGTTTGCTTTACTCCTTACAGATTTATGTTCCTTGCTTTCAGTCTTGCTTGAAAGGTTTGGTCCTGGTCAGTTGAATGAGTTGTCAAAATCACAGCCAGTTCCCATATCACCCATTAAAACCCCACTCCCAATCTGCTCTGCTTCCTCCTCTGCTGATGCCTCTCTTGCAGGCCATGCCAGGGGTTCCTAGCCAAGAAGGCAGTGCCACTGGAGAAGGTCACAGACTTGAGGGATGGGAAGAGGACATTCATCCCTGCCAGCCTCTCACCGCAGCCCCTACCACCTTTTTTTTTCAATGCCATCATCGCTGCCCACCTTTAGAAATCGCCGGTGCCCGGAGAACATAGCGTATCTGACATTTACATGCAACTCTTTCTATTTGCATAGTAAATATAAGCACACATATAACTTTTAGGCAGCTTTTTGGACTGGGAGCCATTTGCATTAGTGTGCTCATTCCATATGGTAAAAGTCAAATAGTATTAATTAACTTTTATTCCAGAAATCTGCGAAGCCCTATTAAATCTCAGTTAAGGAGCACTGGGAGTGGACAACTGTTCTTTCACATGGCTATAGGTAGGAAACACGGCTCCTACCCACGTGCTGTGTCCGAGGCAGGGAGTACTACCAACAGGTAAGGGGAAGAATCTGGGAGTTAGAAAACCTGTATTCAAATTCCCGTGGCCAAGACTTTTCTGGATGTTAATTTTTAATGCAAGTATAATATTACTCATCTTTCCTACCTCCATAAGTTGCAATCCTTAGATAATCAATATATGTAAAGGTGCTTTGAATTACTCAAGTAGAATTCACTATAGACTATTATATTCTGTTAGTACTTCATAGTTGAGTTTTATTGCCACAATCATTTCTTCATCTCTGATTCCAAGTATGGTAACTGAAACTGGCATATTTCTCCTCTAAGTCACTTCTGTCACTCATGAGGTCTCTTGGATCTGTGTATTAAAATAGTTCAAATAGGGAAAAATAGTAATGTTTTGACATTTTTTTTTTTTTAATGTGCTTTGGTACTAACTAGTAGCAGAAAGCTTCCTGTGTTAGCCAATAAAGCAAAGCCTTTTTTTCCATAAGTGGAATGTCATGTATTATCAAACTGAGTTCTCCCTGTTTCTAATAGTCTTCCCATGTGTTTATTTAAAGGGTCTTACTGAATCACAGCTCGAATATTTTGATCCCAATTTGTTTTGTGCCTTTTATTAGATTTGGGTGAGCCATAAACTGGAATCATTGTTATTATTTATTAGTATGCTATTCCAGTGGTATGCATGTGGAATAGAATATTAAATATTTAAATTGCTTAGATGACATTTACCAGAATAGTCATCACAATTTAGCTAACAGAGAAGCTATCTTGTGATATTTTGCTTATGAAAACACAGAATAAATCTCTCAGAAGCGGAAGTCTGACATTTATTATCATTCTTTGTTTATATTCTGTAATTCAACATTCCAAGGTCTTCTCCATAGATGTATGGAACAGTTGCATTAAAATCCGTACTCAAGTTACATTTTACACAAACACAGCTTAAGACATAACATTTAAACTCTCTACACTTTAGGTTGGGTTTACTTGCTCACCATGTAAACAGTGTTATAAAACATGCTCAGGATTTATATCCCAGAATTTCTTGTTTTATAATGCAGATAATTTTTCAAAGCGCTGTTGGCTCTGTGTGTTTTCCAGTAAATCCTTAGAAATCCTCAATTCAAAACAGAAAAGCTTTACTTTTTTCTAACAGTTAAGAGTTACTCTGTAATAAAGTTTCTCATCACATTTATCCCTTGTTGACCAGTGCAGTATCGCGCCAATTCCAGAAGATATTTGGATGGGTCATCTTCTAGTTTGGAAACAGTGTGGACACACATTTTGGAGACTGCTCCCGTGACTGTTTATATTTACATTTTGAACATAGTTGTATTAGACCTTTGGATAAAAATGGAGAAAACCTTCACAAAAGACACAAACAATTACACATCTGTGACAAAACTTCTAGGGATCCTTGCAAAACTACTACATTTATTGGTTTTTTCAGCCTTAATGAAGTTAAAATAAATTGGAAATGACTGAGAAATTAAAAGACAGCAAATGTGACTGTATTTACAGAGAACAGCATAGACATACAGTGTAATTCTGTGTCCTACTTAAAAGAATGACATCTCAGCTGTATTCTCGATTGCAAGTTATCTTCAAATGTCACCTCTCTTTTTCAGTTTATTTGAAATCTTTTTTACTAAAGTCCCTTTTCCCTTTGCTTAAGATACAAGTATTCGGTTCTTCAGGAAAAACATGAGTTAGTATCAGAGAGAATATTCATGAGGGCTAATCTCTTCCCCAGCTTCTTTAGGCAAAAAGAAAGAGAGGAAGAGACAGAGACAGACAGACCGATTCTCCTTTGGAGAATGACTCAAGAGAGGAGCTTAATTTAGACTGGTCTCTGTGTTTAAAATTAGCCATTGTGAATAAGCCTTGTTTATCCACCCCTACTAGTTCTGAGATGATAACATTGACGATCTTTAAAGGTCCCTCTAGATGATCTTTAAAGGTCCCTTCCAACCCAAACCATTCAATGATTCTATTAAAAAATAAGAACAACCACTGTAAAAAAGGGAACCAAATACTAGCCCGAAAGAGGCATATTCAACCATGTACTTAATATAAGCATGGATGTAGGAAATAAAAATGCACAATACCATAATTTCTCACAAAATGAGAATTCAGCTTTTACTGTGATTCCCTTTAAAGAAATCAGGCCCATCATCTTTTGCAGGGCATCAGTTCTGAAACACCCAGTCAGGTTGATCTACTGTATTACCTAAAGATATATAGGTTTTCTGTAGTCCCCATGGATTCATGGAGCTAAAACCCTACTTTACTGTTTGTTCAGTTTACAGCAGTACATCTGCTTATTGCTATGTGACATAGATTGTTTTTTTATAGAGCGGTGACACTAATTAATTCAGTATGCTTAGAAAGGACTTGAATTTCCCCATTAGCATGAAAATCTAGGAAATGGTTTTTTTCTGGAGTTAAGGTTTTACAAAGAGATAGATTTATTAAATTCAACAAATATACCTGCAAAAAGAAAGAACTGTTCATTGGATTACTCAACTGCTTATTGTTCAATAATCATTAAGAGACCTTTTATTTTAGTATCCTTAGCTAGCAAGAGAATTACATGTCTTCATTTTCCTTTCTTTTAATTTCCCATGTAGGTAACACACTGCTAATTTTCCCATTAGCAATTATAACTGCCAC
The DNA here is from genome assembly GCA_035590195.1 of Aviceda cuculoides. NCBI lineage: Eukaryota > Metazoa > Chordata > Aves > Accipitriformes > Accipitridae > Aviceda > Aviceda cuculoides. The sequence continues at coordinate 6,123,170 of JAVJGG010000013.1, forward strand.
ATTGTAAAATAGTAATTGGCGATTGTAGAATAAAAAGAAGTCTCCATTTACCTTTACTTCTTGCTGACTTTCACCCACTTTCTTTGACAGTTATGCAACTCAAGCTCACAGTTCTACTTTATGAAGTTGCTTCTCCATACCAGTAACCTAGTTAGTAGAAGCACAACTGGACAGAAAACGCTTATTAGATACTAAAGTTGAATATCCTCCATTCCTTTCCTTTGATTTTTGAGGATAAGCATTTGACCCTTTCCAATGCCTTTAGGATGAGTTCTCTTTCAGGCTTGATATATTGCCCATTGCTCTACTGGGAGAGCTACATGCTCGTGAGGGACCACCTTTGCTCAGCAACTGGACTGTTAAAACCTCTCTGGTCACCCGAAAAGCCTGGCTATATTGCAGAACATATACAGTGCAGTGATGGTTCTGACCTGACACCTCATCTGAACATCACCAACTATTTTCTAAAGAACCAAAACACAGGCTGGGCTGCAAAAGCAGCCCACGGCTGGGCACAGGGCAGGGGCTGGCAGCAGGCTCAGCATGGGGCTGTCTGCTGGTGAACCTGGCAAACGGGGCCTCCTGGCACCATGTCCAAAAGGGATGGAAGACCCACTTGGCCGTCTTCAGCCATCTATTGTGGGGACTCTGGTGCAGCACCTCTACGCAGCATAGGACATTGACTATTCAACTGGAAGGGAATGTGAAGACCCAAAAGCAGAACATCTTCTAAGAATAGCAGATTGACCAGCACATCCTTTTGTCAAAGACAGGCAGTGTGTAGAGAGGAGGAAAGTCAGGCTACCAGTTCATCATCCAGAGAAGGACTTGACTGGGGCTATCACAGCTGTGTAAGGGGCAGAAAGGATCTATTTTGCTACCTAAGGGTTACTACAGTTAACTAAATTCATTGGGTTGTTTGGTTTTGTCTCCCTTCACGATGAACTCCTGTTGGCTTGAACTCAGTTGTTTAACCCATTTCCTGCGAATAAGGAAGATGTGCTCTTCCTTAAGCATCGGAACAATGCAATTCACTTCTATAGAGGGCTGTGTGCTGATTTAAGCTGCAGATTTTGTGGATTTTATGTCTAAAATCTGATTCTCATCCCATATTGACAATGCTTAGTCCCTAGTTACAGAAGCAAACTCCAGGAAACACACAGCAAGAGGTGATACTCCATTTCCATTTTATAGTTCAGTGGCACTTTCTCACCTTGAGTTTGCACTCATCTTTCCTTGCCAACCTTTCTGACAGAATCTAGCTGTGAGAGAGTTATGAACTGATGATAAAGGTCACTGGATAGTTATAAGGCAAAAAAATTGTGTCTGAACAGCTCTCATGAAGGCCAAGCTTAATATGAACGCATATTTCATAATTATTTCAGTATCAGTCCCCTCTTATATAGTGCAGCAGGCAGAATATAGAAGATAATTAGGGTAGAAATCCAATTGCTTCTAGCATGTGTTGCTCCCTGAAATAGCTAAGGAAAATTATTCTGTGTAGGAGATTGCTCCGTAATTGTCTCCTTCATGTTTCCTGCGTTTTCTTCCGATACACTCAGTACAACTCACTGCCCAGCGGCTGGGACATAAGGGTGCAATGGGTACTCATTTTAACCTGATACTCGTGTTCCAGAGAAAATGCAGTCCGTGGGTTTCTGTACTGTCATAGCTCAGAAGCCTGAGGGGAGGTTACAACTTTGCTAGCGTGATCATCACAAAGATGTGTTTCATGGGAGAAGTTAGCTTCAGAGAGGTGTTTGCTGGAAGCCATGGCAGGTGATGATCAGCTAGCAGGAGGGAACGTAAAATTGTAAGCAGGGGCAGAGTCGTGCAACAGGGTAGTGCTGTCACAGTCAACAGGGTTTTATGGAGTTCTTGCTACACGCAACAGGGACAAAGGGCATGGCCAAGGACAGACAAAGGACAAAAAGATATCAATTTTAAAAGAGAAAGTAAAAAGGGGAAGTCCATAAGAAATTAGTTGGCCAAACCCAGCATAGACAGATGTGTCATCGGGGAAGAAAATATTAAAAATAATCTTGGTATGTTTTCCTTTTTTTAAGGAAAATTTCATGAAACATAAAAAATAGCTATTTTGCACAATGCTTCATAGAGAGGCTGTGCTCAGGTCAGCCCTTTTTCTCTTGCATGCAGTCGTTTGGTAATCATCTGCTACAAATGCTTCACAGCATATGGTATTCCCAAAAATGATGTTTCAGATCCAACAAAGAAAGCCACTTGCTGTTCTTGAAATGTCATTCCAGACAAAGCAACTCCAACTCAGTAGTTCATAAGGCATCAAAGGCTGCTTATTTGCAAACAATCGCTGGGAGTTAGTATTTTATTGCCTGCAATCCATGTGCAAGTTGGACTGATATTATCCCAGTTTGCAAAAAGACTGCACTGAGATGATCTTGATGGCAATGTAACTTTCCTTACCAGGAATGTCAGTGGATTCCAGAGCAGATGTTGGTACTAGTCGCTTTAATGCTTTAATTCCTGTTCAGACACCTCTGGAATATTCAAGTAACCAAATAATTTTTCTGGCTGGAGGGACATTAGGTGCCCATTCTAATTATGTATTTCAAATGTGAGATGTCTGTCTTTTTTCCATGTGCAGAAAAGTGCAGAAATGCCCCAGACTTTCCACTGTATTTAGAGAAAGAACTGTAATACCTGTTTGTGTTGTGAAGACCAGTGACTACTATACGCTGAGCTAAGCTTTACAGTTCCTGCAAGGCATTCCTTTCCAGTATGCACCCTCATCTTCACAGCACTTTTTTTTTCAAGAAAGGGGATCTTCCCACTTGCTTTCTTCAGGAATCTGTTTTTTGACACTGTTAGAGGCTGGTTTAAAGCTTGAACAGATTGTTCCATGTTTATCTTATGTTTAAGTAACCTTGGTTTTAAAACCACAGCCCTGAAAGATCATTACCCTCCAGTGACTTGTATTCCCTTTGAAGCATTTATTTTAAGATTAAGTCACTACTGAGTCAGAAACACAAACTCCTGTTTTGTGTAATGTATGTGATTTTTCAAACAATGTTTCGCATTAGAAAATTCTGCCTACTCCACAAATGTAGAGGAAGGGAGGTGTGGGATTTTCAGAAGCCACCTAGAGCATCTGCACGACAGGTTTCCATTATATTTAATGGAAATTTGGCACCCTGACCCTTCAGGCATGGTTAAACACTTTCTCTTCACAATACACACTGCAGACAACTTGCAAATGTTTTGCACTAGAGCTTTTTAAAGTTATTTTTCATAGAACATAATAATTTTATGATTTCTCCCTTGACTGTTGCCACTTAGAAAGCAGAAAATATGTTTGTTCAGACTGCAAAGGTAAAATCACATGGGGAAGCATATTTACGGGAAATTATTATATTCATGAGACTTTGAAAAATATGGATGTTTCCTAGAGACACTTCCCTTGCTTTGGAAGTGTCTCTAGTCTTAGAGAGGAAGATGATAGACATGTAAGAGCACTCCAGGCTGCCATCACTGTCCTCTGATCCACAAGTTTCCTCATGGCCTTTAAGCACTGTACTCTTCCAATGGAAGGATTTGAGAGATTTAATTTAGAGCAGGACCCACAGCCATCCCAGATCACAAACCTGTATCTCATCCTTTGGCTTTTCAGCATTTGTCTTTTTTCATGACAAGAAATTCTTCTCTGAAAAAGTTTGACTGATTGAAGTCAATATCATTGCGCGAAAAAGTTTTGGTTGTGATGAACCAAGTTCCTTTGCAGAGATAAAAATGTCACAGCCATGCACACCCCTTTCATGCGGTTTCTTAGAAAGAGACAGTGGGAATCTCCTGCATGGCTAAGAGGGAACGGAGTAAGCATACTGGGCCAGTAAAACTTACTCAGCCTACGTACGTAGAGATGCTCATGACATACACACGTTGCAATGGGCTTGGTCCTTTCCTGGTTCTGCTGCAGAGGAGTGTGGGTGCTCTGGATGGGAAGTGGTGTGCGGAACGGACCTTCTACGAACCAAAATGAACCCCTACTCGTGCCTGGATTTAAGGGCAGCTGCTCTGGTTTGGCTCTGCTGTAGCTGACAGCGTGTCATATATGTCAGAACTTGTAACAGGTTTCAGTAAAAGCTAGGAAAGCTGCCAGTAAAACCAAGTGAAATTTTCAGCCTTTCCCAAAGTGATATCGCTGGCCCGACCTACACAACTCACAGCTCTCCTTCACCTCTCAGGCCGATTTCAATATTGCGCCTTGGCTGACCAAATTTTGTGTTTTCTGTCACTGCATTCACAGAGTTCAGTACACACCTGACGAAGATGAATATCTGAACTCTGGTTTTCATACCGTAAATGGCTCTTAGTGCATTACCAGTGCTCACACAACATGTTGATCTGCTAAGTCAGTGTACTTAGGGGAAACATTTTAGCATGTCTTTCAGGCTGATATATGCAAGATGGGAATATTTTCCCCTTGCAGATTTAAGAGAGGAAAAGGCTTCATCAGCCAGAACCCCATGAGTGTTCAATGGCAGTTTAACAGAAGCATTGCACTGCTGGCTATCAGTCTGCGTTCAGTTAAAACTCTTGGCCTCCACTTGGACCTCAGACGTAAAGGTGGATACATTATTTTGATTTGGTGAAGGTTTATACCAAACATTCAATTACAGTATATCTGCGTTCCTTCTTGCTACCTCATGCTTGCACACAGGGTCAGCCTGACACCCACATGCTCAGGACATAAGAATGTCTTCCATTTTTTAAACTTTTTTTACCATGTGTCAAACTGGCAGTCATGTTAATTCTCCATTAGCCTCTGCAGCTCTCACCAAATGCCTTCAGGAAGAGACTGCGGCGGACCAGAAGACCAGTTGTTGAGTGAAGCTATCTTCACAGTGTTACTGATTTGCTGGCTATGATTGCAGCTCAAGTCTAAAGGAAGCTGGGTTGGGCCCAGATTCCAGTTAAGTCAGTGGAAAGAATCTCTTTGACTTCAGTGATCTTTTAATCAAGCTTATTAACCATAAAATAAAATGTTGCTTTTGTACAGACGTGACAAGGACTTACAGGTTGCTTGGCTGGTTTGTTTCTTATGTCTCATATTTCTTATGGTCACTCTTAGCAAGGTTTTGTAATATTGCAGATATGCAAACATTGCTTCAAAATGTTTATACTATTGGAAATGCATGTTTCCATAGAAAGATTACATGATATGGGGTCATGTTGCTTGTTTCAAGATCTGTAAGGTACATTGCCTAAGATTAATCAGTATCTGCAAGAGATGCCAGTATGCAGATCTTACACCCACAGTCCTTTGTTCACAATATATATGCCTCTAAGTAGACAAGCCAGAAGTTGTGACTATTCTTAGCAAACAATGAGAACTAGCCCTGCAAAAAATGTACAAATGAGAGGAAAACTTGTTTTCCTGCAGGCCTTGGTTCACCTCTTTCACCTGCAATTCAGAAGGGAAATAAACTCCTAATTTCATCCGCGTTTGTTTTCTCCTTTGTGCTTGCTCAGACCATGCACTCCCTCCACTGGCATTAAAACTATTCAAATTCTTCAATTCACCTTCTGACTCTCTCTGCCCACCAGCTTTGCACTAAAATAAATGCACTGTTATCCTCTAAGTGTAGTTAACGAGCACCTCAGAAAGAATTCAATGGCTTTGAAACTGAGCTTAAAAAAAGGCCAGCTGACTGCAGGAGAAAAAAAAAAAGAACCTTTCCCTTAATTTTTTTTTTCCTCAGAAAGGCTTTCATTCCATCTCATTCATTTTCACACTAGCTGAATGAGTCCACGCTTCTGGGTCCTTCTAGGTTCACATGGCATCCTTTACATTCAAGGCATTGTATATAATGTCTGTTGGCCAGCAAACTTATGAGAAGGACATAAGCAGTAGGGGTCAGGATATATTATTTAGTAGAAAACAAAACAGGAAATGAAAACGAATTTCTGAAGCAGATGGGTTAAAAGATGTGGAGACAGAGATGAGCTGTGACGAGAAAATACAAATTAACAGCCTCGCAAATAACCTCCATGATCAAAATGATGGCACCCTCGCCTTCAAGACGACCTTTCTCTCCCCTCCCCGTATTAAAAGGCCACCGTTCTGTTTCTCTCCAGAGCACAATTACCCTAAACTCAGCAGAGGGGAATGCTCCCTGGCTGCCAGGCGTGGGCGAGCGCTTCGGCAGTGCCCTGGCTGCACGTCGGGATGCGGCGTGGGCGTCCGGCATCCACCCGCTACGTTCCAGCTCCTGCTAGAAAGAAGCCCGGGCTGACGGCAAGGGGCCGGCAACGCACTGCTCGGGTCTGCCAGGCGGGACAACGAGGGACGGCGGGGCACGCCGCCGAGCAGAGGGGATTCCTCTCTCCGTTCACCCCCAACGTTTTGCCCTGAGGAAAATCAAAAGTAACGGGAAAATCCTCCTAGTGGGGTACTGTATTCTGCTGGAAGTACTCTTGCGAGACCCACAACCCGCAGATGCAATGCGATCTAACAAAGCTGAGAATAGTACGCTGGATAATTCATGGGTTGAGTAATTCCTCCTTGTTATTGTTTGTTGATTGCTTTTTAAGTGCTCTAGTGAGAAGGCTGAATAAAAGGACAACAAATTGTGAAAAATGAAAAAGCAGAGAGATCATGGTCTAGGAACAGTCACTGAATGAGAGGGGCAGACGCCTGCTGGTCAAAATTGTCACAGCTTCACTGAGCTTCATGGAGGTATGACAGCATTGCATGAGGAATTGCTCAAACTATTACTTAAATGAGTAATAAAAACATCTAGTACTAATTGGTAACAATCTCATAGGAAATTGCAAATCCTGTACAATAATGGGTGCTGATAAAATTAACAAAGGTGAGAAATTTAAACTGCCTGGTTTATTAAGATAATGATGATAATTATTCTTCTCTAAGGGAAGTAGGACTTGTGAGACAAAGTATGCTGAATCAAAATGTGAGTAGCTTGAGTAGAAAGGTAAGACTACCTCTCCATATTATAAGCAGAATGAAAATTCATGTGAAATTAAAGTGATGTTGCACATGCCAGAATGACAGAAGACTGATGCAAAGGTATACACAGAATGTAGAACTATGCACAGAAAACAGGATGGACAGCTGTGACTTGTAGTTACTTTAATTTTAACTTGTTCCCCATCCTACATGAACACACACAGAAAAATAACATACAGTTAAGTAAAGGAGAAGCTCATTTAACACCTCATTCCAACCCACTATACTTTTGCTTACTTTTACAACTGTCCCAAATACTGTTCCTCAGCCTGTTTTCAATCAGATCTAAGTCAGTTTGAATTGGAAATGAAACCTAATGAGATATAGAAATGTTTCTACAAATATCTAACCTCAGACTCAGGCAAATATTGAGTTTATTCTCCTAATTCTGAGATTCTGTTTTTAAACTATGAAGTACCATCAGCTGTGTCTCTTCTTCATATTTGTATTCTGCTCATTTCTTGTGGTTTTGGCTTTCTGGAAGTTAAAAACAGGTGGTGCTTTTGACTAGTTTATTTTCCTTGTTGAAGACACTTCTGAGAAGACACGTCTCTTCAGTGTAATCCCTGGCTTGCACTCTGTCTTCCATCTCAAAAGCTAACACAGCAAGCCCAACACGCCTTCCACTTCTGGCCAGGGACTAAAAAGAAAAACAGCTTCTCTGAAGCTAATGTCTTCTTTATTTAGTCAAAGGGCTTCCAGGATCAGAGAAATCTATTAAAATAAAACATACTACATACGTCACTATAACCTAAACCATTTCTTCTCCTGCAAATTAAGACAGACTCCACTCAACACAGCTGTCCTTCACTGGACAGCAGGGTACTCACACACTCACTGCAGTTTCTGTCTCTTAGCATCTTCCTCTCAAAGGTTAGTTTACACCAGCTAAAAACCTGACTTATTTATTTATTTATTTATTTATCTCAACATTCTGAACTGTATCAAAAAGTTACTGAGCTGTCACTTGGAAGCTAACCCTCCATGACTTCAGGTTATAGCCCCTTAAGTATTTGCACTGGACTATGCCTTCTGTATATAGTGTGCTGCTTTCCTGCTCATTTCTCTAAAGCCCATTTTAAAAAAAAGTGTGAATATTCTCATTTTTCTGGAAATTAACATAAGCAGGCATAGCTTAACATGTCCATCTTTATAAGCAATTCATGTATTTACAAAAAAAAATTTACAGTTTAATCCTGCAGTCTCACCAGTTTTACTCCTGCAAGCCTCAGCTTTGTAACGATTTGGACAGACATTTAACATTAGCAATTAGAAGCCAGCATGTACTATCATGCACTTACTACCAATCTACATAGTTTCAAAAAATGGTGAAAATATTAAAACACTTTCTGAGGTTTTTGCTATATGCTACATGTGCTTGGAAATAACTTCTGCTGGCTTTGGGGGGAGCCACAGGCTAGTGGCTGAAGATGCCACTGCACAGCATCTTGCACAGAATTCCTTTTCTTGATACTCATGCCAATTTTTAGTGTTGAGGTCAGTTAGTGATTAACAGTGGTAGTTAAGGGAACCTGAGGAATCCCCTTCACTAAACATATTTGAAAAAGAATCTCTCAGCCGAATATATACCACAGCTGACAAAGGCTTCTTTGCACAGACTAGAAAACATTGATCTGCTCAATCACAAATTCCATCTGACAAGCTATGCTGAATTAAATATTAGAAATTTTGAAAAGTTGGATGTAGTCTATGGAGAAATGTTTCCTCTGTCCAAATAAGTTTCCCATATCCACCAATGGCTTGAATCCATTGAAAATCACTCCAAAAGCCAAATGGCTGACATCACTCCTCTGCCGAAAACTCACAAAGAATTTTTGGCTTGATATTGAGTCATATACACTAAGGAAGACTATGACCTAGAAAATGATTGTGGTGTAGTGAACTAAAAATAAAAAAGTTCTTCAAACTCTGCTCATCTTGCTGTAGCCTTACCTTAAGTTGTGCAAAAATCCAAAATAAGAGTCGAGGGGAAAAAAAAATAGGAAACATGAAATATCAGACTAGTTTCTTCAGCAAAAAATATTACTTTAGAATTTCAGTCTAAGATCCAACTTTCTATAAATATATAGCATACAGTGATAGATGAAACATGTATGTGAGAAAGATTAATTTGTACTCTTAGTAGTGTTTTCATTAGAAACAGTTTTACCCAAACTTACCATCTAAACACATTTGGATTTACATAGCAAAGAGTTGGAAGAATATCAGGAAGCTCAGCACGTCACAAGAAGTGGTAGAGATGATGCAGGCATCTTTTCCTCTGAAATAATAAATAAACTCACTGTCTCAGGTCTGTGCTACAGCTCTTTGAGCTTGGAGGCGCGTTCAGCTTCCAATATATGTAAAATATATGCCCAAAGAATTTATGGCATTTTCTGTATGAGAAGGCATGAGAGCTGTAGGATGAGAAGTAGTGTGTAGATCTAACTAGTTACTCCAAGAATATTTTGGAAAAGTATGTGTAGATGTGCTCTAAAAAAATTAATAAATCCTTAAGTATACTCTCACGGTAGTACGGTTTGATATAGCACCATTGGAAGGAATGAATAACAGCAATTTAAAATTCCTCTAGAATCATTTAGAGTCTCTCATCCACTTGGTCAACAGGCAAAAGTCAAAGGGTGCTTAACATGGCAATGTACTGAAAAGAATCCAAGTCTTAGCTGGCAGCATATTGTAAGCAAAAAGGGTGGTCAGGAGAACATTTAGGTACATTAACACAGACTCCCTCCAAATGAACCAACTCTTAATTTAGCCCAGTGTTTGTGAATAGCTTTTGTGAAAGCTATTATGTACTTCATTATTTGTTTCCCTTTTGTGTTTTATATACTGCTAAAATTTGAAATTGTTTTTAAAGAGATAGATTTTAAAAGACGACACATTCCTTGAAAGAGCCAGAAGAAACAAGTAATCTCATTTTAAAAATAGTAAAACTATCTACTAATTTCAGTAAATCCAGCTTCAGATATCAAGTGATCAATAACTTCTATCCCAGCAGAGCCACAAATAATTTTTTATCAGTTTGAAACCAGTTGAATAGCTGTTATTGTGAGACTTTCATCCTGAATTTAACACGCACTCAATCCTAATCCAGCCCAACATTTTAGAGCAATACACAAAAAAAGTCTTTCCTCCTTGTATCTGAGGATACCTTTTCATGTTATTCTTTTTTTTTGCTTGTCATATGAAGGTCTGATACTGTTTAAAATCATAACATGAATCAAAATCATGAAAAAGACTTGACAGTATCTGTCAGCTAGTTATTATTTTGTTCCCATCATAAAATAACATATGGTTATTTTTCTATCTTTCTCCCTATTGATTAAACTGTAGCCAAAGAAAAAATGAACTGGTGCAATAGATACTGCATTTTTTTGATACAGGGAAAAGTATTTAAACAAATGTAGCACAAGTGCAGGAAAAGAAAGAGAAAGCTAATTATCGCATAGTCACGATGTTAGCAAACAACCTTCTCCTGTAGATACAGAATCAATTTTTAAGCCAGAAAAGTTTCAGCATAAATTTACCTACTGTTCCAGTGAGCAGATTCAAGAGGCATACCTCACGTTCTTGGAATTTGGCTTCCTGGAAATTTCCTCCTTCAGTGTTAAAGTGTATTGCTTTCTGTCCATTTTCACAGGAATACAAAATTTGCTAAAAAGAAAATATACATGCTAATTCATGTCACCAGGAAACAGAAACAACTTTCCTGTACTAGACTTGCGCGTATTTACAGTCCAGAGATTGTGCATAACATTGTGAATTCTTAGGACCTTTTCGAAACGTGAGATACGCTGATGTTAATGAGTGAGGGCAAGTGGTGTAATAAGAATTATGGAGTTACTACTTCTCCCCCACTTGTATGCAAGAATTCTGCTACATTAATGGCAATAGTCCTTTAACCTAGAAAGAGTCTCTCGCCATGCAACAGTTTCTCTGTGCCTGTGTTGCCCAGCAGATATGGGGAACTGATCTAGAAAAGGAAGACATTTATAACGAGTAGCTGTATTTGTAAAAATAAGGCAGCCTCCTGATACTTGTGCTCTTCTTTAGTCCGATGGAGTTGACTACCAGAATGGCAAGTGATTTCAAGAGCTTTTGGCTACTCCAGGGACCGTGGAGACCTCATGAATCTGCAGTCTCAAGGAACACTCTGGGAACTGTTCTGGATTGGCCCAGCGGGTAAATGAATGAGGAAACTTCATGATGCAAGCCTGTGAGGACCTCCTTTCTCTTGGCCTTCTCTGTACTTTGTCCCCAGGGAAGGGTGTTGATCATGCCCCTAATTTAGGAGATAAGGGTTTGGCTCTCCAACAAGTGACTGAATATAACCTACAGTCTTAAAGATGGAACTGGATTGAAAAGCTGCCAAGTAGTCAGGAGTGCACTTCCAAAACAGTCCGCTGCTTTGTTTGGCATTTACTTTCTGTCCCCAAAAAGGTTTCTTAGTAACACGCTCATCTGCATACTCATAGCCTTCTGCTTCTTCGACTTTGGAAACACCGTACTGCTAAGCCATGGTTTAGTAAAGCGTCATGTAAAAAGGCAAATGTAAGCTCAAATCAAAAGTAAGACAAATCTGATTCAAAAGCAGCAGTAATACCCATATTTATGTCTGCGCACCAGTGGGAATTCATGTGTAAAGTACTGCCCGTAGCACGAGAGCTACAGCTTTGTTGGGGGTGTGAACGGGTGCTGACCATGCCAAAGACTGCCTTAAGTCCGTAGGATTTCTGTACAACCTATGTAATCACAAATACCTTTAGACATAGTTTAAACTAAATCTTTTTAAAACCCTGCACTTAAAACTTAGCCTAGACAGTATTTTGTTGAGTACACATTTTGAAGTGTTCTGAATTTCAGAAAAGGATCTTTTAAGGTCTCTGTAGGGGTTCTGGTGCATTCTGATATAGCATAATTTTGATATTTTCAAAGCAGAATTTCCAAACCAACAACCCTCAATTTTTTCACAACATATTCCTGAAAAATGTTCCCTTTCTAAACAAACCTGATTTTTAATAACATTTTCATGAATAAAGTATCAATTAACTAAGAAAATATCTTTGCTGTCACACAAAAAGGGTTTCTCTGACATACCCAAATAAATTTTCTGTAAACGTATGTATTTTTTCTTAAGATTTATAAAAGGAACTTGTTCTGCCAAGGGGAAAAAAAACCCTGTTTTTTTCTTTATGCTGATCAACCTACGCTTTTGAGTTTTCCTCATTGGAAAATACTTCTAATGCTGTCCAAGGTCAAGAAGAAATTGCCGTTTGATGGGTGTTTGGTAGGCTGTGTGAAAGGAATCTGCAATCTCAGTTTAGTTCCCAGTCAACAAATGTCCAACACAGCTGTCGTTAATTGGCATTCTCGTTGGCAGCCTCCACAGAGAGGGCAAAGGCTAATGCACATGGAAGCTGACCTATTTTCTGACTTTATTAGTAGTTCTGCAGAACAGGCTTCTCAGTGTGAGGAGGTGAACACTGGTTCTTACTGCTGTTGCCGAGGCTGTAGGCTTTCTTTGGATAAATAAACTCGGGTTTCCAAAGCTCCCAGTCTGGCATCTTTCATACATGCTAAAACCCAGTCAAAAAGAAATATTCATACAAATAGTAACTTGATGATGCACTTTGTTTGAAACAAAGCATATTAGCACTCACGCTGAGAAGGCTATATCTGTTAAGTTTCTTTCCAGAAAGTTATTTGTTAATTAACTGTTCCTGTTTCTTTTTCCAGGAATACCATCAAGTAGATATGGACATCTTCTGCCAAATACTAATTCTCATTCTGTTATTCAGCTCTCTGTAATTTCTAACACTCTTAACCATGCTGATTTTCCAGGCAACATTTACTGGACTTGATAAGCACCCGGCAATGTCTCTGTAGGCTAACCCGTAATAAAGTACTACTTCCTATCTACGATAGTCCATATGCCCATTCATTTTCTACATTCACTTTTCCGTAATAGAAAAAGTTTTCAGTACCGCTGATGAGCCTATTTATAGAAAAAGCAACCTGTACTCCCTTCTGCTCCTACATCAAACAATTTCCAACTCTGCCCCAACCAACAGCAAAAGATTTATCACAGGGAAGGATAAAAGAGAGAGAAGAGACGCTAGCTTTCTGGGTTGTAAATACAGTTTGCAATCACAGTATTACAGAATATTCACTCTTTAGCTTGTAAACTGAGCTAGATTAATATGGAAAAAAGTGGAATATGGAAACTGAGAGAAATTAAGTACAAAACACAGTGATGTCATTTCTTCCATGCATACTTGTACTTTAAACTGTGACACTATTGTTTTGCTTGTAACAAAAATCCTAAGCTGAATACAGAACACTACTCATTCACCAAGCAGATGTTGATATCACAGTCTAGAAGTAAAAATTAATTCACTGAATGCAAAGGACTGCACTTGTTTATTATATTTCTATCTGTTTGATGAACCTGAAGAACTCACATTCATTGATTAGGAGGCATATACATCAGTGCAAATAAGAGATAGACGTTGTGCAAAAAGAATGTTTCATGTTCCTTTCCAATCCAATTTTCTCACTTTAAAGATTCCTTTTGAACTTAAAAGAATTTGTTTCCATTTCCTTTTACAAAAGGTTCATTTCCAACTTTGTAAGCTTTAATTTTATAAGAATCTTTTTGGCTTAAATCAGCTTCTGAATTGGACATACTCATTTTCCTTTCATTCACCAAGCAGACAAGTATAAAACTCTCCAAGTTTTTATTAAAAGCATTTTTTTTCTGTTTATAACATAGTTGTACGGCTTTTAACATTCATGTATACTTTGGGCCATCAAGACTGTTTTTCATTGCTCTAAATGCACTTGTTTATTTACCCTTCCAATAGTTTGACATTTGATGTGTTGAATTTTCTCTATGGAAAAACATTAAAGGGAAATTACTCACAGTACATTGCTCTTGCATATTTTTCCCTCATAAAGCAGATTTTCATTCACAGCAGACCTCTTGATAAGGTGAAGTCCAATAAGTGCAGCATATAGTTAGATCTTTTTAACAACTGTCATACCACACGGCAATATTCAAGGACAGGGTAACTGATCACTGGTCACCCTCTCCCATCTCTCATAAATTTGTCTTTTAAGACTGTTCTATTTGAGTGCCACATAAGCACAGGTTTTCAACTTAGAATGAATTACCAGTTAGGACAACATATCAAACCAGCTGAAATAAGCTTGATAACCTTTCACAACTGGAATGGATGAATGAAATATATGCCAAACCACAGCACGTGTGCTTTTTCCTCTTTGGTAAACACAGAAGTTTTATAACTATTTTATCAGGTTGCATGAAAGTTGTGAAAACAAACAAAAAGTGAGCTGTCCTTCATTGTATGACTAGATACGAAACAACTGAGCTTCAGCTAAGCATGCACACTCTCAATCCAAAAGATTTTATGTGTGCCAATTATGGCACTTAACTTACATGTCCCAAACTGTATGTCTGGTCGTCTTTCCTGTAATGTACCTGTTAAGAAAGATTCATAAAAGTATCATTCAGAGTAACCGAGCATTTGCATACATGCCCCCTATCTTTCTGTCTGTCTGTCTCTCCTTTTCCTTCAAAGCTGAGAGGTTACTTAGTGCTCCATGACAGCAGCAAGTTGCCATAATTATAAATGGATGTCACAGAGGAGACAATTAGACAGGAAAAGGGATGACACCAACATTTTCAAAGGGCAAATTCCATGTACCCCATCTAGGTCTGTCATTTGCCCTTCACACTTTGAATGCCTGAGGTTTTTTTCTTACGGTTTTCTCAAACTTTCCAGTTGCTTTACTTTCAATGGTTGCAGCTTCAACGGCAAGTTTTCATCACACCCACACTTCTGCTCCAAATGTGGTTTTCAAGGAGGAAAACAGGGTCTAACCTCTTCTCTCCAAATTTTTCTTTTCCAGGGATGATCAATGCAAAATATTTTCCCATTGCAGAGGTGCAGCCCAGGACCCTCTGCCCCGCTGCTGATATACCAGCAGAAGTATTATTCTTCTTCCTGTTGCATTCATTACCTGTCATTTTCTTTTGATAACCAGAGTTGTTCACTATTTTAGATGCATAATCACTGGTATCTTTTTGACAATTTAAGCTATATTTGAAACTATCAGAGGCCTTGCCTACACAATGAGTTGCATAGCTTAACCTACAATCATTTAAAAATAATTTTACTCATGTCCATGTGCCTGCAAGCCAGACTCAGCCTCCTCCAGCCTATCTTTACAGTTCTTGTGTGTGCTGAATCACTCTGGTGATGTTGATCTCTCCCAAGAGGTTGAAGGTAATTAGACATCCATCTAGGTCTTTCCATTAACTCGCAAAAGAGAGGCAGGATGAATTCAAACTTCTCATTAGTTTGAGACCAGTTTAGTTCACTGAATTTGTATCACCTTCTAAAATTAATTTTGGACTCCTTACCCAGGGGTTTGTACCAGATTTGTAAAACCATTTTTTTAAAAAATGCACATTGTTGTAGCTTTACAGACCAACAAGGCCAACCTAAAAATATTTCTTAACACATTTCACAGAAACAAAAATTAGGGAATAAGTAAAAAATATTTCAGTCGTTCTGTCACAATACATTTACTGCATTCTAACACTTGTGATTTCAATACTATAATAACAAAACAAGCCTGTTCTAAGGTGTTGAAATACATTCTTCCACACTGAAAGAACAATACTTGATTTTACAAAATAGACATCTGCTCATTTTCAACTTGTTCTCCTTTTTATTTGAAAGTAAATCTACCCCAGTCATTTAGAGGATTTGCTTTTCAAGCAGCCTCTTCTGCTGTAGCATTAAAAAGGTTCAGGTTATAGAGGAAAGTGTGCTAGTCTCAAGTTGATATTATCAGAGTTGATGAGATGACTGATGGTAGGACTATGCTAACTTGAGATCTAGACATTCTTTCCGAGTCACCAGCAACGGAGTTATTATGCATGCACAACTCAGTGGACCAGCTTAGCCAAGCTAAATTTTATGAGATGGAAATCATAAGATTCTTCAACTCCTTGAGAATTCAGACAGTAAATCAACATCATGTTACAAATAAGTAGAGCTACTTAACATCACAACACCCAAGTGTGATGTTGATCCAGCCAATTCAAAACACCAGTCCTTCTGCTAGTGGCAGGTAGAATGTGACATCATGAATGCACTTTGATAAGGATTAATAAAGCAGTATTTATTCCAGGTTTGGGAGCAAAACATACCACAGAGACATCCACATGGCTGATTGGAAATTGTATGAAATAAGTATTACAGTGAAATGAAGGAGTTACCCAGGCTGTTGGAAATTAGACATGTGAATTTCCTGCAATTTATGGTAATAACTTACAGATATGCCACTCAAACTACATTTCTGTCAGATCTCGTAAGTTCAGCAGGGTTGGGTCTGGCTAGCAGCAGAATCAGAAATCTCAAAGGAGTATCATGCATACAGCATGAAGCAATCCTGACAGGTCAGTCAATGACTCTTTTCCCTTCGAATCTATAATGACACAAGGTCTCTCAGTGTGTAATGTGCCATCGTGTTGAGTTGGTAACATCTGAAGGAGAGAGTTTTTCGTTCAAATAAATAAATTCTGCTTTCTTGGCTCAGTTTCAACTGGATATATTTTTCTTCACATCCTGCCCTCTGAAGAACTCCTATTGTGCTGCAGCGCATTATGAAGAGGTTACAGTGCTTCACCCCAGAGGTGGCCTGAACATCTGCAGGCTGTCTGCATTTGGTAAATTATTTACATTTTTACAAAAATGGACTTAATGACCAGATAAAACTGCATACCATTTGACTGATACAATTTTAAAGTGAGTCTGGACATGAACCTTTGCTATTAAATAAGTTACATATCGCAGTGTTCCTTCAGGCACTTAAATCTCATTGCATTGTTCAGCTTAAATTTTTTCTCCACTTATCCATTGATACTACCTATACTGCACTACCATCTACCTTTGATCAGCCAGTTCCTTAAAAAATACGGCTGCTCTATGAACCACAGGATCTTCTTTTCTGAAGATAAATGTAAATCATAAAGGTTTTGGTGGGCAGGCCATAAACTCAAAACATGAAATCATGTTTCACATCTCTGTATCAAAAAATGTTAACCATATCCTGCAGAACTGAAACAGGTTATTTTCTAAAAGTGACCTTTTTGCTTCATTATGAAGGAAGCAGAGTACATCGGAAAGGAAGGAGTAAATACATGAAGAGCCAGAACTGTTATATAATTTCTTTTTGTCCTTCACAGAATTGTTACTTCGTGCTACATCACCAACACTCATTACTATTCAGTACATACTTAAGATAAGGAGATGTGTCTGCCTATATGATAATGACAAGGAAGATAAGCGTGTGAGTGTGTGGCACCGAAAGAGAGAGAGAGAGAGTGTGTGCATGCATGTGCTCCCATACACATACACCCCCCAAATGCATAATTGGCTAGCTGGGAATCTGTAATTTTCAAAGAATCTGATAAAACGGAACATGCGCATAACAGGTTTAGTGCATGAGAGGTCATTTCTGAGCAGTGAAGAATCTTCACCTTACAAAATTTATCATTTTTGTCAGTGGTAGAAATGAATGATTACAAGATTGGTACAAGCTGGTTGCAGCTGGGATAGAGTTAATTTTCTTTCTAGTAGCTGGTATAGTGCTATGTTTTGGGTTCAGTATGAGAAGAATGTTG
>JAVJGG010000013.1:6142132-6195212 GCA_035590195.1 Aviceda cuculoides
CCCCCAGCCTCCTCGCTGGTGGGGTGGGCTGAGGAGCAGAACAGCCCTTGGCTCTGGGTAAGCCCTGCTCAGCAGGAGCCAAAACATCCCTGGGTTATCAACACTGTTTTCAGCACAAATCCAAACCACAGCCCCGTACCAGCTACCGTGAAGAAAATTAACTCTATCCCAGCTAAAATCAGTACACACATTTAAGGAAAGTTGTTGATATGGAAAATTATTCAGGGAAAAGCCAGAAAAAAGACAGGAGGATTGGAAACAATATTTTACAATGAAGAACTTGAAGAAACCAATATACTTAGCTTAAGACAAAGTCACTGTCCCAGTTACAGCCATAAAAGCTTTCATATGCAACAACATTTTTCAATAGAGGATTCTTTATCAGAGAAACCTGCAGCACCAGAACAGTCCTTGGATAGTGAAGTTAGACAAATTCAGCTTATGAAAAAGTTGGAGGCTTGTTTGAGGAACTTTTTTTTCTTTTAAGCTAATTTATTGGAGTAATGTTTTGCTAACAATTATAAGAGCCCTTGTGGAGAAGATAAGACATATCGCTGAAAGCCATGCTCTAGTTCAAAGTAGAGAAGCCCTATGGCTGAGGTGATATAAGAGGTCAATTTAAATTATCAAAGTGATCCCTTCTGGCATTCTGGAAATGGCATCTTAGATTCAACCTTTCTCCAACTGAAGTTTCAAAAGTGTCTAATATCAACATTAAAGAAGAAAATATGAAAATCTAAGCTTTACTTACCTGCAATTTACAATCCGGAGCCAAATAACACATGGCTGCGACTCTCCTATGCTTTGTTCATGAGCCAGAGGCAGACAGGAACACCTGCACAGCATATATTTTTAGGAATTTTTTTATTTGTTACTGTGTGATCACCTAAAAAGACCTTCCTGTAGACAGCTTTGCCTATCAGGAGATCAATAGAATTTCTAGCTTTTTTAAAAGAATTCAAAACCAGATCAGGAAAGAAAACAGAAGGGAAGTAATATATTTAAAATGCAGTAACAAAAGCCATATCCCACTTTTCTGATCTGCTTAGACTGTGCTGTAAACCCAAAACGGATGTGAAGCTTCCAAAGCCAGCTATATATATTTTTTCTTTATTATATTCTGTACTGGAGTTTTATACCTAAAACAAGGATGTAGCTTTTTATAACAGTAGTGACAACAGTAAAAACTGCATAATCACATAATAGTTTAAGTTCCCTAATTTTTAAGGCAACAGAAGCTATGTTCCATCTCAAGAAGTAAATATAACCCCAAAGTTGCCTCTGAACCAAAGAATATTCAGTGGTAGCTTCTTTTTTATGATTTACCTTAAAGATACGGGGTGAGGCTAAGCTCCAGATATTCTACATGTAGGTATCCACATGTGTGCTAGAGATGTTCCAGGGCCCTAGAAATTCCCAAGACATTGAGGTTATTGACTGTCACCTGGCTGCCCCACTTTCATAGATTTGCATCTGGCAGGCCAACATGGATGTATCAGACACTTTTCACACGGCATCTGAAATGACTCCAGAAGCCTAGGTGAGAGTAACTGAAATGACAAGATTCCATTATAGTTGCTGGAGACCCAGCATGCTACTCAGCCACCTAAACCTAGACAGGTAGTACCACTTGACACTTCATAAAGTACCTTAGTCATCTGCACAGTGTAGGCAGGTATGATACAGGGGATATGTGGAACACCAAAACTGGTATCAGGTACCTCAGTTTGGACTGGTCCAAGTGCCAAGTCAGTCCAGTAAATGTAAGTGAGAGGAACAGTTCAGTTGATAAACCGTTAGGAGCGGAATTCAATTCAGTGTCAAGACACATAAATTTAAGTGTTTACATGTATATATATACTGCTGTGGCAAATATCAGAGTTCCCATTATTGTCACTGCAATCTAGTTAAGGCGGTCATCAGGAGAGCTTAGGAGGAAATTCAGCTCACCCTGAAGTAGATACTCAGTGACTAGCCAGTCTCTAGGCATCATCTTGTGTCATTATCACCAATCTTCATTTTCTTTAATGGGACCTTAGGCACAGTGTCAGTGGTACACCTACATGTAGACCCTTAGATTTAGGTGTCTTACTCTTGAACTGAATCCTGCCCCAGTATCTCAATTTAGTTGCTTAAGCATAGATATTTGCGATGCCTCTGTGTATCTCACACAGGTTCTTGCTGCCAGGCTGGATGGGCTCAGTTGTGCTATAGGTCCTGTGTCATATCTCACAACATCAGATGGACAACTTAAACAGCACAAGACTTCTGGTTTTAGGTAGCTGAACCAGATCTAGGTGTTTCTTTTAAGGTGACCTGAATCAGCTGATGCTTGAAACCACGGTGAGCATGAAATTTGTATCTTCATAGAAGTGTCTGAGCCTCAAAAGGGTGAAAGAAATTCCAGAATAATGTTTCCTGCAGAATTTACAAATTTATTTGATTTCAGTAAAATTCTGACTGGAATCAGATCAAATTCAGACAAAATTCCTCTTGATTTTCTGCCAGCAGGCTCCACTCCTAGGATCCATCATGCACTCTCACAGCACAAGGCAAGGAGCCTTCCCTTTTCACTGACGGTGTTGATATCCTTTGCTTTCATAAAAAAACCAAACTACAACCAAGCTTCAAACTATGGAAACCCTTCAGGAAACACAGTTACCTTTCTCCATGCAGTTCTGCTCAGCACCTTGTAGGAATGTGACTAATAACAGAAAGAGTGTGTTTGAGTTCTGTTATTTCCTGTCCATCTTGGGCTACTGTCGTAAAAGAAGTTAATGATAGACAAATCTGCCTGCAAAAATAGGCTGGAAATAGGCATTCTCAAGGGTTTTCTAACATCTTTGGCTTCCCTTCAGGCTGAAATACCACAAAAGCAATCTTCCGGTAGTGTTTGTATTTCAGCACATCTGGTTTTATGGCCCACTAGAACCAGGAAGTTTAGAGCACATAAAAATGAAAAATCACCTCAAGAAAGTTAAGCAAAGCATCAGAGGCCCAAATCAAATTTTAAGAAAGATTCAATTCCATTGTTATTTTAGCCTATGTGCTCACCCACCCCTAACTATTGGGACAGTTGCTTGAAACCTGTTAAATAAGTATGTAATGGCATAGTACAGAAATGAGGGCTTCAAAATAATTTTCAAATGCTATTTTTTGCTAATGTTTGGTAGGTCATCATCACCTTCTATTTATAGATGGCAGAAGTAAATCAGAAATAATGGATGGCACTCCCAAATCAGTGGTAGGATCAGTAGCAGTGAGGGTATTAAAACCCAGAGGTTTCACTTCTATTGCCCTCCTAATCCTTAACTGTATTCTTTCTGTTATCAGCTATTATGCAGCTTCTCTTCTGTCATATTCTCTTTCCCCTTCATTTTCTACTCACACTTTTCGATAGGAAAATGCTTCCTGAAGATTGTAATGTAAACAAAAATATGGAAAGGAACAAAAATCCATTAAGGTAATCTTACACTCTTACAGCATGCCTAGGATAAGAAAATACTTAATTTACAAATAGCTTCAAGCATTTAATAGAGCTTTCCATTGGTACAGAGATGCAGGAATTTTAACCACATAAATGCATGTTTATTGTCTTCTAATTGAGGACATTGCTTAGAAAATTCTGGATTTCCAGTTTTTCAGTTACTTGCAGGAATCTATATACAGTATGAAGTATAGTTTTTTGTAGTAATGGATGTAGGAAAGGGCCTCAGAGAATAAAACCTGAAAGGAGCAAAGTTTCTCTAGTAAATTTTCAGGATTTGTAATGGTACCTATATTTTCTCATTAAACAATTTTGTTCCATTTCTCAGTCATGTATGTCCACCTTTGGAGAAAGATTTTACAGACCAGAGGATCCCAAAACCTTTGATAATTTTTTTTTTTAGGTCTACTGTCATGAATTTCTAAGGCATGATAAACAACCCTTTAAGACATAACAGTGTCTAAATGAGTTCTGCTCCTCCCATTACTAAGAAGCTGAAAGCTATACCCCAAGCCAACTCTCCTTCTGTTTTCGCTTGGATAAAAGAGAATCCACAAAAATGTTGATACTTTCTTTAAAAAAAAGAAGTATTCTAAAATGCCAGCACTGATTTCTGTCCAATTTGCTGTAGCTATGCCAGGTGGTGTAAGGAAAGTTGTTTCTTCCCAGTGATGACTAAAAGTTCCCATTTTGATGGCCAGTGTTATCTGCAATCTGTTAGATGTGCTTATGCCTAATCAGAAGATAATGTAACTAACAGCATACAGTTAACAAGGTAACTTTCTCAGTGGGGGGATCTTTAAATATAAACCTCTGTGCTAGTTTTATGGATATTTTTACTACTTATTTTCAGAATAATTTACTGCATCACTGACACTTCTACATGGTACTTCTACATGGAAATGCACTTAAACACCTAAGCTTGTGTTTTGCCTGTACATCACATAACATATGCCTGGCTGGCACCAGACACAAATCTCTGTCAAGCAGGAAGATTCACCTGTGCTACAGTCACAAAGCAGGAAATTTTCTAGCGCCAGTTCAAAATATGCCTCCTTGGCATGCACAGCAAATTCCAGTATCTCATCCTAACTACTTCCACCTGACAGATTCTACAAGGAACTGAAATATCAACTTGATGTACGTGAATCAAAACACGATTCCTTTCCCTGCCATGTCAATCCACAGTTGCTGTGCTCCGAGGTTGCAGCCGTACTTTTGCAGGCAGGTTCTAATCCACTTCAGGCATTGCAAGCGCTGTCTGTAGCTGAAAAGATGTGGCAAGACATTCCAACTTCTGCGGAACAATTTTCGCTAATGTATATCCAGTACATATGCATTTTGTTCTGTTTGTGGGATGAGAAAACGCAAAGGCCACAGACATTTCTGAGGTCAGTGGAGGCTGACAGAGGACAAGGAAAGAGCTGGCAGAGGAGCAGAATGTGTGCTATAATGGCGCTGGGGGTATTCTCCGTGGTCTCCTGGAGCTGTGACAAATTGCTCCTCGTTCTAAGACAGCTGGTGGCAGTGTGTGGAGTTACAGTTCAGGAAGCAGCTCGTAAATGCTGGCTGAGGGATAACATTGTCAAATTGCTTAAGTATCTGAGAAGCCACAGCCACCTAAATTCGTTAACGGTTCATTGTCAAGAGAGGAAGATTTGAGGATTGTTTTCAATATTGTTTTGGAAAATGGTAAACTTTCTGTTAATAGAAAGACTTTCAAAGACGAATGCTTAAATTTTGTACAGCACTAAATGTCTAAGCCATTATATTTATCTTGCCTTCTTTCTCCAGCTTCCTCTCTTCCTTATTCTCCCCCATAATTAGAAAGGTAATGGATGGAAAAACTTAAAGCAACAATGTTCATGGAATGATTCTTTTTCCATTGAAGACACAAGGGAACCATAATCATACATTCCCAATTACCAAAGTTTCAGCAAGTGTTTGAAGAGATTAACAGATGATCACTTAATGGTGTTTTCATCATGAAATATTCTGGATAAAAATTCACAGAATTTCTACTGTTTCAGGTGGAGAATGATTGCTAGCTCCCCACAGAAGAGGAGTGTTCCAGCAATAGAATAATAGAAGGAAGCAACATTTAATCTCTTACTTAAAAAAAGAAAAATACAATCTGTTTACACAGACATCTTCCTCAACTGTATCTCTCTTTCCTGCTAAATGTCTTGAAAAAGGTAGTTGTAATGCAGTGTGCTAAAGTAATACTGGGGTTCTCCACCAGACCTGGCCATTTTCTGATTTGGAGTCTACAAAAGTTATTTGGACACCCTAAACCAGGGGTGGTCAGGACTTGTTCTTCATAAAATACTAAAGCAAAAAAAATTGTAAGGTTTCAGAGAAGTTTGAAGTAGACCTTGGGTGGAGCAAGTTTCTCAGCTCCAGGATGAAATTTCCAGCTAAATCCAGAGAGATGCATGATAACCACACTGCTCGTCTTTGCTAGCTGGATCAGGAAAAGCAATGGCTTTAATGAATGCCTATGGGCCCAGTACATCTTTTAAAAATCTGCAGATTTGGAGAAGTATATGACCTGCTTTTATAG
The DNA here is from genome assembly GCA_035590195.1 of Aviceda cuculoides. Lineage (NCBI taxonomy): Eukaryota > Metazoa > Chordata > Aves > Accipitriformes > Accipitridae > Aviceda > Aviceda cuculoides. The sequence continues at coordinate 6,148,183 of JAVJGG010000013.1, forward strand.
ATCCTAAAGCAACTTAAAGAGGGATGCATTCCTATAGATGTTGGCATCTAGAAATGAACTGTCTAAGCCTGAAATAGTTATCTAGGCTGTTGTGGTGGTTTAACCCAAGCCAGCAACGAGACACCATGCAGCAGCTCGCTCACTCCCCACTCCTCCCAGTGGGTTAGGGAGGAGAATCAAAAAAAAAAGTAAAACTCATGGGCTGAGATAGGAACAAGTTAATAACTAAAGTAAAATAAAATACTAACAATAATAAAAAATGTAATAATAATAAAATAATAATAGTTGCAATGAAAAGGAATATAATTTAAAAAATAAAACCCAAGAAAAGACAAATGATGCACAATGCTCTTTCTAGTCAAGAGAGAAAGTATTTCAGAGGGCTATTCATTTCACCTTAGTATGGCATAAATTAATTAAACATTGGCTACAAAGGAAGTTTAGAGTAATGTGGATGGAAATGATCACCCTTTGGCTATTTCAAAGTAGATGAATTAAATCCCATCCTAAAAAACTTATTATAAGGTTTTCTTAAGTTTAACCTAGAATGTGAAATTCCTAATTCTAAACCCAGACAAAAAGAAATATCTGAAAAATAATCACTTTTCTTCCGAGTTTCTGTGAAGTATTATCGCATTCCTTTCTCTTATAACAATAGTCTTATGGAAATCACTGTATCTTCTGTGTGTCACATTGAGCTCTGATTCAACTTTGCTAGTAATTAAAAAAAAAAGTTACTTTTTATAGGTGGTTTTACTGCCTGGTAATTCAATCAAAATTAACAAGAGACAGAAAGTAAAATTCCCTATTCTAGTTCAGTACTCTTTGCTTCATAATCTAATGTCAAAGAATATTATTTAAAATTTTAATATACATATTCACCAATGCCCTTACAAAATAGCTTTTTTCATTATTATTATTACCAGGGGAAAAAAAAACCAACTTAAAAAAACAACCTCGCCAGGGGTAAGCAGTTCCCAGAACAGTAAGTTTTAGATACATTTATTCTCTGATATGAATATATATTCAGTAGAACAGAAAGCTTATTCAGTGGAAACGGGTGGAATTTTTCTGGATGGGCAAGTCTATACTCAGTTAAAAATGTTTTCCATTCTGATTTACACAAGTATATGACATGAAGTGGAAAGAATGACTAGGACATCAATTCAAAGAGCTTGTTGAACCATAGTAGAAAAACACAGCCTTTGTTATCTGAAAAACCCATAATACCTTCCAAACTCGGTTAAAGAATAGACTTTTGATCATTTAAAAAAGCAGCCCCAGATACTCTCCATCAAGGTGTTAGAGGCTGCTAGAACGTGGCCTTATCTGAGGTCCTCAAGGGCTTGGATGCGTCTTCCTTGGCACTCGACACGGACGAAACGCCGCGAAGACAGGGAGGTGGTTCTGGCTGTGGAGCTACACGTACGCAAAAGGTACCCAGCCGGTCTTTTAACCCGGCGCCTACAGAAGGATGCCTGAGCTTTCGACCGGCTTTTGAAAGCTGAGGATTGAGGGAACACTGTCCAAGGCTCTGTCAGGACAAGGTGAAAGCAAAACTGGTGGAGGGTACTGGAAAAAAATAGAGTGCTCTTTCGTCTTACTAATAAATTGGTGGTCCAGGTTTAATCTACAGATGTCTGTGTTTCAGGTACGTTCTTAGTCCTCTGTCGTATTCTTCCCCTCCAACCAGAAAATGGGGTGATAGTGCTGTTAAATGCCCTTTTTCCTGTGCAGCTACACAGGCATACTCGCATTTTTCCCGCACACCCAGGCCCAGGCTTTCTAAAGCCCTGCGTGGGGCTGTTCCCAAAGGCCGTGAGCAGTGAGCAGTCACCAGGCCTGCCCCACCATCACGCGTGTGGCTGGAGATACAGGCTTGGATTTAGAGCTGTACGAGCATTTCCGTGCAAAATGAGTGCCACAAGATTCCCGGCTCCGTGTGTTAATTAGCCTATCTGGGATGGCATGCTAAGGAATTACGTTACCGCTGGTACTCAGACAGGCTCTGATCTCCCACAGCAACGCGTCGCGACACGTTCGTATCTCTTGTAACCTGGCTATTAGTGACACCACCCTTCTTTTCCTGAGTCCCTCCGACAGTTTGTTCCAGCTGCGGACGTCAAGCTAAAAGTCAAGAGAATTAAATATTTAGCCTGCTGGTTCATTTTCTCAGCAAAAGACCCACTGCACTGCAATATATATCCCCTGGGGCCACAGTACAAAGCCCATTTCTTTGTTCAAGATGATTAGATGGGGTAACGAAGCTTTGTGATATATAACTTCCCTTCTTAGAGAACAGACTAAAAATGGAAACGCGTATGACTGATGATTAAGAAATTTAGTCTGAAACATAAATAATAGGCATCTTTTAAATATGAAATTATAGCCCAATATTTTCCTGTCAAAAATAGTAGACACCTATTTGCTGTCAGTAGAATTTCACTGCATTTTGTTAGGATGAAGTGTAAAAATCTTGACCAACCTTCAGAATAAAAGTAATCTTTTTAAAAAAAGTTGGGCAATCAAAAATTTTAGATATTATTTAGTTTATTTAATCTGGTTTTATAATTACCTTGCTTTCAGAAGAAAATGCCACCTCCAATGAGGAAACCAGAATGCATCATTTATCAAAAGTTCAATCAAAATATCGATATCTTTAAAACTTTTTTTTTTTTTTTTTTTGAGAAATTTGGTGACACTCACTTTTCTCAGAAACACTTGTTTTGCCAAATCAGGATCTTTCAGACACCAAGATTTCTTGACAATGCCTCAGCTGACCCAATAGTCTGTGAAGGCATAAAAAAATAATCCTTTTACAACCCTGAGATAAAACTTTTCCATACTGTCTTACTGACAGACTAATTTGACTTTTCACCTACTCATACATTTTAAAAACAATGATTATAATTAGATATTCAATCTTTTCTGGTCTTCTTTCTCACACAACATGAAAGGAGAGAACTGTTTTCTATTACTGGCTTCCATATGATATGCATGGCAAAGTATTCATGTTTTTTATTTGCTGCCATGATAGTCCACCATTTTCCAGTTCCCTTAGTTCTACTCACATCACATACATGGTTACATTTTCATTATTTGATTAACATCTTTGGTTTTCTTCTGTCCTGAAATGACATAAATTATAAACAAATTATACTACAAGACCAGCTGTGTGGCTCTGTCTCATTTTCTTTAAATAAATGCTTTTAAGTTTTATATCATTTAGCTGAATTTTTTATAAGGATTTTGATTAAACCTCTACAGTTAAGTATACTACCAGTGTTTTTTTCTGACCCCATGCTTTCTTATTAATGATAACAAGTAACTGCATTTTCATGCAATATTTTTCTATTAATAACTCCAAAAGTCCAGATTTAAAAAAAAAATCAATTAGATAATCATAGAGAGGGTAATACAGTTGCTGCACAAAAAAATACAAAACTTGAAAAAGAAGGTAAACAAAGTTGTCTTTTGCATTGTCCCTTTTCTGCAGACTTAATAAAAGCAGAGAGACTACTAATTTAAAATGTAATACAGATCACACATGCCTACAATTCTGCAGAGGAGCTGTGTTCTCAGGGCAATGAATAATCACAAAAAATGTGTTTGAATTTATGAAAGTACACAAAGGCTTTTAATCGAGAAAACCTACCAAGTCTTTATTTAACATTATGGATAAAATGAGCTTTGGCCAGCTTCCAGATCCCAGAGGATGCAGAGGAAAACATTACTGTGTGGTTGTGATACATCAATCTCTTCAAATACTGTTTCTAATAAAGGAATATATTTATGAAAACAAAGTGCTTTACTTTTGCAAACTTCTACATTTTCAAGGCCTGGTCTCCAGTAATCTCAGACTCTCCCCAGCCCATGGATATACTGCCTAGACCAGTAGCACCCTGTATCCTGGGACAGGGTAGTGACTTCTACTCCAGTAAGCTGAGATGTGCCTGGTGGTGTAAAAACAAATATGGGAGGCAAGATGCAGGTATCATTCCTCTTTTCAGGTTTGTCCTACCCCATCGATAGCAAGGTATTGTTCATCTTTTACACAGATGCTAGATTAGTTTAGCTAATGCAAACAAATAGGTCAGTTTCTCTTAAATGATTTAAAACACAAAAAAATAGCTTATCCTTTGCTCTGAAACAAAATAAGTCAATTTTGAGGCATAATCTGTGTTTCTTGTCACTTAGGAAAATGATCATTATAGTGAATAGGGCTTTGGTAGACATTAGCTGTGGTATCATTTTATTGTCTGGCGGTATGTTTAGCGAACATATAAACAATCCAAGGAGCTTATAACGTATGGTTGTTCAGTTGTGTAGGAGCTCCAGGAGGGCAAAGATTTCTCACGCTGGTAGTGAGTAAGTGGAGCTGAGAGCTGTGACAGGGAGTGTTAATGGCCCTAGGAGAACAAGATGGGGCTGAGTGTTTCTGCAGGGTACTGGAGCGCACTTTTGTGCTGAATTTTAAAGACTTCAAATACAAGAAGTAAAGCCGCAATAACACAACTGAAAGAAAATGAGTCATAGCTGGAAGAAAAACCCGTTACATCTTGGCTAAATCATTTCAAGTAAGAATTTTTAAAAAGGTAGAATGCAGTGTAGAAGACAAATTTATACTGTCCCTTGGAAGGTGGAAAAAGTGGTCCAATACATTTTTCCACCTTGCATGTGTGTTTATGCTTTAGTATTTAGATTTAGAATTATCTTCAATACATCATTTCTGCATCTGCTTATAACCCAGATTCTCAGCCTTCATTTCAAGATATTTTTTAATTTTCAAATGGAACACACAGGGTTTACATTAATCTAGCAGGATGGGCCAAAACATTCCCCCAGAAGACAAAATATGAGGTGTTTGGAAATGCTTTCTTTATGATATTCTGCTTTACTGTATACATGGACTCTGGCAGATACCTTCCTCTTTAATTTTATTTTTTTAACTTGTCCAGATGGAAATGTTGCCTATTCTTCCATCAGGAAAGTAAAAGTTCCTATAAGAAAACTGCTATGTAAAAAGGATTTTGACAACTGCATCTACATACTTGTTATACCTTGAGACTAACAGTGGCTTCCAGAGGTAGAAATGTAAGGATGCATTAGCAGGAAGAAAGGGCTAAAGACGCGTCAGTGGTAATCTAAGGATGAGAAGAAGACAGCAACTGAGAGAAGAGGATGATGACAAAACCAAAGAAGTCTGTAATGCTGACCGTGCCTCCAAAGCTTGTGAAACCCAATATATGTAATATTTTTGCTGCAGACAGTTTAAGTGAGGATAGCACTGTGGGGAAGCTGCACTATTCCGACTCGTATGCCTCTGCATAACCACATAATACCAGTGTTTGGTTTTCTGTTGTGCGCAGAAGGGTAATCCAAGCGCTCTTCCAACTTTTCAGTATTCCCTCCCCGCTCAGCACGTCCTTGTTGAAGGCACTTGCTGTGTGCACGTCTCTGCACTGGAGTTGCAGAGCACAGGAATCTTTGAAATGGCCAGGTAGATAGTCTGGCAGGATTTGTTGCAGTCAGGTTTAGATGTCTACAGTTTAGATGACTAGATTCAAACTAATTTTATAGACTCTCATGCTACATAATGGAGAAAAATAAGTGCATCTACTAAGCGATTCATCTGACTGCAAGATACACTTCTAAAATAAATCGAATTAATTATGGCATAGAATTGACTATTTTTTTCTGTTTGGTGTAAAGACACTCAGATTTAGGAATAAACTGAAAAATCTTTAAACTGCAATAAGACAAATCCTATCCTCAGTATCCTGAAAAACATCAAATATCAACTTTGCAAAATATATCTATTTTGTGACTTGCCCTTCTTCTATGCTACTCATGGGGGTTTTTGAGCAAGACGAATTACTTCAAGGATTTTTATCTCTAGACCGCTGTTACATTTATTTCCGTGGTTCCTGTGCAATAGCAAACGTCCTTTTATTTGCCATTGCATTTTTGCAATGTGTGAAAGATATTCCATCCACAGTCTGAACACTGTGCCATTGACACAAGTACTGCAAAACTTATGACATGGACAACTTGCAGGCAGCTGTTTTGCTTCATACTCTTACATCTTAAAGCCAGTTTTGACTTTCATGAAGATTTCTAAATTTATTAAAGTGGCCACATTTCTCTCCTTTTCCTTATTCTATATTACAGTTGAAAAGAATACACCATTCTGCTCTCCCAGCAGGTGTTTCTCAGTTGCACTGTACTTTCCCGCTCTGCACTTATTCTCCCTTCTCCCAGGCACGTTACCTCTCCAATAGAGAGTAACCGGAGGTGCCCAAGCCTTTGCTACATACCTCACTTTTAAAGCTATATCTGGCTGTTCTTTTGCTGTTCCATTCAACCTCCTGATCAACCTAGTTTTTGGTCACACTTCTTTGTTTTATCACCTGTCTAGTGCAATTTTCATCTGCTCTTCACATGTCATATACTCCCTAGCTAATAGTTTTCCCAAAGTCAAATTGCCTGTAGTTGGTCATTTTTCTTGTAGCTATTTTGAGCTTAATCGTATAGAGAACCATTCCCTCAGCTCGCCAACGCCATCAATGAACGCAGTGTTCTCTTACGAACTGTATAGAGGTAACTTATTCCTCAGAAGTTTCATCTAAGAGTGCTTTTCTCCGGAGTTATTTTTTCCACATCTTGACATCAAAAGTCTCAAGTAACCTGTCTAGAATTTGTTTTCTATGGGTTTCCTCAAATATTTCTTCTTTGGGACTCGACTTTGCATGTGCTTCAGGCCCTGCAAGGAGGAATTTGGTTAACTTTATTTACCAATCTCATTCTCTGCAGTGTTTCCAGTATTTAATTCCAGAGGCTGATCACTTCTGGTGTCAGTCTGAATAAATGACAAGCCACCATTACCTGTCTTTTGTAGTAGGCTGATGACAGGAATGGGGACCTACAGAGGAAAAAGTAAAGTAAACAAAAGCTGATTAAGACTCTTAAAGCATATGCTAATCCCAGAAGTTCAGCTAAGCAAGAAACTATCTGAGAGTTAACTCCCTCACCTATTTTACTTACCTTACAATTCATGACACCATACAAATTGTACATAGCTGACAGATTGGACACATTTATCAGATAATTATAATCTAAATATTTATTCTCAAGTTTTACTCATTTTCCAGTTCTGTTGAAAATTTCATGCCTTTTGATCTCTTTATGTGATGCAGTCAGGGAAAGGAAATATTTTAAATTTCATTTTCATAATGAATACAAGCATAATAACCTGCTTGCTAAAAATACTATGAATGACATAAAAATACTATGATTACACTACAATAAATGTCCTGTTTTAAATTTCTTAACTTTCTAGTATATTATTTTCAAATTCTTCATTCTAGCTCTGACTCTTGCATAGACTGGAGATACTGTTGAGATTAATTAGATCCACCACTTCCAACTATTCTGTCTCAACATACATGTTCCATGCATATTGTCTAATATACAGGAAACCTCCATTAACTGTAAAGACCTTCAGGTTCTAGAAAGATATTTGGGAAATTGAAGTTTTATATAGTTAGAGACTTTGTGTGATTAACAGACCATGGGTATCTGATTTCAAGATCTTTCAAGAATATTCTAGTGAAAATATGAAAAAGAAATATCTGTACATTACAAAAGATTAATATTTTTTTTTTCTTTTTGATGTCTTGCCTATTTGAAATTTATTTGCACATGTGCCATTTAAATGAAACTTACCCTGAAAATTATGGTATCTCTATGAGGAAAAAATAGTTTTACGTTTAATTAACAAGACTGTAACTCATAGTGTAATGCCACGTAATTGCTGTCAGTTCATCATTAACTGAAGCCAAATGTTTGACTACATATACACATTTCCACCAGATCACTTCTTACTAATCTAGCACCCTGTTATCACCTTTCAGAGTTCTCTTGAACAACACTTTTGTACATGCTTCAAGTAGATTCTACCACCTGAATCCAATTCTGTACCATGAACTTTGGCAAGCTGGTGAAAATTACAGATTAGGTTTCTTTCTCCCCAGGTGTAATACAAATTTCCCTGCTTTGAAGCATTTTCTTTCTGGATTACTAAAACTGCATAATTACTCTTGCCAAAACTCTACTGGAAAAGGGAAAATAAAAAGGGACATGATAATTGTGCAGATTATAACAAGCACGAAGCTGGCATTTGCAGACACTAGCAAGCTACAAGGAGGGATACACTTATTTTTCCAGCTTAGATAAACTGCAAGATTTGAACTGGGGAAAATATACTGGGAATTCTAGGGCCTCTAGTAGGTCTGAGAAGGCATGAGTGCACTGGCAGTAGTACAAATCACACTTACCACCTCACTTCAGTGAATATTCTCTCAGTAAGGATAATACTCACCTCCATTTGGCCCTGGTCAAGCAATCTCTATTATTCTCGTCTCCAGTTTCCACCTGGCAAGCTGTCCCTCATGAATAATTATTCCTTTTAGGATTATATGACTCTGTGCTGAATTCAGTCTCCCCTTTATTTTATCTTCCCATCAGTGCCTCCCCTTGCCGTCTGCCCTTACTCTCCTCCACCCTCACCTTTCCACACGTTGTCTTTTGCTCCTGATCTAGTCTCACCATCCTGTTATCTTCATGTGGCTTCACCGGGGACATAAATAGGGTGGTTTATCTTCTTAGAGTCTGAGAGAATATCCCTTCACTCTGCCATGGAGTTCAGGTGGAAAAGGGTACACAAATGAGATTTTGGGGAAATTATGCAAACAAAAGACTTCTGTCAAAGACCTGTGATCCCTGTCTTCTAAATTAGTATATGTGTGGTCTAGTGCTGCTTAAGCAACCGTGACTCCAAGTATAAACGGAAATTCAAGCAATGCTCAGCCTCATTAAAGGTGTCAATTACTGCAATAATAACATCTGATCCGGATGTTACTTGCAGGATGGCCTGCAAGTAATGCTGAACTGAAAAAAAATGAGACTGAACACCGCAGAAATTTGAAACTGGGTGCTTTTAATTCAGTGATAACATGGTTTGTCTAGCCCAGGAAGAGGGGGAACACAAACTGCCATTAAATTTTCCCTTAACATTTTTCAAGTTGATTCCAAATATTTGGGGTTTGAAATCAGTAAAACCTAGGAAGTCATGTGACATTTCCAGAAACTTTCTTTTTTCAGTCAGGCCAGACAAAATTGCCTTGAAACTGAAAACTGAATTATACTTCTTCCCACCATTTTTTTCAAGTTTTGAAAGTCTGTGTTAGTCTTATTTTGAAGGAAAACTGAAGTCACCTTTACTTTTACTCAGTTTTTCCATCTGATGAGTCAAGACTAGCTCAGGTTACAAACTGCACAAGCTTTGTGGTTTGATTAATTCGTGTTTCCTTGTGATCATTCTAAAACCCACCACACTATTCATAAGGTTCAATCAATGAGAACTACATACCAGAATTAACTGTATGGATATTGTTTGTCAGTTTACATTGACGAATCACCCTGCATTTTACCTTATCTACTTAGCGGTATCGGAGGCTCACATTCACATCCATTAGCACAAATTAAAACCATAATTTCCCAGTTGTCAAAACAGTTGTGCGTGGTTTAATTGTCTGTCTAGTTTAAATACAGCCATAAATCAAAGACACTTTTTAGTGCCTTAAAGGAAAACTATACATGACAATGCAAGCAGAATACTTTTGGTGATATTCAGGAAAGAAGTCATCTGCACCGTTGAACAAGAGCCAGCAGCATGTAGGGTACATTGCATTTCAACCAATTGCTCCCACTTGTGCACTAACGTTGCCAACTTCTCACACAGGCTATCCTAAAACAAATGCCTGGATTCTTCTTCTTCCAGATGACTCCCTGGTACGCACAACCCTATCCAAGCATGTGTGAAAAGTGACACATTGAATCTCATTCACAAAAGGCCCTCCACGCTTGTACTGGAACACCTCACTGAACATGGGTTTTCATTTCTAATGTTCATTCTCCAGGGAAACCTGCTGTTATATTTCAGGCCTAGTTTATATCACTATAGTCATAATCAAAATTATTGCTTCAGTTTAAAGCATTTGTTAAACATACCTAATGGTGCATGACTGCATGAAATCTGGATTCTTCATATCGAGTTTCAGGTGGAGAATCTGAAAACCTGTTTCAGTAACAATACCGATGCCAACACACACATCATAAAATCTTTCTGCTTACTGCTAACAGCAGTGGTTTTAGAGACTGATCTTTCTCCCACCGAATTAATGAATAAAAGTATTTTTGGCTTTAGTGATTCATGGTGATCCTGGTTCCTAAATAAAAAATGTGCTTCTGTTTGGGCTTAAATAGGAGTGAGAGAGTGAGAGAACAAGAGAGCAAGAAAGTGAGCAAGAGCCAGAGAAATTACCTGGAATTTTTATTTGTGGACCAACAAACTAGAGGCTAATACAAAGGGCATGACATGAAAATTAAGAGGAGAGGGTTTAGTTCCTGGCTTAGACAGATATTTCTTTAAACCTCGGGAAACTTTGAGTCTCAGTTCCTTTTCTGAACTCCCATCTCCTAGTGTGGTGCTGGGAGGATAAATTCCCCTGAGGCTGGACAGGACCATGTGGGAACCAGTAAGGAAAAGCTCCACCCTTATAAGGGCAATCACACTTGAAATAAATTACTTCTAAACAATCAATCCCTGGTAAACAACCACAAAGGCAAACAATGGGGTGAAGATATTTCTTCCCAAAATCCATCATAAAAGTAAGTGGCAAGTACCTCTCAGTGTATAAACAAACATTTGCATGTTTAGAAAACTTTATGAGCATGTACAAAGGATTATACTCAGTCAGGGATCTTACAGTAGAGAACGGTGGTACTGAGCGGAGCAAATGATGGGTCCAAGGACTTGCCTAAACCCTCACTTCTTACAAAAGAATTAAACTGATGTTATTCTAATCATGTCTCAAATGCAATCATCCTGTTTACACTGGTTGCTCAGTATTCCTGTTCAGTGGATAGACAGTCATCTTCAAACGGCAATGTACCCTGTCTCCAGACAGATGTCGGGAGCCTCCAGGCCGAGGTATCCGTTGGACATGCTTGTCTGTCCAGTCACAACAGGCAGAGCTCAGGCAACCAGCGAAGAGTGCATGCCCTAGCTTTTAGATGGCTTGTGTTTAATGAGATGAGCCTCGACCCTGACTACCTTTCTGCAAGCCTCCAAAAGCACAAAATCTTGCAGAACTACTTATTTATAGTTTAATTTGAACCCTTCACTACCAGTATATTGTTGTTCAGCACCTGACTACCAAAATGTAAAGCTTCACGTCAATCAGACAAGGATCTGACTTTTAGATCACTGCAGATGATGTTAATGAAAGATTTTATGATTTATGTGTTGGCCATTTGACCAGCATAGTGTATAAAACACATAGCATTGCACAAAACAGAAATTGGGCAAATACTCAGCTTAAAGGTTTGTTGGAAATTTGAAACTCTGCTCAGGTTCATGAACCTTTTCAAGCAAACCTGAATCAAGACATAGCTCAGGTTTAAAAGACACATGGGAATGGTTCAAAGCTACACCAGAGGAGCTTTAGACTGGATGCTAGGAAGCATTTATTTGCCGAGAGGGTGGTCAAACCATGGAACAGGCTTCCTGGAGAAGTGGTTGATGCCCCAAGCCCGTCAGTGTTTAAGGGGCATTTGGGCAATGCCCCTAATAACATGCTTTAACTGTTGGTCAGCCCTGGAGTTATCGGGCAGATGGACTAGATGACCGTTGTAGGTCCCTTCCAACTGAAATATTCTAGTCTAGTCTAGTCTAGTCTAGTCTATTCTGCTATGTTCTAATGGAGTGAAATAGTAAAACGTTCTGTGGTGTATCTGCTGCATAGGTCTGGAGATGAAAACCAGCATCAATGATTCAAATTACAAGCTCAGGGGGATCTTCAGGGAAAAATAGATAAGTATTACATTCTGTTAGTGAGACTGTATGCATTCTGCACTGAGCTGTTGAAGTGATATTCAAGTGTATGCCCTGGAAAGAACATTTAAATGCTGCAAGCATAAAGGCAAAATGGCAATAGGTGCTTTGATCTCTTCTTCACTCCCATGCCCCAAGTATTAAAGGCTGTACTACAGAAAAGTTTGAACAAGTAATCACTTTCAGACTGAAAATAATTTGACAGCCTATAAAATACAGGGAAGCTGTCAGTTGATCTCACATGCTCCCTGCTTTTCTATGTATTTACACAATGAGATATAGATTCTCTTGGTCACTCTCTTTTTCCTAGCTAGTCAGGGACCTGAGAACATCTCAGTGAAAAGTGACACTAACATCGCAGAAGTGTTTAAGCTACAGGCCATAGTAAGCTCTCTGTTGATCTCAGAAAGTGATCTATGTCATATACTTTAACTCATAGAGCTACTATTCCATTATTTCTATAATATTTTTTAAAAGCATTCAAATGTAGATCACTGCACTGAGTGAAAACGGTATTCACAGTATAAGTAACAAGTCATATTTTTCCCCTCTCCATATAAGAGCTTTGTATTTGTTTGCTCTTCCAACTTGATTCCCTTTGTGTAAAAATAATCCAATATGATTTATTGTTTGTATCTACAAAAATAATTTATCAAGACTGATAAACTGAGAAGTGTTCAATGATTCCAAATTAAAGTCCTTGTTCCATATGCTGTGCAGTTTGGCAAGATGTCAGCTGATATCCATTTCTCCATCTGAACTTTGACTGTGGTGACTAGTTCTTGCAGATCCCCAAACTAACCATGACACAAACATTTGATGTTGTCTTTATAGACAAACTCATAAATGCACTATATTGCCACCTAATTAATCTTTTTTTTTAATATAAATGCTAAGAAATAATTGCTCTTTCTGTTGAAAGCATCTCAAAGACAATCCATGACATTTTCTCCCTACCCATGCAGCTACATTCACTTGAAGTTGAAATATCAGATGTAAAGTGAGAAAAAAATAAAGGTAAGCTTTTCTTGTATCTGTCATAAGAACACCGAAAATAGGAAAACAATTGCTGTAATCAGATAAAGAGCGCAGAACAATCAATGTAAAAGAAAAAAAAAGTGGATTTTTTTCTCTTTCTACTGCATTTTTAGTTTTATTTTACCCAGGGACACGGCCAATAACAAGTTGTCTCATCTGGCACATTAGAGTGTTTTGTACAGCCATGCATTTGGTCTCTGAGGAAAAAGGGGATCAGTTAATTTTCCATACTTGGGTGAAGCTATTTTTGATAACGTAGTTAGTCATGGGAGTTGCCTAGCATTTTTTCAGTGAGTCTGAGAAACTATATCCAGTTCCAGATTCTAACTGAAGAAACAGAAGAATCACTTGGTGTTTTGCTGTGGCTCTCAGGTCCGGACTGTACCACGGAGCTGAGTCAAAATCACACCCAGGATGCATGGAATTAACATTATTGGAGTACTGGGAATATGCCACACAGATAACTCTATGCCCTAACCTAATTCTAACCTACTTCATCATCACTCACTCAATGGCAAATGATGGGTTGGAATTTTTATTAATACATATAGTTGCACATGAAACGTACATACAAAAATTTCCAGATGTTAATTATGTAATCTGCATAAGGGACTGTGTTTACAGAACAGTAACGGTGAAGTCCAAAGTCACACATAGTCTTCTTGCCATTATTCATGTTTTCAAAAACCTGGCTTATAGTCTATTCCTTTTATATGCTGTTTAATATAGTCCTAATTTTGATATATAACACAATTTAGAATTACTCATTAACACATTTTCTTTACAAAATTTACATTTTATTCTTTGCCCGACTTCTTCAGATAAAAACTGGTTTGTGTCATTTTAAATGCATGCATAAGTTCACTCACAGAAAGTCTTCTGCAAGAAGGAATGCTGAAGAAGGAATCGGTGGAAACTAGACATGTGGAAAGACTAATTTTTTGCGTGTACTGAAATGAAGGAATTAGTCATTATATCAATCCCAGTTTCTTCTTTATGGTATTTTAAGAATAAAATGTTGAAGAGATTCCCTTTGGTCACACCCTATGTTACTGCAGGTAGTAGGACCACCCAATTCCTTCCATAGGCTGATGAAACCATGGTCTACTGCTGACGTTCTGCTTGTGCTCAGTCCTTATTGCTACTGCAGCAGGCACAGGAATATAATGAATGTATGACAAGAGGAGTGAAATAAACATCACTTATTTCAGTTGGCTTTAAATAAAATGCATAGTCCCGAGTTCCTGGGGTTTAGGAGATGCCTCCACTTCTGTAAAATACAGTCCATGCATACGTTTACATGAAACTGTGACTTTGCTCTAAATTTTTGCTTTGTAAGATGGCATTTTTGGCTCTGCATCACTGGATCCCAGTTGCCTTCCAGCACAAACATACTCACTTTGCAAGTAAAAATATTTTTCCCAGTTGCTAGGATGGAAAACAGTGTAGAAACTGAAAACTCAGGCTATTGCAGACATACTGTGGCTAGTGTGATGAAAAGATTCACTTTATTTCCTTTTTCCAAAGCTTCTTACCTCCAGCTTAAGAGTCCCCTTGTGGCCACTGAACACCAGATCTTACAGTTCTGAAAAGGTTGTGGTGATAAAACCGGAGTCAAGACTTCCATTAACGAAGAACATATGACAGGATGAAATATCAGTACCAAATAAATATAAATGACCATATAAAGAATAGGAAGCGTTGCCGCTGACAAAAACCCATTCTGCCCTTTTTAGACATTCAGCGGCCAGTCTTTCAGCTTTCTCGAATTAGCAAGATCACATGTAATCCCTTCAGGAATGCAGAAGGCTGTCTTCCTTAGCTTTCATTCTTCTACAGAGAGAGAATCTCAAGGAAACACTGGTGATTCTTACAATCAGATGTTTGTTTTTCATTAAAGACAGCATTTATTAAAGATCCACCTGTTGATATAACAAGATAAAGTCCTTCTAAGGGGTAATTCCTGGTCTTTTATCACCAGAATACTTTTGAAAGTTTCTGGTTCAAAGCTCAGTCTGTGTCTTCTTGTATCACGTGGATAGGAACAACTGACTCCTCTGGGCTCTCCTGCGTTCAGTACTTTGGTAGTTTGGCTCTGTGATTCCAGTCAAAGGCGCAGTTCTAATCTTCCTAATTCAGAAGGCCTTGCCAGTTAGGAATAAAAAGTCCTAGATGAGAAGAAGTGCTTGAGGTAACAGACTTCATCCTATTTATGGCCTGCTGTTGAGGGAATTGAGCCTATTTCCTTGAGGCATTCATCAAGGTACTAATAACAAATGACAAGGCTATAAGCATTTAGGAGGAAAAAAAATAATGTTATCTTTGTCACACATACTGCTTTACCACACTTCTTGCTTGTCTAAGCACAATTGTGTCTCCTCAAAATCACATTAGACTCCTGACATGATATATCTATGTCGTTCCTTTTTAACTCTACAGAAGCCATTAATCTAAAGAGACGTTGAAGTGGGGATAATGTCTTCAGAAGATCTGTTGTATAAATTTTGTGCTAGTGTTTTTACCTCTACACACTGCTCTAACCAGAGATCTGCTTACACACACAAATGACACTTGAAAACAGATCCTGCTGAGAGGGATCAGATGGAGCTAGTTCTACTTTTTTTCCTCTAATGTTGGTTTCCTCCACACCCTTGTCCACATGAGCTTTTTACTGTTTTTGTGTCAAATACGGCCCTTCAAGTAAACAAAGCATTGCTGCGATGGACTTAACCTGAGTTTCTTTATGACTTGTGTTAATCAGCTACCTGCAAACCTGTTGTGCTCCTGAATTTCCACAGTGCTTCTGTTTGTGTTGCTTGTGTTCTGAAATCAGGTTTCACATTATTTTGCTGCTTGCTCTCAGCAAGTTCTGTCATTTTTCTAGCAGGGTCAAATGGCTTGCTTGTCTGTTTGGCCTTCTCCTTTCACATTTTTGCTAGGATTTTCTTAGTTTATTGGATTTTTATTCAAATGAAATTTGTAAGTGCCTGAGGTTACGGAACCGCATTCTCTTGGCTGAGACAAAGCCTAACACCAGCTCAGATGAAATAGCCTAAAACTGTTAAAGAAGGGATGGGTAAGTATAGCAAGGCTCAAAGAAATACAATTTTATGACAATCTTACCTTCTCATTACATGTCCTATCACATTCTTATTACATAACCTGTCACATTAAACAATGACTCTAAGCAGTCACCCTTGATATCTCCAAAACAAAGATTTTCTGACAGTGCATCATTGAACCAGGACAAAGATCCATCATTCCAACGAGGTCTGCAAGGGCAGCTAAGAAGAATATGGCCCTTTGTGAGCTTAGTAGTTTTTTGGGTGCAGCAAATGTAATAAAGGAACCCAGTCATATTTCCCAAGATGCATTTGAGCAGAGTATTAAACATTGGTTTTTGTCATTAAGACAAAACCAGACAAGCTATGTATAAGAGGCAGCCTTCTCATACTGTTGCTTTTTGAATAAAATACACTTTCTGTGGAAAGCTTTCCTTTTCCTAATATATCATGATACCTTGTGTGATTCATAATGTAAATGTTTGGTTTTCACATTAGCAATATCAGTGTGAAACACATACTGCAAAGAAAAAAACCTTAATTTTCCAAGATTTTAATCTCAGCAGCTTTCATAAACAAAACCATCATTTTTTTTCTTAGATGTACAATACCACTAACTATCCCCACATAAAAACAAATTACATATTTTTTAACAGAATAAAGTTTGAGTTTCATTTTAGCTTTTTACCTTCAAAATTATACAAACAATAAATATCTCCAGTCTCTTTCAGAGGCTGATAAAAACTCTGAAGTTCCTTCCCACATTTGTTTCTTCCTCTCTTTCTTCTGGGGTATTGGTGAGCAGTGCTCCTCAGTGTAACATGAGATATCTAATAGGTATAGAAGGAGCAGCACACCAATGTGCATAGGAGGAACAGCAAACAGCAAGTGTTCTTTGCCCTCTTAAAGGTCTTATAAGATCCGTAAAACTTCAATTGGAGAAATGTGGTGGCAAAAACATTTTCTATTCACGCTTACAGCAAATATTTCTAGCTCACAAGTTGTAAAAAAAAGGAAAATTTCAGCACTGGATGAAGCATCAGAGAATATGTCATGTGCTCTCGAGAGATCATCTCTCTTAATTGTGATGTATCTTAAAAGAAAATACAGAACTCCTATGGGATTCAAAACACTTCCCTGAAAACAGTGATATCAGAAGAGCAGGGCAATTGTGGAGACATATTATCAGGAGTAGACAGTGAAACACTGCACCACTTTCAACCACACTTTTCAGCAAGACCCGTAGACTGATTGGTCTGCTTCCTAAAATTTCTCCGTTTGCTGCCTGGGTCTTTCCTGTTGGCCTTGCTTAGGACTGAAGTTAAGAAACAACATGGTTTCTACAACCAACAAAAATGTGGTGAAGGGCAGGTTTGTATTTTATTTTTTCCAGATGCAGCCAGTACCATCACAAAGATGTCCCAGTGACAGCTAGATATCTGTACCCATATAAAAAACTGCCTGTTCCATGAGACACCAGCCAACGCTGAAGACACTCTCCTGAAGAAAAAGGTACAATATTCAAGGAGACAGCTGAGAAACCTCTTGTTCCAGCTTAAAGCATCAATAGGTCATTGCCAATAAAGTGGACTGCTTTAAATTGGATATCATAAAACCCCCACAGATCTATCGTGTCAGATCATTTTACAAGAGAAGTTATTTTCTGTTCAAACAGAATACAAATGAAACTACAAATTTCAGTAGCACTGACCATCAAATATATCCTAAGTACCCATTCGCCTTCTGAATGAACTTCAAGATTTATTCAGTCTTACCTGAAAGGTAAATTCATGTATCTGTTCTTAGCCTCATTGGGAAAAGGCAGTAAAAACTAATTTATTTTACTGAAGTAAGACAAATTAATTTCAAATAATAAAACAAACTTTATTTTAGGAATCCCCTGAGATAATTAAATGGTGATGTGAAAATATTTGCTTAACCTCCTTTGAGTCTGTTTTCTCTTAACCTCTTAACCATTCACACAGACTCTGCATGGCATTCCCATCAGAAAATTAACATATATTCTTTAAGAGCCAAAGGAATGAAACACAAATATGCAAATAGCAGAAGTCAAAACTACATGGCTTCGCACCGTATTTTAATAACCAGACATTATAATGATGAGAAGGAAGAAACCATTACTAGTTGATAGTGATATTTTCATTTGCTGTGCTCAACAAAGGAGTTGAAATGTAGACAAGAAGCGCTAGTCAAAGCACAGAAGCAAGCAAGCAATTTCACCAAGTAAATAAGCAACTGAGGTGGCTCTGGAATTTGGATCTTCTAGGAGCCAAGCTTGTGCACTTGCAAGGAGGGCATCTGTTCTTTAACATGACCGCTGATCTATCAGGTATAAAATTTCTCGTGCATTGTTTATTGACATTTTTTCATCTGGTTTATATGCTTTGGAAGCCACTACTAGTGGGCAAAACAGAATATTTAAAACAGAAGTACCCCAAGAACATCAATGACAAACTTAGGAAAGGAAATATGGTCTGTAGAAAGAGGAGATTAAGGCTGTGTGCAAGAGACTTTTAATCTTCAATAACACTGAAGACACAGTTTTGCAATGACAGTTTTTAATAAATGAAGGT
Organism: Aviceda cuculoides; assembly: GCA_035590195.1. Taxonomy (NCBI): domain Eukaryota; kingdom Metazoa; phylum Chordata; class Aves; order Accipitriformes; family Accipitridae; genus Aviceda; species Aviceda cuculoides. The sequence continues at coordinate 6,166,833 of JAVJGG010000013.1, forward strand.
CCAAGCCAGTCCTTCTTTGATTTAGGCACTAAATACTCAGCTATGCCCTAAAAAGCAATCCTGATATCTGCTTTACAGTACTTCTTGCCTCTCAGAGCAGCTAAACTCATTATATACCTTTTTTTATCTGGGTCTGAAGACTGCCTCCCAGGTTAAACCTCTTGCCTCACTCATGCTCAGGAAAGCTTTATTTTATGGAATAAATGTCTGGGGTGCCACTGCAGCCCAAGTTTAGGTATCTCTCTAATGGATCTCTAGGAAGAGAACATCATGCTCAGTATAGAAACTGGGGGGGAGTTGGCCAGGAGGGGTGGATTGTTGCTTGGGCATCGGTCAGCAGGTCATGAGCAATTGCATTGTGCATCACTTGTCTTTTTTTGTTTGTTTTATTTATTATTTTGTTATTTTATTATATTCCTTATTATTATTATATTTATTACTGTTATTTTAGTAGTAGTAGTAGTAGTAGTAGTAGTAGTAGTAGTAGTAGTAGTAGATGATTTTATTTTACTTTAGTTATTAAATTGTTCTTATCTCCACCCACAAGTTCTACTTTTTTCCAATTCTCCTCCCCATCCCACCGACTGCGAGGTGCCTCGCTGCTGGCTGGGCTCAAACTATGACATAGAGCCACCACGGACATGAAGAAACTTGTAAATGAACTAGCGTCAAACTAATTGGATTATGTATGACTTGCAGTCAATGCAATAACAAGCATGCTGTGAGCTAGTTTATCATTTCTCAAGCAGCTTTAGCAACTTATTTGAAGATCTGTGTTACTGTAGCTCGCCTGCAGTGTTTACCTGAGCTTTGTCAGTGTAAGGCTTGGATATCTTTATATTATGCTGTAAATACACTAAGGGAGGCATGAAGCTGAGAAATCCTTTTTGAATGGGAGAGCTGAATCAATGTTTCAGATTAAAAAAAGATGCAAAGGGAGGAAATAGTAACAAAAGGTCATCGCTTGAAATGGCTGTTTTCAACAAGGAGGGTGGAAAATTCTTAGGACAAGAAGAATCAGAGACAAGTGGCAAAATCATTCAGGGAACACTCATGGAAGAAAAGGTGATAAATATTGGATTACAATGTCAGATGAGATGGTGTTGAAAAGAGGAAGAACAGAGGAGACGGGAAGACTGGAAACTGCACTAATAAGGAAGAAGTAGCCTAACACTTCCACTGATATTCATTCATGAGTTGGAGTATGAGAACAGGAGGGGCTTCCCTCATGGGAGCGACCTACATGGACGCTGTCAGAAACGTCTTTTTGTATTACAAGAAGTCCCTGAGCTGATGTTATTCACATGGTCACAAAAATCAGAGTCTCTCCACATTTTACAATTAAATCATAACTTATGGATTTCGTGGTTGCTGAAAAAAGTGAAGTTCAGGTGCACCACCTGGTTTTTAATGAAATGCAGTTGTTAAGCAGTTTTCCCCAGGAAGTTTACCAAAAGCACAGAAAATTCTAGGGATTTTCCCAGTATCCCATAGCCAGCAGAACATACACTTTATGTTTTAGTGTAGAGTCCAAGTTCATGGAATTACTTGGAGATATATCAGGAACATATTTTGCCCCAGATCCTTTTGTTTTCCAGCCCATTCTGATCTATTCCTTAACTTTGGTTTACTGACAATACAGTGCCTTAACATGTGATGCAGCTTCACTGAGATACTATGAAAATTAGTAAAACAGTATCTTTAACTAGGCAAAGTTCTTTTAGCTTCAGCCTTTGTGTCCAGTCTTCACATTTTGAATATGTAGATTACAAATAAAATAAGCACTGATTTAAAGCATACCAATTAGTACGTTAATCCTTTCATTTTGCATTTCAAATTGTAATCCATTAATTCCTAAAACACAGCAATTAAAAAAAAAAATAACTGAACAGCTTCTATAAACATTTTTGCTTATGAGGGTGCAAAAATACATAGTTAGGTAATGGGTCTAGAAATCAAAAGCTTTCACCCCCATGTCTAGCTACGACATGTCTCCCTTCTAACTTCAGCAAATTATCTTGTGTCTCAGTTTTCCTGCCTGCTGCCTGTTATCATAAATAATTTGGTCACATCGTTTATGAGAGTCATAACAGTGGTAAGGAGCGGTCTCCAGGCTGCAGTGGTTGCTGAGGAAACAGCGGGAGCAGACATCGGCTAAAAGAAATTGATGCAATTTTATACTGGAACGTCATTGTTCGGCTCAAAATGTAATCCTACCTAAGTGCTGTGTTTATACATTCTCATGCTGCTTAAAAACTGCCTAAATGGAAAGCCTCTGGTGACCTTCACTGACAAGACCCATGCATATAAATTCACAAAGTATATATATGTATATATGTATATGTATATATGGTCCTGCCTGGGGTCCAGTCACCGAACCACGGCACTGAGCTTCCACTGCCCAGCCCCAGGGCTCCCCCCAGTGCAGCCAGGTAATAAGTGGGGCACGCAGCAGAGAGAGGAGCTGAAAGGCATGTCTCAGTCCTACAATTCACATAGAGCTATTGTAACCAAAAAGAATAATTTATAATTCGCTTATTACTCAGAGACTTGGGAAGCTGCCATTTCATCTGGCACACAAGTAAATGCGAAAGCTGAAACAGAAAAAGATAAACGCAGCTGATGAAAGCTTCTGTTCGCATTTACTTGAAATTTTCATTTACTTGAGCAACCCAACATTCTCCACTGAGTGGAGTAATTCCTGGCTTATCCAAGTTAAATGAGAGAAGCACTGGGCCTCGTGAGACTAGCTGCAAACGTTTTGTGGATGTACGTTTCAAAAAGGTACGTACTCAAAACAAACAGCTCCAGATGCTCTTCTTGATACTAAGGAAAGTTAAACTTTGTGATCATTTGTTTAGTTTGGTTCACCCAAGCAAAAAGAAAATAGAGGATTAATCCTTCAGTCGTAGTCTTAGTCATCATTGTTTGTCATATGCATCCAAAAAACCAAGCAAAAAGACCAGAAAATGAAGCAAAGCAATACCAAAGATAGAAAACAGATAAATTCAAAATGTGTTCATAGTGGAGTTCTGTGGTATCTAAGTATCTTGGGGTTTGTTTTGTAATTTGGGCAGATGTTTTCGGTATGCAACAGACTGGTTCATGGTTTGTTTGCAGAAACCTATCAGTCTTGTAATGCTCTCTTAAGCAACAGGGAAAGTTACACTTAATAAAGGAAATTATTATAAGCAACTTAAGCCCTATTGCTTTAGTGAAGGAAGGGAAGGGAAGGGAAGGGAAGGGAAGGGAAGGGAAGGGAAGGGAAGGGAAGGGAAGGGAAGGGAAGGGAGAATGAATGAAGCACTTTGGTTTATTTGCACTCCTAACATATAAAATAACTGAAAATTTATCTATTTTAGGGCTGAAACACTACTGTTGGACTTGATTCTCCTTTTATTTTGATCTACATATGTCAAGCTATCACTTCATACAGAACTCAGAACTAAAACCCCTCAGATACAGAGCTCTAAATTTCAAGACTCCATTTCAGTGGTCTGTCTTGAAATATTTTCCTCCATTTGTTGCATTAAGACCAAAGGATTTTTACAAAATTACATACTGGACATTAAAGAAGAAAAATATATAAAAAAGATAAACAGCTTGAGTTTCATAGCTATGTTTAGTTTTGTGTAAAAATGTGCATCTGAGCTGCTAAATAGCTCTCCTGAAAGCATTTCACATGATATGAAATGAGTAAGATACATATTATCTCATGAGCTAACAATGAACTGAACAGTCCTTGTTAGTTCTTTCTCATGCTTATTTTACAGGCTGTTATTTTTTTTGTTTAACTGTGTGGTTTATGTACATGCAAATCATCAGCAAGCAATGTACAAACCTATGGAGTCATAAATTCCAATATACTTTCAATATGTCAAGGCTTAATGCCAGCAAGGAGATTCTGTACTAGTAGGTGTCTAAAAACCAGACTGGAAGGCAAAATGCCAGCATGAAAATCAAGTTGATTCTGGTTCTTAACATAGTTCCCCATCATCCCCACTCCCACTCCTCCCTCTGGTGTGCTAACCTCTCTCCAGAAGGAAATACAATTTAAAAATCCAGCATAAGACTGCATGTAGACAAATATCTACATTTGACATGAACACCCTAGATCACATACCATTGGCCCCGTATCAGTTGCCCTTAGAGTTCTAGTGTTAAAATATCCCATGCAGGCAATCAAAATAAGCATAAACAAGCAGAAGAACTCAAGAGCGTTGTTAAAGAAGTAGATTTCAGACCCAGTGTTTTTATGCAGTGTGAAAAAATGACTTTAGAATTCTGGACAGTATTCCCAGCTAAAGTAAGTAAAAGTTTTTGGTTTTTATTTTTTAGTTCCAGAAAACTGCTAGAACGTCTTAGCTCATTCCTGAGGCAACACATGCTTCCACGTTACTGTTCCTCCTTCCTTCTCTCTCCCCTACCCTAGTGAGGTCCCGGGGCTTTCTACCACGCAGAGCAATCAAGGACCAGTAAGCACCATTTCAGCCCTCTATTTAAAGTGAAGATTTGTGTGAAAGGGTGTATTGACGAGGGAATTAAGGTGCTTCTTGCTGGACTGTAGATTAAGCAATGGCATTAGTGCCAGTAGTAGCTGACAGCGGTTACCCCACCAAGGGTAGGAGGCAGTCAGGGTTTTTACCCATTGGTGCTTGACTTTATTGTGGGTTACACCCGCGGGACTAGTGACATTTATATTGGCATATATGGAAAGATACAATGATACAGAGCAGCAGCAAAATGGATTTGTTAGAGGCTTTTTACCTGTGCTAGAACCCTGGAAAGGTTGCTGGCTGCAGCAGCAGCAACTTGCAGTAGGCAGGCTGGAAAATATATATATCAGCCTTGGAATAGCAGCAGCATTTGTCTCCCTTCCCACTCCACCGTTTCAGCGCTATCACTTACCCTTCTCCCCCATCCCCAAAACAGAAGCATCTTGGCTGAAACACGGTGGTAGAATTTAAACGTTGCTTCCAGTGCTGGGAAGCTCTGAGCTGCTCTGCTGGCAAGACAGCTTTCCGCGGGACTGCCTAGCGACTACAAGCCAAATGATGCTATCTCTTTTATTGCATTTGCCAAACTCAAAATGAAAGCTAAAAAAAATTCTTTTTGAAGGGATTTACTGCAATAATAACATCACACTGAATTTGGTTGGGATATGACATTTTATACTGTGGAAGAGTTCTAAACCCTATAAACCCATGGTAATAATGGAAACAGTGAAGACTGCCATAATATCCCAGTTCTCTTTGGAACTGATACTTATTCTTAAAGAGTCTCAATGTTCAGCCGTAGTGACCCTGCTCGGTTAGGCCATTCCAGGCAGGGCTCCTGTAAAGTATGTGACTTCTTGACGTCTGTTTCAAATTTATTTTTATTTTCAGAGTAGGCTGAGCTAGTGTCTGTTCAGATTAAAATAGCAACCAGAGCAGGTTTTACCTACATTTAGACTTACATTTCTGACAGCTTAATCCCCTATAGTTCTGGAAGGGGTTTTAACTGGTTTTCTTTGGCGGACTGAGCATAGGTAATCTATCTGGAATCAGGAAATGATCATCTGAAATTGTAACAGGAAGCATACTTATAAGACAGTTTCTTCTGAATTGACAAAAAATAAATGAAACCCTAAATATTTTTGTTTTCTTCTTTAAAAATGGATCCAAGTGCATAAATTTCCATTGTCTGTTCCTGTAATGTTGAGTCTCATTGATTGTGCAACGATTAGAAGGCAGTTTTCTATTTTAGATTTGCATAAAACCATGTAATGATAATTTTTTTTCATTTTTTATTCTATACAGCAGGAAATTATTTAAAAGCACTATTCAAAAAAAAGTGTTATAGTTACAAATTTGAACATCAAAATTTTAAAAATGCCAAAGTTAATTTTACTCATCATCCTTAACTTATTCCTGTCACATATGTATGCAGTATCTTCTGTCTAGTCTCCATTAATGAGAGCTTGCCCAAAGTCTCCTAAGAGCTTTGCAGCAGTAAGTTAGTGAAATGAAGCCAGCAGGGCCAAGAAGCCACTGTGAGGATGGAAGCAATGGAAGAAAACCTTTACTTGGTCTTCTGGAGGCCAGCACAGGGCCAGCGTTGCCCTGAAAAGAGTTGCTGTGGTTGAAGCAAAAGGTTTTCTGATTCACAGTGTCCCTCTACAGATCTCATTAGACTTCCACATCTTCGTGATGCCTGTTGTAGTCTTAAGAGCTACTTCCCTAAAGAAGGGAACACCACAGACCCTTTTACAAGGTAAGCACATCTTAGGTTGTCACTGGCTTGATTTTGAATTCACATGGGGCTGTGAAAGCAAACCCATTACAAACTGCTCCTTTGTCTGTTACTGGGACACACATTCTCCTAGACACAGGCCCCAAGTGAGAGTGGAATTAGGAGCTATGGTCCTTTACATGACACACCTTTCCTGAGTCTGCTTGCTTTTTTGAAGCAAGACTATATTGGCATGCTGAAGAATTTAAAAAAAAAAATTCAGAAATAACTACAATTGCTAAAAACACAGAGCAGTAAGAGGTACTAAATTCCAGGATGTTCCAGAATATGTTTCCATCTTTCTGGTGTCCAGAGACAACAGAGAGCTTCCAAGAAGTAGACCCCCCCTGTCCTGCATATCGATGCAATGCTCCAGAATTAAACTGATGGTTGATTTCAGTGGACCTATTGTATCATCCCCAGTTCTCCTTTACCTCTAGGCTATAGCTTTTCCAATCTTTGTCTGACACCGGCTTCTAAATTAATCATTTAGTATCCAGCATTTTCCCCATGTAACCATGTGCACTTTGTTTATTTTTCCAAACTTTCCTCCAAATAGTTTAAATTACTTTCAGGCTATACTTCCAGAGCCGGGATGTTGTTGTTTTCCAGCTGAACTGAAAAACACCAAGCACACTTTTTTTTCTCCTTCCTTCCATCTCTCTGCTCCAGGTTAGAAATGGAAGCACAGAACAGATCTTTCTACAAAGTCCTACCCAAAGATTTAGAGGCTGAAAGACCATCCAGCTCAGCTCCTTGCACTATGGTTTAACAGGTTAAGTATTTCTTCCTGGATTATTCATGATTAAAGCCACCAATGAAATAAAGAAAGAGTTCTTGAACCGTTTGTTTGGTCTGTCCAAAGAAGCCTAGCATTCTGCTGGCTTGTGGGCTATGTTTATCAGGAGCTCCCTTGCACACCCCAACTGGCAACTCTCCTTCCATCTATGTGCCACTCTTCTCCAAGGAAGAAGAGTGCCTCTGTTCTCTCAAGAGAACTTTCTCTTGACTAATTTGATTGCAGTCTTGGATAAAGTCTAATGTGGGAAAGAAACTCTTCAGAGTTTTGTATACATTTTTCCTGCTGGGCTTAGGGAAACTGGAGGTTGAAAGGCTGCCGCACAGCTTGCCACCATAGCTAACTAATGCTGCCAGAACTAATTACAGGATCTCTTAACCAAAAAAAAATTTAAAAAAAAAGTTAACTGAATGTTCTCACATCCTCTGAGCATTTCTTCCATGTCATCAGTAACCCCAGCTCTTCTTTTCTTTTTGTTAGAGTAGTTCTTTCCATTCTTTCCTCACCTGTATCTAACACAGACCACAATCCAGATTTTTTCTAAGGAGCTTCCAGTCTAGCCATTTTTCTATAAAATCTGGCTGTAATTTATTTATTCCTCTCCTAAGGCCTCATTTCCTCCCTTTTCCCACTACTGCATTGTGCAGAAGATGATGTAACATGTCTATTCTTAACCTCAGCTATGTCTGTGACACAGTTCTTTTTTCATGCTAAGGGACTTAGCTACGTATGTTAGCTTTTTCCAGACATAAGTCTATTTCTTTTCCTTCTTCTGCCCCTCAGTATTTTCTCAGAAACTAGGAATGTGACCTAAATGCCATTTTTTTTTCTTGTCCTTACTGAACTGTTGCCATATTAAACTATTTGCTATTATAGATATTACAGTAAGCCTCAGGAGCTCACTGAAAAATAGTCTCCACAGTGCTTTGTTTCATACAAATGCAGTTCCTTCTCTAACAGGCTTTAACTGCTGAAAAGACAAGAGGCAAAGGGCAGGGAAAGGGACAGAACATGCAGAAGACTGAGCCCAGTGATGGTGCCCAAACGGCTGCACTGGTTCCTTTTCTTTGTTAACTCCAGATGTGTCTTCATTAGAAGTGGAATTAGCTAACAAGAAAAGAGAAGACAAGACAAGGCAAAGACAAGGCAAGGCAAGGAAAAGAGATCTTCAGGTGAAAAGTGTATGTTGGGGATTTCATTTCAGGGAATCTGAAGGGATTACACAGATACTGAATCTCAGAATAGGTACAACAGTCCCTTTCAAGACTAAAAATAGCATCTGAGTTGTAGTTTGCAGTTTCAGACATGTATGCTTATGCTGGTTCCATTCTGATGTAATGGTAATAATCTTTTCTCAAAAGGGAGATGAACTACAAGAGATACAAAGTTCAGCTGAATTTTGCATTAAAAACTTTGCACGCTTATAAATTGCTGTCTGCCTTCTAGCAGCAGGGCTAATTTTGTCTGGTACTTGGTGGTAGCAGAAGTTGTTTAGGAGATGATAATGGCAGCAAAGGGGCTGTGAAGTAGCCATAATAGCACCATTTGCTAGTAAATCGAGCATACTGGTCTCACACACTTAACTGAAGTTTCTACAGGTAGGCTCTGTGCACTGGTCTAAATCTTCACCAAAATTAACAAGCCAAAATCATCAACTGACTTTACAAAAGTTCATAGCAAACTACTACTGAAGCGTTCATGACGGAGTACAAATCAGCGTTACCCTTTTTCTTTCTTCTCCAAGGTCCTCTCCAAACACCTGAGCACTCCTGGCATGTGGTCGGTCATCTCTGAGCACCAAACTGAGGGGGAAAGCAGGCTCTCCTCCCCGCGCCGAGCAGAGCCCTCCCTTCTTGGATAGACAAACTCAAGAGAAGTGCAGAAGGACATGCTTGCTTTAAAGCATATGATCAGTCCCATGACAATCAACGGTGCTTAGAGCTGATCATAGTTTCAAGTTCTTTGCTGAACCAAGCGTTGAGCCAAGGATTTGTCAGTTCAGATAGCTAAGCTGATCTCCACTACCACAGTGTCTCAGGAAATAAGAAATGACTGCTCAGCAAAGACAATGATAGACCACACAAAGTCAAATTTAAAATGCAGACAACAGAGTGCAAAAAGGCAACCCACAGAGGAATGTGACCTGGTATAAATGAAGTTAAAACAACTTTTGAACACATACATGAACACAAACCGAATTTCATTTTTTTTTCTAGGGCGTGTAATCCAAAATTCACTGCTCTTTTATAGAATTACTATAACTTTTAGAGTGAAATACTATTTTTGCTAGTTTATAACTTTGTGTTTGCCGAAAATGAACTATATAATCAAGGAAATAGAAGTCCTCTGCAACTGCAAATAAATAAATAGAGAAATAAAATTCAACAAATAAATAAATAAAAGCAACAATGACAGCTAGATGAGCAACCTGAAGCCATTCCAACTCTAAATAATACTAACATTTTTACCAAATACAAGTGTTGTCCCAAAAGTAGGGTCGTTTACCCGGCATGTGAGATGCCAATATACATACAGAGCAGAGGTTTTTTATTCCAATTTGTGTCTGCGCAAAGATGGGGGCTAGGTGGTAATCCACAAAGCTAGCACACCTTATACCTAAATGGGCAAGCAATTTATACAGTTTAGTTTTACATATTTAGTTTCCGTAGTTGCTTATCTACCACAGTTTCTGTTGGGCTAAATTTTTCCCCACTTGGAATTAAAGGTACGGTGTTCTTTTATTATACAGTGCATGCTCAAGGAGAGTGTGGTGGGGATAAGGCTTTTTGGTCTTGAGTTGAGTCGGTAGTCATGATCTCCCCCTGTCGCCTTTACCTTTTGGCCAGTTACCAAAGATCTAATGCACAGTTGGCATTTATCCAGCCATGAAATATCTATGCTCTCCTCAGGTCAATAATTTTTCCAACAATAAATACAGTATATGAGTAAACATGTTCTTTTAAGTGCCTTCAACTTCAGTGTCTCGTCATTGGCTAATGAGAAAATTCAGGATGACTATGATTAATATAGAATAGTGCAACTCAGTCAGTGTAACAAGATGAGGGTCTGCTGTTGGGAATACTTGGAGAAAAGGTGAGACAAAAGCTGAATCACCCACAACACTTCTATAAGGTTTACTCTGTAGACAAATACATTTACTCCAACTTAAAGTAGCTACGTGTTTGCCACAAGGCAGCCAATGAAAAGAAAAGAAAAACTGGGCATGGGACTAAAGAAGGAAGAGGGGGGTACATTTTTTAATGTATGTATGCATCTGAAAACAAAGTTCCTCAAGATTAAACCACCTGTTCTGTTGGGATTTCAATGCCTGAACATGGCTTCCTGGAAGACTTTCTCCACAACTGGTTACAGGGGCTGAGGTGAAGCTGGCTGGTCTGTAGTTCCCCATTTCTCCTTCTTTGAGGATGACTCAGCCCTTTTGGAAAATGGGTGCAATGTTTGCCTTGCCGTTGTTCAGCGGCAACAGAGATCAGCCTTGCAAGGACCTCAGCCGGTTCAACGTGTCGCACTTCACCTCGTCCCATGGACTTCAATATGTTCAGTTTACTCAAGTTGTGCCAACACCATCCTCCTTTACCACAGGTAGTGTCTCTCTCCCCCCGGAATTGCTGCCAGGCACAGAGACCTGGGAGGCCCAAGATGAGCTCTAGTGTCTATCGTTCATTCCTGCAGCTTCGTTACCTTCCCAGTCTTCAGTGGCAGAGCGACCATGGCCAGTGTACATAAATAGCGCATCTTCCTTTCTGAGGCCGTCGTTCACAAGATTCCCTCTTCCCTTTGTCCACTATATGTCTTCTCTCTCTCCTAATGGGTCTTCAGGTAGTGGGAATTTTCCTGATTGTCCTGTCAAAAGAGCTAGTCTGTGGTAGATGTGATATATGGATATCACCTTCAGTGTCAGTAACTGAAAAGCTATTCAAAACATAATAAATACCTCACATTGGGGATTTCTCTTGTCTCAGGCAATCACTTATTTCAAAGCAGCGTAATGCTTTCATGCTCTAAATAGCAGTTTGCCTATTAATTTTTAAGAAGATACTTTTTAGATCTTTTGAGAATAAAAATTTGTAGTTTGATATGGAAAACCAAGGGAAAAAAAACCTGCTTAGTTACCTGATGCATAAATTAAACAAAATGTTTTGGTTTTAAAAAGCATTAATCATTTTCTGCTGCTTATTAAACAGTGGAAAACTACATGTAACTAAGAAGAAAAATTATTCACAAAGAGGTTCTACATGTCATAGAAAAGAAATCAACCTGAACTCTCTTTCCTAACCTCTTTTACATCAAATATGGAATGCACCAGAGTGCATATACTATTGCACACACCTGCAATAACTGTCTCAAAAATAAAATTAGACAAATGACACCCTGTGCAGCAATAACACTGGTCTTCCTTCTACAGCACTCCATGTATTTCTTCTTTGTAGCCAACTTACTCTTTGCGAGATGGAGCCAGGCCATCAATGCACTTTTGCTTGCGTCTGTGATTATGTCAAAATGTCCATTCTGAAAGATCAGTATGCAAGTCTCAAGATATTATTATACCAAATAACATATTTCCTAGAAGTGATTTTTTTAAAAAGCTTTTTATTCCCCAAATCAAACCAGTTGGGAGTAAAAAAGATCTTGCATTTCTTCTGAGTATATAGCCTGTGGTTAGATGCCTGAATGTAGATTTAGTTCATGATCTTCATGTGTGCACACTTAGGATGAACTCCTGGCTGTAAAGAGCCAAATTTTTATCATAATTTTATTCACATTTGTCATGCAATGACGAGCACTTTTCATGACTAAAATAAGTTTCGTGAGTCAGGGGTGATAAACATCAGGTTTTTATGCCTACATGCCCACTGAACCTGCTGACCTGAAGAGGTCTTTCCTTTATATCAGGCAATGTTCTAGAATGAACTAGTTGACTTCTGCAAGTTTTATACTTACAGTAGTTTTGTCAGTTCAGAGTATCTGTACTTAGATAGGAAAAGTGAGCTTGTACAAGCCCATTAGTTTAGAAGCTCTCTATGGTAAGCTTTTTGAATTATCTATTCAACATCTACCAGAGTCATCATCCAAATTTGAAAATGACATATGCTACCTCCTGGGCAAGAAACTGGGTAGGAAGCTGATGGAATAGCCAACTGCCATTCTCAGAAATCATTTCTGTTTCTTGAGCAACAGAAGAAAAAAGGCAGTACCTACTACAAAAGAAAGCTTGTTCTGTGTGAGTGGTGAGAGAAATGTGTAATTTGGGTAAGGAGGTATCATTTGCCATAAAGAGATCACTGTACAAATCAGATGGTTCTTTTTTCTGCAGCAAAGTTTATCCAGAAAGGTTTTACAGCTACTTAAATAGAGCAGAATAATAGCATTGTCATTATAGGACATACACTAAGCTACATACACAAAATCTGTGACCTCATAATAATCTAAGCACAGAAGGAAGACATCCTTCTTTAACATCTATATAACAGTGCTGGGAGTCTAGGCTGTTGCCATGATGAGTGGTATGGAGATGTCCATGTGTGAGAAGGACTACAGAGCAAGTACTTCTGCAAAGTGGCAAGATGAATCTTTCGTCACTAATATTGCAACTAATCCTGTAATTTGCCTTTAGAAAAATGGGATGACTGGAAGAGAGATGAGGGAGAGGAAATAACAGTTCACATCAAAGACGCTGCAGCCACAGAGGGCTCCAAACCCTACACTATGAAAGTTTATGGACAGAAGTTCTGGTTAGTGAAACTAAAGAAGGTACCTTTCTGTTAACAGCCAATCTTTCATGCAAAGTGCAAACTGCTCCTTAAACCACAGCTGAGATGCAATAGGAAGAAAACCGGTGTTGCCAAGAGTGACTTCAACTCAAGGGGTCTTTGCTGGACACGTTGAGTAGCCAAGAGCAGACAGCGTGATGTAACTCGGTATTTGGGCATTACTCCTACTGGCAGAGATGTGGCAATGACTTACCTAAAAAAAGATGCCAGTGATCTTAATCTAGTTAGATTTCGGTTACGAGAACAGAACACAGCGCTAACCCGTTACCAGCATACCTGAACCCTGAAGTGGTCACTTTTACCACATTTGAAGCAACTGATAACTGATAACTGACAAAGTACATGTGTTTAATGTGGAGTGTTTTGATAAAAGCCAGGAACTGTTCATGAGTGTCCTATGTGGTATCTCATAAACCGCATTTCCAAGGACATGAAAAAAGGTTATCCTGGGTAAGAGGCCAGGGTAGTTAAAAGGAGATGTTGAAGGCCTGCTGACACAGAAGGAAAGCTAATATTGAGACGTACATGTCCATCTCGATGGCTCTGGCAAAAAAAAATTTAATTGCAAGGCAGAAATGGCCAAGAGACATTTATGCACTGCATGTGGAAAGAAGCATGAGGTTGTATGTATCCCAGATGCTGTTGCTGCTGTAATAGCAAGTTTACCATGTGGAGCAAAGAAAGATGTAAAGGAACATCTGTTGAAATTAAACATTTGCAAATCAACAGGCCCAGATAACTGACACCCAAGAGCCCTAGAAAAACCAGCTGGGAGCTTTCAGAACAACTCATGCGATATTTCACAAGTCCTGGGAAACTGAAGAAATTCCAAGTGATTGGATAACTACGAATGTGGTTCCAGTATTTAAACAGCATAAAATGAATAGTCCTGTGAACTACAAATCAGTTAGTCTAACTTATAGGAAGGCTAAAATAAAGAAACTTAAATAGATTCATAGATACATGCAAATAAAGATAAAACCTGGAATTTAAATAAGGCAACCTTGTTCACAGACAAAAGTCATTCCAAAAGCAATGGCACTGACATAGTGTATTTGGAAGATAGCACATTCCGATGTTTTACAGCCAGTACTAGACTTACTAATTACTATATGACATTTTCAATATTGCATTATACACTAATTTAAAAAATTAAAATTACTTGAAAACTCTCTTGTTGACAGAGCTCAACATACAATTTTCAAAGCTAATATGTAAAAAAGAAAGGATTACTAATAAGAAAAGTTCCTGGACCAGTGCTAGCAAGTATTTTTATCTTATCAAATCTTTCTGGTAAAAATAAAAATTTTTAAAAAATTGTCATGACAGTAAATAATGAGAACAAGTAACCGACACAAAGCATGTTAGATCATTTTCTGAAATTGTTAGAATGCAACCAGATGTGTTCAATACAACTAACCAAAAAGTATTACCCCTGGGAACAACATGTGTGCTATGGAGCAGGGTGCATTCTTTTCAGAGCAGAAAACGATGATGCAAAGTCAGATGTATGGGACTGCCACATGGGAAAATGCGGAGTTCACCTACTTTAAACAAATCAGGATGGAAGCAGTTTATTGATTTATTAATGCTCGGCTGTGCCTTCTTTGTTTCCAAAGTCTCTGTAATTCACTGGATACTCTGTAACTGGCTTATTTTCATCTTGCTCTTTAACATAATCGGTTTGGGGCAAACTCCCTCTCAATCCTGGGTGTCCCGTCACATATGCTGTTACCCTTGAATACCAGGCATTGTTATCAGGACATTTTGTCCTGGGTTTTGTTCAAGAGTGCCACAAAAATGGTCTAGAACTGTAAAATATATTTTGCCATGTGTGCTTGAGGCAGCCTGACAGCAGATGTGGGATTAAACACTGAAAGAAAGAGATGTCCGAGGGTCATAGCGGGTGGATATTTGGTTGGGATTTTTGAGGAAAAATAAGTGTAATGTTTTAAAAAACATGGTTGGTTTTCTGCCTGCGTCAGGTGAAGGCAGCGTTGAGGTGGCTGGCTAGGACAGCCCTTTCTAGCACCACAATGTAGCGTTTGTGTCTTTACAGCCCAATAATACTTATTAATAAATTCTTAGGTTCAGAGGGTTAGTAGTAATTGCCTAAGATGACTTATAAATGAGGACAATTTTGATTAAATATTTTTTATCTTTCTCTACAGCATCAGAGATCGATGGCAGAGTGCTAACCTTGGAGCTGAAGGCTGCAGCCCCTTGGGAAAGACGGATCGGTGCTCAGCTGTGCGTGCAGAAGCCTCCCAGGTGCCTGACCGACGTATGCTGCACGGCATTTGTACTGGGCACTGGTTCTTTTTTTTTGCAAGGAGGTTTATTTTTTTTTTTCCTTAGCAAGCTTTCCCTTCCTTCTGGAGCCTGATTTACCGTTCAGAGATCATCTGGAATCTCATATCTGACTCAAAGACACCATTTATAGTGGTCTCAACTATTTTGCCACTATTGATGGGATATTGGTCTCTTCTGGTTTTTGTTAATGGCTACCGAAAGTTTGCCAAAGGCAGTGGTGCATTTGAGTGAAATTATCTGGCCTGTAAAATACAGATTAAATTTAGAAAACTTTGGAGTTCCTCTTGATATTCATTTTTGTTAAAATTTCTGTGAAAGCATTAATAAGTTTTAAAATCAGGAAAGAATTAAAAAGCTCGATGAAAAAATAGGCAATAATTCTGATGGCAAAAAATTTGGGAAGCCTGGAATCTAAATCAGAAAAAGAAACTGCTTGGTTTCAGTTAAATGAGCACAGATGGTCAGAATGAGCAATACATTTTAAGAAAAGCTCTGCCAGAAAAAATAGTGATAAAATACTGTTTATACTATGATAGTGGGTGGTTCTTTTATTAATTCTGCGAGAGCATATTCTCATTTGAGACATAACCATCAGCCCGTTAAAAATTAGAGGCTTTGGATCAGCCGCAAAAACACTGGACATAAATGGCAATATTAATTATTAACTCTGTATTTGAGGAACAAGGGTTGAACAGGGAAATGCCAAGAAGAAACCAGAGGTCTCATGAGCCATATGATTGTAGTGATTTGTGACATGGAGGGGAGTTGCAGTAAATAGCAGGCAACAAAGAACAGGATGTGCTAACTAAACAACATGACAAAGAAAATATTTGAAACTAGAAAAAGAGCAAACTAGAAGGATCAATTCAGTTTTTACAAGTCAGTAAGAAATGTTGGAGTGAATTTGTATAAAATTCTGAATTTCAGTCTCACATTTTTACCTGAGTTTAGATATTCGATCCCTTAAAACACTTATTTTAAATTTTCCTCTAGAGATAAAACCTTATATGAGTAGCAATTCTATATTAGTTAACACTATCAATGGTATTATATGCTTAGTCTAGGGCAGCCTACTGATTTGAGAACATTTAATCTTAGCAAATAGAGCTTCAGAGCCATCGCTGAAATATTTCACACCAAAAGTATCATATATTGAATTCCTCCTGTTAAATCCTAAAAGCATAGATAAGCAACCGATGGAGCAGTTCTTCCTGTTCACCTACATTTCATTGTAAATCAGTAATGTTTTTCTTTATTTTAAATCCATGTTTTAAAACCGCCTTACTATCTTTTGCTCAGTCACTCATCAGTATGCCATCATGATCCTTATTAATTATCTTATAAATTCACTTTTAATTCATATTCTTTGATGTTTATATCTCTTTTTCTCATTCTTCAGGTATTCATTCTTTATATTCCCCTGCTCTGTTTTTAGAAGGATGGCTTCTCACTCAAAGTAAATTATTGAAGTTCTGGTTTGGGGGTATTAGGTAGGATAAAATGGAAAAGATTACAATTTTCAACGCTTTTCCCTATTTTAAGTACTCTGTTGTTTATGCTATACATTCTGCTATAATCTATCAGCACCCCATATAGAGTTCTCCTCCCTGAAAAATTCACCGTTCGGTGCTATTGACAGCTTGTTAGATCCTTTCTCTGCAATGCACACAAGAGGGAACCTATGGAGTCCCAGCACTGACTGGAGGGTATTAGCTGACATTTATATTGGTGAAGCTAAGGGAGGTTGGTGGTGTCTGCCTGCATCCACTCAACCTGCCCAGAGGACCTCACAGCCACTTGATAACTCTTCCAGGTGGTTCTCTTCCTCTGTAATGCACATTGCTTCCATTTAGGTGACTATACAACTACAGGTCAAGTTCAGTCAAATTCAGCAGCAACCCTGAGCTCCTGCTCTACATGACCTGAACAGACTTTCTGTGTGTGGCTCATGTGGAGGGCACGATGAGGCTTGGACCTTGTGTCACCACGCCGGCCACTTGTACCCAACGGAACCAGACAATCAAGCTATTCTTGACCAATATACTGAGAAAAAGCAGGGTTGTCCAAGAAGCAACATTTCACCTTCCCACCCAGGTATTGTTTGCAATTTTGTGTTAGAGAGAGAAGTATTCCAGGCAGGATTACATCATTCTGTAGAAACGAGATGGCCAGGAATGGGTCCAAAACATCTGGCTATCCTCAACAGTATCCCCAAGGTCATAAAAGAGTTCACTGACTGTAGCAGGGCGATGGGCAGGATACGCGCTGTCTCACACACGGCACATACGGCTGCTTGAATCTCAAGGACACTCGGTCGCGCTCCAAGTCTCCGTTAACCATCGTGAAAGTTTCTTACACCATGACAGGTGACACCGGCTGAGCACCCGACACCTGTTTCTGGAACCAAGGTGACTTCAGCACCATCGATGCAACTTTATTTCATTATGAACCATTTTATCTACATGGACACTTCACTTTTAAGTGCTTAGTTAAAACATTCCTGGCAGATACCTGTTTAACCAATCCTTAGAAGCCTAACAGTGTAGACAAGCATTACACAACCTTTCTAGGCAACCTATCTTGGTATTTCACAATCCTTAGAAAGTTTTTCCTAGTGTCTAGCCTAAGTCTCTTTTGCTCTAGTTTAAGCCAATTATTTCTTACACTATCCACTACTGATATATTCCCTTCCATTGTGCAGCAGCTTTTAAAATATTTGACGTCTTTTACCATGTCTCACATCAGCCTTCCCTTCCCTAGACCAAATAACTACAATATTTACATCTTTCCTCATCCATTGTATTTTCTAGCCTCTGCCTATGCTCACTGCTCTTCTCTTTCAAACCTGTTTACACTTGCCTTAAAGTACAGTCCCCTAACTGGAGACGGTGCTCCAGCTAAGGTGGTGCTAATGCTGAGCTGAGCAGAAGAATTTCTTCACGTCTTTCAAAAGACATGACTCCTCATATAGTCTGACGTTCGGCTGGCCTTCCTTACCACATGCTGTGATGTTGTTGGTTCATGTCCAGCTATGATCCACTACAACCTTGGGATCCTTCTCTACAGAACCACTAGGACGCCAGTTGTTTCACATCCTGCATTTCTGCAGCTGACAATTCCTAGCTAAATATAGAGCTCTTCACTTATCCTTACAGAATCACATCCTATTTTTCTCATATCTCCTCTCCAATTTGTCAAGGTCCTGGCTAAATTCTAACCTTGTCCTCTACTGTGCTGTTCCAGCTTGGTGTTGTCTGCAAATGTAATAAAGATGCTCTTTCTTCCATCATTCACGTCATTAATGAAAATGTTGACTAGTGCTAGAAACTTTATATAGTCCTGGACACAGAACAAATCTTCCTTCATTTAAGTGGATTGACAGTCAGCTTCTTTCACCTTCTGTCTGGGATAAATCACTGGGATAAATAGGCTAAATATTGCCTGTACTGCCTATGCTATTAACAGGAAACCATACAAACTCTCCTAGGCAGAATTTTATTTTACACTTTCTTAGCACTTGCACTACATCTCAGCACTGAGGCCTCTGAACTAAAGCTTTTTACCTTTCTTAGGCCCGTTATCAAGATTTGCATACCACCCCAGCTGGACATCTTTTCCATTCTTGAGATCTGAATGCCCGTGTGGCTGGTTTGGACATCTAGACTAGACACTCAAATTTGTCTGCCTATATTTCAAGGAAACATTTTCACTGCTTTCTTTTCTGCTGAGGCATGCCTCAACATGCCTAAACCTTCATGTAAACAATTGTGCACTTTTATACATTACCTTTTCTCCAGTTATGCTACTTTTCCTCTGCAAGTGCACAGATTTCTTCAAATTGTTGCTCGACAGATTACCTTTCAAAACTAATCAAAGCACATTAAGGTGCTTTGCATTTGGTTTGCTGTTCTTCAAAATGTCATCTATTCAGACATTATAACCCTCTATATCATAAAAAAACCCCATATTTTGTATTTTCTAATTAAAGAATCCAGGTCCAAAAGGAATTCCAGAAGGATCTTTAGGGAAGAGTGAATTCTAATTTTCTAAGAAGAGCTCTCAGAAAGCTCAGGTAAAAATATTTGGCACTGACCATATCACCAGATATACATTCTCCTTTGTCTATTGCAAAGATTTCCATTCTTTTTATTTTTTTAGTGTTTTGAAGTGAATGTATGTGTATGTATAAACACATAGACAAAGACTTCCGTCTTTTGTTTAAATAATGCCCACCAAGTTTATTGACACTGTGGGTCTTGTGTGTTTCTCTCTGGCTTGTAGATCAATATATATTTTCATCCCTTGAATTAGCTGAAATTTCATAACATTATTTTTTGTTTATGTACTGCACAACATCATCAAACCTTCCCAGTCATTCTGGTTCCTCTACCACTTCTTCTCCCAGGCTGTCACTGAGCCAGAATTTCACCTAAATAATACGAACCTTTTCTCCTGGTCTATTCCTGACCTGTTTAGCTGATTGATAGTAACAGAGACAATTGCACTATTGTGAGATGCTGGCATTCATGTGAGGATTTAGGCAGCTCTGAAAAAATCATGCAGCTGCAAAAAGTACATATCAAACCACCAGAGGATAATCCCAAAGCATAATCAGCAACTCAGACTTACAGCAAGAGCCTAATTCATGATCAAACAGGTTGTTAAAATTTTCAATTGCAAGTTTATGGCCCGGAAGACCAAACGTCCAAGATTTTCATCCTACTGAAAGAAGGGCTTTACCATGATCTGATAAGCAAGTAGAATACATGACTTGCTATTCAGAAGTCTGGCTGTGGACCAAATCATGATAAGAAGATGGAAGAGACATACTCGGCAGAACATCAAAGTGTATAACAAGAGGTTTTTACAGCAGATGGGTTTGGTGCTGAAAAATTCAGAAAAGAAAGGAAGTTTTAAAACAACTAATGAATCCTTCCACTCTTCACAACTTAACATGACAAGGAATCTGTAATGAGATGAACCACACGTGAGCGCAAAGAAACCTGGAGCTGGCTACAGATTTATTTGTTTGGCCTCAAGCAGCATGAGCAGTAGAGAGGAAATGTCAAGTGAGAATTGTTTCAGAAGAAAGGCTAAAAGTGAGATGGCTGCCAAGCCATTTCCACAAGAGACAGCAAAAGCGGAATTGCTGGAGGGGTTCATACAGGTGGGATAATCCCACAGGTGATAGCTAGCATCAAAAAAGGAAAATTCTTTTCTTGAATCAACTTCGCAAACTTAGATGGAGGATTTCAAAACTCAAACAGCATGCTTCAAAACTACAGAACAAAAGCATAGTGTCTTCTGAAATGATACCTCTGTGATATTTCATGCAAATCCACTAGTTCATACCACAGAGTCCAAGGCAGCCATTACAGGGATACATGCTGGATACCAGAAAAGAGGGACTTCTTAATGTAAACCATTAGGAGAACTCGGAGTTCTGTCCAAGCTAGCTCCCGCACCTACAATGAAGTGGAGTACACAGCTGGAATCTAAACTCAAGAGATTATCAGCTGCCAGCCAGGGCTGCCAGACCCTACATTTCAGCCTGAAAAATTCTCCAGTGGCTGAAATACAGGAATCAGGAGTTCTCTGTTTTAAGCCCCTGCAGGAAAGGACATTTAAAAGCCTTATATTGCATTCATTTCTAGGAAAATGAACAGTTCACCAAAATATTCTGTAGCACAGCCTGTGAAGAAGTTGGATCTAGGTGAGACTCTCCATCTCCACTGCAGAAACTGTATCACTCTGCAGAAATAAATACTGAGTGTACGCAAGAAGCAGAGATACAAAATGGAACCAGAAGAGTACTCGGTGATGAGAGCACTCTCTGGGAATGACTGAGTTTTTAGGGCATGAGCTCTGCATCAAAGAGTCAGTAACCAAAAGCCATGAAGGGTGCAGACCAGAAGAGTATCACTTTCCAAAGTCGTAGAGTGCTCAAGGCACACGCTAAACTCCTGTGCCTTAATATACAGCAGAAGAATTATTTAACAAAAATATTGGCACAGCCTCTCCCCTTTCTTACGTCCTGAGACTTGTCAATAGCCAGAAGCTCCAAAGGGGAACCCTAGGCTGGTTTCTTTTCCTACCGATGCTGGCTCCCTTCTAAAGACATTGCTGAAACTATCAGATTTTCTGCCCCAAGACAAATCTCATTTAGCTGCTAGCAGAAAATACCTGTGCCAAATGGGACAGGGTTTTGAAATAGTAAGAAGTCAACAGGAAGACAATTAGGCTATTGTGATTATATGGAAAGGTTCCAGATAGATAAAATAGGCCTGCCTATAGGTGTTTATGTAAAATGCATGTTGTGTTTCTGCTCTTTGTTTACAGTACTATGACTGATTTCAATTAACGCTACCAGCATGAAGACAATGTATTCAGGTTTATGTGGAGTTTCATGTTGTCTGCCAAGTTCTCTTCTTCTCCTATTTTAATTTACCTTGAAATACATTCCTTAAAACTTGCCTTTAGAGAGATACAAAACCAAAAAAGACATACTGATTTTTCTAAGACTATTACAACCCAAACACTAATACGGAAACCTTTCAAAAAGGTATTTTTCTTCATGAGTTCCTGTACACCGGTGTTTGTGTGACTTCTGTTAGTATCTTTTCTGGGCTGAAACATGCTATGAAAAACTATATTCCTTTTTCTAAGTCATGTTAATTTCAGTAAGAGATTGATAAATAAAGAATTCAGTGAGGTTGGATTTGTATAGCTCACAAGTTGGATTTAGCATTCCAAAAATAGTTGACCTTTTCCAGGTCAAATTCACTATGTAGGTGCTAGTAAAAAAAAAAAAAAAAAAAGTTTAAAAAAAACCCCAAAGCCAACAAAAAAATGAAACCCATTTAAAAAAAACAGACCCACAAAAATCAGAGTTCTATATTATACTAATGTATTTCTACCACAACTTTTACATGAATTCAAGGTTACCCAAGTTCACTATGAAATTTCACTATCAAAGTTCAATTTTCTTTCATATTGATAACGGAACCCATAAACATAGGAGGTCAGGTTTTTCTACATCACTAATGAGAAAATTAACAGAAAACAATCCATGAACTAACTGCTGAGGAACTCCACTGTGACTTCTGTCCTGCCTAACTTTTCCCCAGGTAACACATCTCCCTGAGAGTTCTCCTGAAGACAATTCTTGTCTAACTCTGGCCCAGTGCTCATATTTTTCTTTGTGGAACTTTATTATATGTGTTAATGAAGTCCAGATACATCGGATTAATAGCTGGGGGAGGAGGGTCTTGAATGTTTGTTATCTTGTCAGAGAAGCTTTGGATTAGTTTCACATAAATCCATGTGGCTTTAAACCCCATTTTTCTGTGGTCTTCATCCTTTCTTTCAAAATATGTTCTAGAACCCAAAATACAATTTCACTTTCTTAAATACAGATATTTTTATTAATTTCTTTCCTAACAGTTTGGTAAAGAGCCTATTAGGCACAGATACAGATGTTTCTTATATTTGACAAGATCTTGAGAAGCTGGTGATAGCAATCATACTACTGATGGGCAAATTCTTACTGTAAAGACAAAGTTTGTAGGGAATGATGGTACCACAGCTAAAGGTAGTTTCATTTAAGTCCTGCAGAAAGTAACAGGAACCATTATACTGGAGGAAGATTTCATTAGGTTTGAAACAATAAATCTGAGGTCATGTGATATTTAGAAAAACTCTCAACCAAATCTCATAAGACATAATAAAATCAGAAGAGTTGGCAACAATCTTGATCCATCTCATAAACTCAAGATAAATATGAACAGATGTAGATAGTGTAATTAAATTGATTGGGAAGTTTATTTCCCAAGAAATCATTCTGAGAATCAGAATTAGACACAGACCCCTTGAAATCTAATTGATTTTTGAAACAACACAAAAATACTTTAAAGCTTTTTGCCCTCTAAGGTGTTTCTGATTATACTTCCCTGTTCCAAAATATTTTTCACTCCCTTGTGACTATATGAAATACTAATTTTATCAATGATAAAAGGGAATAGCTCTTCTAAAAAGCAAACATTGAAGCTGAATATAAACAGAGTCCTATCAAATATGCTAGTGGAAATCTCCCTAAAAATAAGGGAAATAAAATTCTGCTTTAATCACTTTCAGTTACAGCAGTTTTAAATGTAACTCAGAGCAATAGATGGTTAAAAGTCCAGAACTTTTTAAGAAAGAGAAATTAAAGGTATAATAAAGAATTAAAACAGAAAAGAACCAGAGGAAAACCGGAACACACTGTTGAAGCCACTGGAGCCATTTTCTGAAGCCTGCTGTGCTATTGAGATTATCTTCACTGGGATCTGGAGGCCATACATATTTAGGAACAGACAATAATCCAAAGACAAGCTATTGTAGCACTGTGTAATGTCAAAAGTTGGGAACATTCTTTTACTTAGCTCTCCCAGCAGTTTGGTCATCCTAAGTAAAATGTTATTAAACAAAAAATGCTTTTAGCATTTTTCATATGCTTTTGCTCTTTCATTTGTTCACATGGTCTTTCATATGTTTTTGATACTTTTTTTTTTTTCTAACATGGTGCTTCTACAAACACAAAGAGCTACAAAAATAGAAACAACCATCATCTCAAATTTCATGAAAATATTAATTAGAAAATACATAGCTGACTGTCAGCTTCCCATATGAGCTAAAAGGCTCATCTTGGGCCAATAAAGAAAATAAAAGAAGAGTGAAAAAATTATAGAGATTTTATTTCCTCCAATGTTTCTATGATAGAACAGACCAACATGAGTTCTGTCTTCAGTTAGGCTGAAATTTGTCAAATGACTGCAATAAAAGAAGCTTCAGAGGGACACCTCTGAAGCGTGAAATAAAGATTCATGACAACTGCATGAAATCACTCCAAGGACTGGCAAAGGTGCTAAGCCTCACTCAGGGTTATTCGAAACTGAAGAAATTTAGGAAAGGCTGTCTGTTCAGGGAAGATGGAAGAAGATCTACAGAGCATTTTAGTGCTCCAAGAATAATCTTGTTGCCTAAATTCAAAGTATTGATCAATTGAAGGTCCATCTTTTGGGTGGTCTTTTAATCACCTTAATCATCTAGCACACTTATGTACTGAAGATATGCTGCACACCTACCATTTCTCACCTTATCTAGTTGAGTTATCGTATTTTATCATCTTTTGCAGTGATTTAAACTCCCTCTCCAACACAAAGCTGCAACCCAGAAAGTCATTGCCATAACTGTGTTTCTTGTGCATCCTCATATGTGAGGTGTGTTTGTAGCATATTTCTCTGAGATCAGCTGAAAAACCTATGGTAAGTTTCTACCTTTCAGGTGGGATGGAGAGCTGATCTTCTTTTAGGACTTACTTTTTGCACGTGTGATCTATTTTGCCTGAACTACTAAACAGATCGTGCTGGAAAACCACTCACTTTCCATACCTCTTGTTGATGCTGGAACCATGGACAGTCAAAACCACAGTGGCAATGGGTGCTTGACTTAATATTGTAATGACTCAGGAACTTTGCTGGAAAGGCGGAGAGGTGCGGTTCCAGTCATTGTTCTCTTCTAGTGGTTCTGGTTTTTATCCAGTGACGATCTGAAGTAAAACGCACAAACAGTTCTGGGCACATGGCCCAGGAGCCAAGCTTTTCCAAAAGCAAAGTGAATTCTCTAACCACTACGCTACAAAGCCAGTCTGTTCTCCTTGTGCATTCCTGTCTGTACCATAGCCCAGCATCACCCAGAATGAGGATCGCTTGCTATGCGAAATGTTGGGGGATTGGTACAATTCCTGGCCTGAAAGCCAGGTCTCCCACTTCCTGGAGAAGTACTCTAATTTTCAGACCAGTGTCTAAAAGCTCTTACTAGATACTGGCATCTGGTCACCTAAAGCCTGTATGTGGTTTCATGCTCTGAAGTGTAGTTTTACTAAGATGTCAAAGTTCATACAGGAGGTGAGTTTCAGGTACACCCCATTTGGGATCTGAAGGGGCGGCTGACCTGACATACTAAAATGCAACAAAAATTAAGGGGCTAATTTCCTCATGTGTAGGAATTACACCCCTCATTCATGGCAGGCAACAGAAGAAAAATTACCACACCCAGGGACACTTGCTTCAGGAATTTCTGTGAATCACTATAATCATCAGACTTCATGCCTTAACAATGCCACCTTGCAAACCACGTGTGCCAATTTCACAAGCTTTCCCTCGAAAAAAGGTTTGTCTGGAGATAAAACAATAAAACCATACTTGGGAAAGCAGCATAATCACTGGAGAAATGAAAATTAATGTTTATTCCCTTGGAAGCAATGCCATTTTTAGTTTACATGGCAGCCAAGTACAATGGTAATACCTTTGAATATAAAAGGTGTTACATAGCTAGCTTTTATCATACTTCAAATGCAAATTCATGTGTCACAGTGAATAAAGGAACTTCACAGGTTCATCTCTCCTATGAACTATATCAGCATTCATTACTGTACATATGTTATGACAAAAAATGATTAAATAGTTATGTTAATTGATATTGTCAGCCAGTCTCTTCTTTTAAGCAGACTTTCCATCCATCTCTCCCACACTCCATTTTCCACTCGGACTTAACGAGTCTCTGACCCTAGGAGAATCCATTTGTGCCTGTGGTTATGCGGTTGCCACACCTAAGCAAAAGAAACACATAAAAAAATTTCCTGGATCCATACCAACAATTCTCGTTTGAGAATGCTTGGAAATGGTAATTAAGAGTAGGCCAGAAAAGAATCTTTCATTGTAACAAGTCTGAATTTCACTGTTTCAAATAAAAAAGGCTGCCGGAGACCACAATCACGTCCTTCCAGTAACACTAAAAGAAGGAACGATTAAATAAATGCCCCTTGTTGAGCAAAAAAAGGACATAATGAAAGCCATGGCCCAAACCAAACTGAAGGAAAACACAGGGGCCAGGAATTAATTAGTGAAGCTATTTGTATTCGTTTGTCAGAAGGAGCTGAGAAGCAGCCAGCAGACAGGAAAAAAACAAGGAGGCTTCAAAACAATCAGTGAGAGTGTAAACTTGAAAGAAAATAAGACAAAACAGGACAAGGAGTTTCTTGGGTAGAGCGCAGGATACAAAGTTGGGCTGAGAAAGCAAAGCAAAGGGATTCCCCTAGGTGTCTTATTCTTAGTGTGTTCTGGAAAAGAGACTTTTGTGTATGGGATTTGGTAAATTATCACATGAAAGAACCAAATATTTCTAATGTAAATTTGCCCCAAATAGTGTCCAGTTCCTTGGGCCAAGTAAATAACACTGTACTGTAGTTCTTCCGGGGGTTTACATTGTATTTCCTCTCCTGATTCCTCAACCCGATGTGATTGTTCAATCTCAGAGTAGGTTTTTGACAAGTATGTGACTCACGCGTGCGTCCTCCTGTCATTGTTCCACAGCTAAAGAAAGAAGTGGATTCACAACACTCTCCTCATCTCCTCCGCTTCAGCTCCCAGGGAGAAGGCACGGAACAGAGCTCTGAACGATGCAGCTGCATCAGCCTGCAGTGAAAGATGGCAAAATACAACTTGGAGAAAGGAGATAGATAGCTACAGAAAGGGTTTCTCTGCATATCTGTTATTAAGAGAAGAAAGGAGTGAACAGGAATTTTTCCACTTAATGTTTTCACTTCAAGAGACTAAAGTGAAGATGAGTCCTTCTTTCCATTCTCATATACTATGAACACTTAAAGCCCTCCTCCTGCTCCCATAAAATTCATGAAGCTCCCATAGAATTCAGTTGTTGAAGACCAACCTGTCAGTGCTTGACAAGACCCGAAATTTGGAAAATTGCTATTTATCAAGATATAAAATTCCACTGATGATGATGATGATGAATTGCATCTAGGGCACCAGTCCAGTATCTGGAGTCTGTCCTCTTTGTACTGAGCACTTTATCCCGTCCTTGAGAATGCTTCGACCCCTCCCAGGTAAGTGTTATCCACACATAGATGGATGTACTTTGCATTCATCATTATAAATATAGATGGTGCTTTTCCTGTAAGAAAACGTTGAAGAATCCCAGCCAATTCAAGTTTCACAATGCACTAACGATAATTGCTTTTGCCTACACTGGGCATCCAGTTTACAGTAATGTTATGCAGACTATATTTCACTAATTTGTGTGTGAGATGTCATTCTTGTACGAGGCTGCAGAAAAGTTTATTGAAGACCATCCTATTGTCCCTGCCCTATTCCTTAGATGCTATACAAATGAACTAGTCAAAGGATCATTTACTTGGGTGTGACTTGCTAGCAAAAGAGCTACACTAGCTGTTTCTCACAATCTTCTTGTATTGTAAGATCATGTCAGTGTTCGCAAATCAGCTGCACCAACACCTTTCTGGACAATGAAGTTTAGAAAATCAACCAGTTTCTTCTTGTCCTATTTCTTAAGTCTTATATTTGCCCTCCTCACTTCTCAGGATCTACTCCATCATTCTGTAATTCTTAAGAGATTGCCTGCATAGTTCTTTAAATGTTGTTGGGTCTTTATCTCCTGATATCTATAAAATTGCTTGTCCAAAATGCACATTGACTAAATTGAAACGCACCAAATTATATTGTAAATGTTGCAGAGGAGGATTTGGAAGAGAGAGTGAGATTGACTGTGACAAGACCAGAATCGTCTGGAAGTAATCACCTGCATCATCACCACCATTAACACACTTATTAGTTGGTTCAGTTACTTGTGCTTTCTATAATTAAACAAAGTAATAACTTAGTACAGAAGCATAATGCACTGCCCTCGTATATGCTATTTTTGTAAAAAGGAAAATTAAAAAAAATTGGAGCTAATTTTTGAAAAGGTGTAAATTTCTTGTAAAATTAAACTCCAGTATTGGTTCTGTTTAAAGAGTTGTGGCCCATCATACCCTTTCTATTTCTTAACTGTTATTGTCACAATTATTAAA
Source organism: Aviceda cuculoides (assembly GCA_035590195.1). Taxonomy (NCBI): domain Eukaryota; kingdom Metazoa; phylum Chordata; class Aves; order Accipitriformes; family Accipitridae; genus Aviceda; species Aviceda cuculoides. The sequence continues at coordinate 6,194,935 of JAVJGG010000013.1, forward strand.
TTAAAGATGTTAGTTTGTGGGCCTGTATGAGCAGAATACTGTGGTGCAATACAGTAATGGAAGATAGGCAGGTCTGGCGGAGAAAAAAATTATTTCAGTGGGTATTTAGGTTGGTAGTAATATGCCCATGATACGACAATCACATTTACTACTTCACTGGCAATTAGAAATTGCTGATCAAAGACAAGTCCATACTACAAAAATGTGATTGTTTGCATCTCAGCTGAGATGATAGACAGTTCATTTTATTAAGCTCTTTTGCGATTTCATCCAACAGC
>JAVJGG010000013.1:6195222-6229527 GCA_035590195.1 Aviceda cuculoides
AACAGCAAATTAAAATAGAATTTGGTTTTAATAATTATAGGTTCGTGCAGATCATTCATCTTGGTATGCCAAGAAAATTATCCTTTGAATGTAAGTTAATTAAATTCCCTGCTCAGTAAGCATTCAGGCAACATTTTCTTCCAACTTGTTCTTACTTGTGACCAGGAGGAAACCCATCAGGGTTAAATCTAGAGATTTATGTGCTGATTACTCTTTCAGCCAAAGTAATGGACTTATTATGAATCCTCTTTCTTTCTCTATACAAAAGCAAACTTTCTCCATTCAAACTAAAGTACACGTGATCAAGTCTCTGTTGATACAAATTCTTTTTATACCACAAACTTTCCCTAAGTTTTGGCCATGAGTCAGAGTTTTTGTTGTTGAACTGAGTTTGCTGTTGAAGTCTGTTTATTCCATTATTTAATTACATAAAAGTTATTTAATTAGATAAAGGTCATTAGTAACTGCACAAAACCTTTATATGATTTTTTTTTTTATCTCTCTCTATCTGGTAAAATTCTAAACAATGGTACCAGCCAAAAATGGAAAGCACCTTTCCTGGGGTATCAGTGTTTTTCTTCGGACACCTTCAAATGTAACTGACTGATTACCTCTAAGACAAAGATGAGAAATCAGTCTCCACATCTCGAAAGTAGGAATCCAACTGATTTTTTTTTTTTTCCTTATAGTCTACCATTTAATTTCTCTTGAGCCAAAGGCAAAGACATTTGTTGAATGTTTCATATAGTTGAATAGTTGAATATCTCTCGCTGGAGCCCTCCTCCCCAGTGGCAGACTACTCAAGCAGGATTCAGCTGTGACACACCTGTATCTAATGCCATTTTAGACCACAAGAAGTGTCCCATCTAGCAACCAGCTCCACTCCAGACGGGCACGAGCCTCCCCTCCACCCCTCTGTGTCGTAGGTGCTTGCTCCATTTCCCTTACAGCAGTACTGGTGGCAGGAAACTTGAGGTGGTTACAAGGTGCAGTTACAAGACGGCGTCTAGTCCGCCTAGCCTGAGAACCTAATTTATGTCTTAGTCTAGGCAGTAAATACCTTTATTTCCTATTCAGGCAATAGAGGCAGATAGGTAGAGCTCCTGAAGGAAAATATTACTACTGTATATCTCTGGGTAAGCACTCAAGTTACAGAGGCTGTGATCTACCCTAAATTTATAAAATAAGACTATTTTCTCACTTCAGGACTCTGGGAAGAAGACTGAGGCATCAATATGGTTTTTAAGATGTCAGAAAATTCAAAACATTGATGTGAAAAGCAAAAGTTGATTGCTTTCTCTCACTTGCTGGAATACGTCCTCCAGTAGTGACCTCAGACTGTTAAAGGACAGAATGCATCAAAGGCAAGCTTCTGCTACAGGCATTTGAGGAATAGTTTCCCCAAAAAACATACTGACACAAAGTGTGAGGCAGAAAAGCATTGTCCAATATTCATTTCATCCTCATTTTGGTCACATGAGTATCAGAGTATCAAATGAAGTATTTAAATAACACAGAAAAGTAATATCTTTATGTGCATATATAATGCAGAATTTTACTTCCTTTTTGTTGCTGCATGTGACCTTTAATTTCCTCTGTTGCACTGGGGGGGGGGGGGGTTACCATTTATTGAGCAATTCAGCCATGGCACTGAGTGACATGATAGCACATCAGAAAATTCCTGCAGCCTAATTTTATAGTCTCTAGCAAAGCTTTTTTATCTTGATCAGTTCTATTTCCATCAAGTGAGAGAGTAGGTTACCAAGAAAAAATAGCCTTGTCCGATTAACAGGTGTTACTTCCACCAGCAAGTACTCAAAAATTGGACCTTAATTGAAGAAACAGTCATAGAATTTTTTAAACAACCTTAAAAAAATTCCATAATGTGTGAAATCTGAATGTACTAGAACCTAAATACATGGCTCTGAACCCAGACATCCAGATTTAGCAAAGTACTTGTTTCTCTTTGCTGGCCAAGGCTCTAATGCCTCTTTAGTGCCAACAATTTTTAAAGTGTATTCTTCTGTATTTTAAAGTGGGAAAATATAATCCTTCTTCCCCCTGCTCCTGAGCTGTCCCATATCCAATAAATAACCCCTTTTTGCTAAAATTTTGCTTTAAATTAAAAAAGAAGTACAAATCCTCATTCTATAGTAAAAAAAAAAAAGCTTATATGCCAAAACAGTCTTCCCATTAAAAATTTCTAAGTTTGCTACTGACTAGATGGTCATGGATTTTTTGCAATGTGATGAATTTCTGCTAGAAAAACATCAGTGATCAGAAAGTATTGCCTTTGCCCCATACATACCAACTATCTCAAAAGCTTGGTATTTATATAAAGCTTATAGCATATAATTAGAAAACAGGTACTTTCAGAGATACTTATCCATTTTACAGAGCCTATTTGGCATTGTATCACAGTGTCCCTCAAACTTTCATCTGACAAAACCCATAGGTACCATCATTATCATTTAATCAATGGGTAGTTGAGGCAAAGGAAATTTCCGTGTGGTTTACTCAGGGTGGCAGAAGCAGCCCTTGGGCAACAGTACAGATCTGAGTCATGGTCTGACAGTGATATCCCAGGGATATTGCTGTCCTGACCTCTGCCTGGACAAATGACAACAACATTGTAATTTTAGACTGGTAGAAATTTACATATACAGACATCTTTTCAGATTTATTTTGTGTGGATGTGCTATGTTGCTTGCACTAATTCTCAGTGATCAGAGAGTCTCTTTACTAAGTCCAAGGAGCAAATTCTGTACCTCTCTTGCTGTTTCCAGCACTGAGTTTTGAAGAAGTTTGCTCAACTCATGCATTCTAATAGAGTTTTAAAGATAAAATATTACCATAAGGAATAAATAAGTCACAAAAAAAGGACAGAGGAAAAAAAAATCCAGAGAAGCTGAACTTATGCAGAGCTGGCTCATTCTCAAAAAAGCCAGTATTCCAATGGTTGAGATCTCATTCCAGAAACTCTTGCAATCCCATCCTAGGTTTCTTGTATCCTTGAAAGCATGATGGAAAGAAGTAGGTTATTAAACGTAGGAGCATTTCTGCTAAAACATGTCTAGGCAGATGTTAAAAGCTATAGAGCTGACAGAGAAAATACGCGAGACAGTAGCACTAACTTTACACCGATTAACTGCTGCCACATACCAGTTTTGTGGAGTCAACAACAAATGAACTACATTGTGTAGGAATTTGTTATGCTTTTTTAATTAAAGATGTGTTCATTTATTTCTTTTTGCTAATTACTACATACAGATTCCATTTGCATTTGGAAAAACAGCCCTTAGGTCCTCAAAATTCACTTTTGACAAAATGCTTTATGACAATGGCCCAGCAGAAAAATATGGTGCTATCGTATTCTTTCCTCAAAAGGTGCTTCATTTTTGTGGTTGCAATTATCCTACGCCTTAGTTATCTTCATTTCTAAGGATGGACTGTTGACAATGCTGTTTTTCACTGTAGGGCTTCATTTTTGTGGTGGCTGTAATTTGTACAGCAACTTGGCATTTTCTCAGATCTGTGTGGTTAGAGAAGCAGCACTAAGCAGAGTGTACACACCCAGAAATGTTAAAAAAAAAAAAAAAAGAAATTTAATTTTACAGATAAATAAACCAATGTGAAAAAAAATAAGAAGCCCAGGTCACAGAGCAAACTGAAGTGGATATCTTGTCTGGTAACAGGTCTTCTTTATCTGCTGGAACCACAGAAATCTCAGCGACTGTATCAATGACTGCATCAGACTCTCTATGCTATGGGTGCTCCAAGCCTGCTGTCGGGATCAACTTAACCCATCTCCTTCACTCCAGCTGAGCTGCAGAGAGCCTTCTAGGGCGTGTGGGACCCAACATGTCCAGGTATGTGAAGCCAGGCAGGCTGTACGAGGCGTGCACTGGAGGCCTGCAAGGCACTCATGAGTCAGAAGACAGAGATATATTGATATGAGACATCCCAAGATGTCTTCCTCTGGCATAGATGCTGCCAAAGGTTGTAAGAGCCCGCCCATATCTAGATGCTGTCTACACATCTCTGGGGATTTCTTTTTAATGCATTTTGGCAAGACCCTCAGCTGGGCAAATCCGAGATCTTCAATCTGCATGACGACTCAATCACCCTGACTCACTGACCTTCCCTGGTATTTTTGCCACTGCACATCTGCAGAAACTATGGCCAGGGGATTGCTCACTATGACCTGGTGCTGCATATTCATTCGTCTTACCTTCTAAGTGTTTGTGCCCAGAAATAAAAGCGCTGATGACTGGTCTATAGTTCTTTGGGATTTTTCCTGCATTTCTCTTCTTGAAGAAAGGCATCACAAGATCCTTTCTGCAGTCTTGTATAACTTCAACCTCTTTTCATAATTTTTCAGAGGAAACCATTAATGCCTCCACAGTCATGGGTCTCTCACCTGGTGCAAGAATGCCAATATGGAAACTCCTAACACGATACGAAACGGACAACATAGATTTATCCTAAACAATGTCATTATAAATAATTCCTTAGAGTAAGCACACCATCTGCTTTTCTGTGCCCCGCCAGCTTTCATAACTCTGATGGGAGAGGCTGCCAAGACAAATCTTGGCAGGTCCCACTGATACCTGGTAGGGTGCCAGCCAACAAATTTTGTCAGCTCAATCGAATTTCTTTCTTTGACAGCAAAACTGGCTTGTACGGTAGGATAACTGGCTTACAGGGTAGACAGGAAGAAGATGATATGATATGATATGTTATGATATGATATGATGTGATATGATGTGATATGATATGATATGATATGATGTGATATGATATATGTGTGGCTTTAATAAGCTTGTGATAATGCCTCGCATGACATCCTCATAAACAAAGAATGGAAATACAGTCTGGAGTGGTTGTCTGCAAACTAGAGTCACAAAACCAGTTAGGGTCATGACTGTCATTAGACTACAAGTTCACACAAAATTCAGTGGTTTATGCAAGTATTTGGGTTGCACAAAATTGTCAGTCTGTAAGTAGTCTCTCACAACCAGAATAAGTTTGAAAAAATGATGTCACTATAGATTAGGTGAATAAGCAGTTGAAAAAACTAAACTGAAAGAGTAGTTATTAAGGGTTCACTGTCAAACCAAAAGCACTCACCATGCGTGGTTCAAAAAAAATTCTACCTAACTAGGTAAAATCTTACCATTATACAAAATATTATAATTTATTATATAAATGTATTTAAAATTACTGTGTGTTATTATTCATTATATGTTATTTATTATATATTGTTATAAATAATATTCAATATTTACATAAGTGGCTTGAATAACAAGACAGGTAATTCATTTACAAACAAGACAGTTGCAAACAAAGTACATAAGGATCATTAACAAGTGTCATACATAAGACAGATGAGGTAATGATACTTCTCTAGGCTTTGAATCTTTGAATTCAAATTTTTCATTCAATTATTTATTGCATTTGTTTACACTGTAGCAATCTTCCAAAAAGCTGCAAACACTGCACTAGTTTGAAGCAGCAGCCACTTAGTAGAATGTATTTAGACCTTAAAATCTAAATAAAATCATGCTAAGATAAGGAAAGGTAATAGGAAAAAATAGAAGTAGAGGAAGGACTGAAGAAAGGGGCAGAGAATGAAAATGAATTGCCTTAACACTTTCTCTCGTTGTTTTCTCTTTAGAGAAGGAAACCACATGTTGACAAATAGCCATCATGTAGGATGTCTCTAGATTGTAGTGTGTGTATTTATTCCTTATTCATATATATATTTAACTAAATGACCTTAATGCCTTTGACTTTCCAAATGCAGGAAATAAGTACATGAACGAGAAGACAGATAGAGACTGGCTTTAATTATTAAAAATCAACTTTACCTTCCTAGAGATTATCAAACTCTTCTGTGGTATTCATAATTCAACTAAGGCATCGTTCACCCGACAGATATTTACAAACCTTATTTCCTCAGGTCCCTTCTTTCAGTAGTCTTTGTCTATCTGCCACAATTGCTCTTTCACGGGAGCGTGATCTGGCACTGCCTTCTCCTCTTCATATCAATTCTCTTCAAGCACAGGTGCTTTCCCAAGTCCCATTCATGCCACCACTCTGCTTGTGAGCCATCGGCAAACACCGAGGCAATTCAGAAAGAGAGGAGGATTTGGACACCTGACGGGTGTTAAACGTTTCCACTTATCTAGCAAGCAAGTCATAACAATTCATTGATGAATATGCAGCTTGGGTTTTTTTCAGTGATAAATGATGGCCTACATTACTGGTATCCTTGCATTTCTTGTCTCAGTAACATCATAAGGTGAACAGGACGCTGAACAAATAAAAGACATAAGGGTAGAAATAAAGCCTCAGTTTTGAGAGCTCTGTAGAATAAATACTCCATTTGTCTGCTCTGCGATGCCCTCTTAATGTTTCCAGAAAAAATTTTGCTCAAAAATACACCTTAAAAAATTAAATCTAGAGACTCACCAGGAAAGGATTGTGTTTAGCCAGTACCTACCAGAGAAATCAATGTACTGGAAAACATGAAGATTAGATAACATACTAGGTCTTTATACTCTCTGCTTTCAATCACACGTTTCTCCACTATATTATTTAACAGTCATTTGGTATTACAGAACAAGGCCATAAATTATTCCAAATGTCTCCTAAGAATACTGTTATTTTCTGGAAATAAAACACCCTCCACATTTCAAATCCAATTTGAGTAAATTTGTTAATGATGAGGAACAAATATGAGTACTGTTTGTACCAGCTCAGGCATCCTGCTTTGGAAAGTATATAGAGGGGCATAAATTTATAAGCTCCCATATTTTGTGAATATAGCTCTATAAACCGTTTGGCATGGTTGGCATGCCAGGAAAAGGTCAAAAGTTACAAGTCTAAACATAAAAACTAACAAGAGAGATTACAGAGTTCATTAAAAGTCAATCCTACCCTTGTACACAGGATCAAATATTTGCTTTTTTTGTTTTGTTTTATTGAATGAGAAAATGCATTTCTCATAACCATAACAATTATTTTTAACGTGAGGCAGAGTACCAAGCACTTCCACATATGAGCTCATACTAAATAAAGATGAGGCACAAAACAAAGCTGTTTCTGCTTTCCCTTCCTCCGTTACCCCGACTCCACAGGCCTGTCCCTCGTGCCGGAGCAGTGCTGGTGCTACCAGCCCCCAGGCAGAGGGAAGCGATCCTTGGCGGACGGTACCGGGATCAAATTCTTCCCTCGATTTCATATTCTGGGGCGGTTTCTTACACAAAAAAGATGTCTCTCAGGACAGTCTTTAGCCTGTGTTCTCCTGTCAAAGAGGTTACCATCTCTGCCTAGAAATAGTGCACTCGGGGCACAGCGTTCGCTCTAGCCAATTTGCCTGGCTGTGGTACAAGTGACAAGAGAGCATGAAAAAGTCAACATAAGTAAGAGTGCTGAGCCCTGATATACACTGAGTGCGAGCTGTGACAAGTAATATAAAAAGAACATAATTAAAGAGAGCTTCTGGGGGAAGAAAAAAAAGATAGGAAAGTTACCAAAGTCAACAAATCTGAGTTCTGAAAATAGAAAGGCCAAAGCAGACATATGTTAAGGGCTTAGTATGGTGAGGACATCCCCTTGACGAAGAAATGACACAGGTGTAGATGAGAAAAGGACAGGGAGAAGATTTCTCTGATAGTTTTATTTTTTGTTTGGGATTTTTTCCTAGAAAATGACCAAGGACCTTTTCTGTGGAAGAAAATACATCTTTACACTATTCTAAATAATTTCCCAGGAGTATTTCCACCATTTTAACTGCTGTTCATTCAACACATGCACACAGATAACACTTGGCATATCCCATCGACATGCCTGGGAACTGATAGGAAGCTGGCTGGTTTAGGCAGAGCTACACGACTTTGGAGGGACTGCAAAGCAAGATTAAGGGCTGTGCAGTTATGCTGCTACTGCTTCTTCTTGTCCATGCAAAATCTCAGACCGCTCTGAAAGCTCTGAAACACTTTGCTAAGTGTTGCTGAACACGGCTGTTATTTACTGGATGCTCTGCACCCAGATATGTTTTGCTAAAAATCACAGAGCTGGTGATTGAAGATGTCCCTGCTCATTGCAGGGGTGGCTGGACTAGATGACTTTTAAAGGTCTCTTCCAACCCAAATTATTCTATGATTCTATGTTCCTCTAAATTTACACCAGTATTTATACAAGTAAAACGAGACCACCAGAATGGAAAATTCCAGTCCAGGGTGTGAAGGCTTCCAGAGCAACCAAGCCTGTTTTAAGTAAAAAACATTTTGAACACTGATTACACTGGTCGTCTTGCCTTCCCAGCATTGCAGTATTATTTATCTCAATACTTTTGAGAGAGAGGGAGTTTTAGTGCACTCTTCTATACGTGTGGACAGGCACATACCTTTCCTTCTAGTGAGTGAATTCCTCAGATCCTGGAATTTCTCTCAGATGAAGCTGTTGAGCTTTTTATCTTTCTTATTATTTTTCTTTTTCTATTTCTTTGACTTTTTTTTCACCTTTTTCTTTCTCTTTCTCAATTTTGTTTTCAGTTTTTTTCTTTTTAATCTCTTTTTTCTTTTCCATCTTCTTTTCCTTCTTTTCCTTTTTCCTTTTCCTTTTTTTTTTTAAACTCTCAGCTGAGTTTCAATATATTAAACTAACAAATATTTCTATCTTTCTTTACCTGAAAAGTGTATGGTAGACACAAACAAGGCGTATAATAGACAGAAATCTGTTGCATATGTTTCAGTACGAAATGGTGTCTAGGTAACAAGTCTAGTTCTCCTACTGAAGAGTGAGAAGCACTAACTCTCAGCCTCTTTGGGCTGTTTCAGGATCAAAGAGGCTATTTGATCGCCTTTGGTGAATTAAGTGGAGAAGAACGACAAATCACTCATCAGTAAAAGATCTGTGGTCACATCTCCCCAGTTCCCACTGCAGGTCAGGCCAGTCACAGCCGTGCAGTCGGACCGTGCTTCTAGAACAGCAACCAGGGCGCAGGCCAGGTCCTGGGGCAGTTCCGCACATCCTGCATTTCCTAAGGAGGTGCCTTCAGGGATGCGCAGGGGCATTCCCGTTGCAGGTGCTGCTGGTGACAGAAATCAGCCATTAGCTGATCCTTGTTTGGTTGGGGTTGCTTTGTTGAGAAGAAGGAAAGAGGATGCAGGCACCTGTCTGAACAAGAAATAGCTCGGGATGTAGCATGGAGACCAGGGCGGGTGGGGAAAAAAAAAAGAAAAAAAAAAAAGACAGATGATTCAAAGTAACTATTTGCTGCTAGCAAGAAAATAAAAGATTCTCTTCTAAATACGTTTCCAGCACAGCAAGCACGAGTTGGCAACAAGACTCATATTCATAGAAGTTGGATGTGATTTTCTGCTTTTCAGTCTGAAAGTATCCCCCGCCAAATTTTCAAAAAACAATGTGAGGGGATTCAGAAGTCCCATAAGCTGGTGCTGCCAGTCCCAGCCCCATCAGTCACCGTGCACATGAAATTAACCTGCTTAGAGACTGGGTACAAAATGTGCTTTCAGAAAAAGCTGTGCATAGCCAGAGGAAAAGAGAAAAAAATTACATGGAAAGAAGTCAAAGGAAAACAAGACGTTAAATAAATAAAAAAATATATGTATAGCTCTAGAGCAGAAGAGTGTGCTTGAGACTGAAAACAATGAAACACATTTGGTCTGTGCTGTAGAAAAAGGACATGAAAGTTTTCAGACACACATATTCACCAAAGATTTCCTACCCAGTGTAGATATTTACATTCCTTTTTTCTTTTTTTTTTTTTTTTCTTTCTTTCTGGTGGGTATTTCACCGTTTTTTGGACCACCAAGCAACAGAAGCAAAGATAGTAGTGAATGACTCACACCAGACATTTCTAACCTATTAGTCAGATATCTGTTACGGGAATAAGTATTGATTCTGTGCCTGCCTAAATGAAAGATGTGTCTGATGGCTCATGAGGGAAGGTATGTGATATTCAAGGATCGTGGTTTTCTCCAGTAAATGTACGTGTCTTTCCAGGCAGAGGTTCCCAGACTGTGCTGTACATACTGCTGGTGGTGTTGGAATGGTTTCAGGCCAGCTCTGCACACGATGATCACCAAATCAATTAAATTTAGGAGTTCTGCTTTAGAGGGAATCACTACAGCTTGCTGGTGGCAGCCAGGGGAGTAGGTCTAGCTCTGTCCGTACTGAGCCGGTCTGTCCACAGGAACGTGTTCACACCAGAATTTAACAACTGATCATCAGTGATTCCCTACGTGGAGGCAGGAATGACAGCCACAGAGCAATCAGCTATCTAGGTCGCCGATGGGTGGGATTTGCCGGTGTGGAGATAGTCCCATGATAACTCAGGGAAGAGGTGAGAGGAGATGGGGATAGTTCTGGTCTGGGAAAGCAGAGTGAGAGATAGAGCAGCGAAGAAAATAGGTGTGCTAAGGGAGAGGAAGATCCCAAAAGAGTGAAAGAGGCTGACCCCCCCCACCGCTGTGTACACACGCCGCCTGGCAGAGAGCCACGAGCTGTCTCCGTGCAGGAGGTACTCAAGGGAATAAATGCACAAGCCCTGTTTTGAGGCTCTGACCCCAATTAACTCTCCTCCATTTACTTCAAAGAGACCAGTCACATACTTGGAATTAAGCAAAGGCTGAACTGTTTTCCTAGATCAAGACCCAAAGTGCTAAATGGTTAATATGTGTTTATAGCTTTATTGTACTGTATTATTTAATTATTAGCTCACTTACTGACTAGCAGAGTCATGTATATTCAGTCCTATGTGTTATTAACATCCCTTTGTGACTCTTGGATTTGTTCTTTCCACAGCTGAGACTGTGGAATTCCAACTTATCTGAAATCCTTGCTGTAAGATTGTAATGTCTGCTTAACCATTTGCACTTGAAGTCCTTACTAGAGTAATTCAGTCTTCTTTTAGGACTTAGAGAGAATTGCTACTGGTGTATAGGGAACCATTGCCATGAGAAGACAAAGAATTTGGGGTGGTTTGTTGTTGTTTTTTTTTTTCTTTTACAATGCTTTAAGTATTATATATATATATTAGTTTTTATATAGCTATAGCTTTTTTTGCTAAATGAAAAAATTCTGTGCATGTGTGTATGAGAGGAGAGCTTGATAAAGAACAAATATGGCCTATTCATTTTAATCACAATCATTCCTCTTTCTACAGCATTTATTATGTCCTTGATTCAATGTTCTTCATAAAATCAATTCAAATTAATAGCATTCACAATGTCACTTTAACATTGGAATGAAAAAACAGGAGAATAGGAATCAAGTCATGCTGGATACTCTGACTTGTATAAGTCTGTATCCTTTCTTTGGAAGAAAGATGTTCCTCTATCTGCAGATTTATTAAGAACAAAATGTATGTGTGCTAAGGCAGAAAATCAACAGCATTATCTAAACACAAGTTTACACAATAACAAACTTCGGTTCCTTTAATATCTAAGAAGGAAACCAGTTGCAGGCTATAACTCTGGAAGGTAAAGTCAAAGCCACATTAAAGCTTAAAAAAAAAAGTATTTTCTATCACTAATTTGAAGTTTTCACTTGTTTCTTTCAGCATTTGTTTCTCCTGGGTGCCTTTGATGTGCTACTGTTTGTTGCTCCATCTGCTTGCAGGATCCTCTGTACATATATTAAGGAAACCGTGTTCCGACATGTCAGGCAACTTTGATTTCAGGGAACATGGACACTTACACCCCACCAGTCTCAAGAGGCAGACCACTATTTAGCGCAAACAAGCTTTCTCTGATGGTTTGAAATCCATCTCTAAGCACGCTCTGTACAGCGAGCGAGGCCAGGCTTTTCATCCCCCAGTGAACTCACACGGGTGAATTATCTCACGGACAACAGTTATTCGTGTTGCTACACGAAGTGAGAAAGTAGCATGCAATAGACCCGGGGGATGAAATCTTGCACCCTTCTTTCCTTGGAAGAAAAAGAAGAGTGGAGCAAACTCCCAGGGAGGAACAAAGGTCTGGAAGAGACTACATGAATCATCGAGTCCATCCCCTGTCCACAACCAGGTAAAATACTGCTGGATCAAAGAACTCTACTCTTTCCCACACTGCAAAACCCTCAGAGTATTTCCCAACATCTTATAATAATTTCCAGACCTTTACTACAAAAAGAGCTGTAGTCAACATTCTTGGCATCTCCCCACATCAGAAATTTTGTACTTTCAATAAAAATGCAAAGATCCTTCCTAATCAGAGCTGGGGAAAAATTCTTTCCTGAACCCATCATGACGATCGGTCTAACTCTGGTTACAGGAGCAAGAGACAGCAGACAGGCATGAGAGAAATGTCTTGAGCCCTAGCTGTGCCGGAGCAGTACGAGGTAATGAGAGGCAGGGGAGAGAAAAAGAAATCTGTCCTCCTACCCACCAGGTGCTGGTGGGAGGCGAGACAGATGCTTTTTGCTCCTTTGCTCTTTATTTTGGAGGGAAAAAACCTCACATGCCCTATTAAGGCCATTTGCCACAGTTCCCAGGAGTACTTATCCCTTCTTGGCACAGGGCGTATGCTGTTTTTCAGTCTCATGCAATTCTTGGTAAGTCCTGATCTTCTTGTGTATTGCCCTATATTTATCGCTGCAGCTATGCTTCACAGTGCCAACGAGAAAAGCAATGTCCCAGACCCTTCAGCTACAGAGTCATCAGCCCCAGGTTCAGGCAGCCAACCTCAGAGCTACTCTGAGAGCCCAAAGAAATGGTTAAAAGCTGTCCCAGACCCACTAGATGGCATTACGTATGGCTGTTACCAGCCCTTGCAAACCTGAGCCAAAGATTAGCGTGAGCCCAGCAGCTTCAATCTCAGCTCCGTGGCTTTGTTTTCCAGGACAAGTCCCCCAGCCTGGAACCTCACCCAGCTGTTCCGTCCATTCAGCAACTTTTGGGTTCCCTCAGTCACTCTAAATTAGTGCTCTTTCAAATAATTACCAGATTTTTTTTTTTTTTTTTCCCCCTTTTCTCAAGAAGCTCCACGATTATATTTTTCCAGTTCCTGGATCTTGCCCAAAACATTCCAGAGGTTTCAAGAAATATTTAGAAAGTCGGTAAGTCTGAGTATCCTGCCTGGCTACTGTGTGGTGTGTATACGAGTGGAAGGGTACAAACTTCAACCGAGCCTCCCAGAAATGCTGCAGATTACAGGAATTTTGACGTGACCCTAACTTTCCCTCTTGGTTGCACCAGTTCTGCTCCACAGGCTCAGTCTGGTTTCCAGTGAAATCAACTGGGGAGGAAGGTTTCCACTGGGATCACTGAGAGTTGGACAGGGGCCTCTATCAAGTTTCCAAACACTGAAAATGAGTGTACTGGCATTTGGTAAATCTTTCTCCCTTTTCTGATCAAGGTTTCTACCCTTACTGTGAGCAGCATTTGCTGGTTTATGCTCACAGTGAAAACTGATGGGACTGCCATTTTCAGTCTGGAGAGCAGCACTTTTTCTAAGTGCATTTTTCTAACAGAAATGGGAGTTAAAGTCTCCTTCTTTCTCTTTCTCTCTGCTTCTATACACTATTTCCTCATAACCTGCTGTCTCTGGCATCTAAAAGTTCCTCTTGTGTTGCAGCTTCAGCACAGCTGAGCCTTTTTTTTCAGTCTTTGGAACACTTTTTTGTGTCTCCCTAAATAAAAGTGATATTTGAAACATCTCTTCTTCATCCTCTCACATCATTATTTACTCCAATAAAGTGCATTAGGCATTTTCCAATTCTGCCATTCAAGATTCAGCCACAAACTAATCCATAAACCATGCGCAAAATGTGCAAGTTGAACGAATATCAAGCATTCCTGGGCCTCACGCATTTGAAGTGGTCCTTCAGAGAAAGCCTCCATGGCTAGGCAGTGCAGGTCAGCAAAGCCCTGCGAGGAAGGGCAAATACGGTCATCAAGCCCTCAGCTGCTAATTATTGCCCCTCATCTGAAGGCTACTGCCTCCAGGCAAGGCAGACATAGTAAGTGACTGTAGGAGGGTTTTTAGACCTCCCTCATGTGGATGCCACAGCCTGCAGGAGCAGGAGATAAGCCAGATATCCCTCTGCTTATCAAGGGTTTATCTGGAGATAGCCCTGCAGCTAAACCCTGGATAAAAAGTGCAAGTTGGAGAGTGAAAAGTGAGGAGCAACTGTGTGAGACTAGGAATAGAGTTCTGTGCCCAACTCACAGGGTGACTGCGGGTAAAACCCCCAAAAGGTGCAAAAAAAGATAAAAGCATTCTGAACTCCCCTCTTTTTTTCTTTTTCTTTTTTTTTTGTTTTTGTTTGTTTGTTTGTTTTACAGCTGACTGCCCCCAGGTGTGCATGGAGCCTGCACAAAACCCAACATTGTCACGAGAAACTCCAGAAATTTAGAGGTGTATCTGGACACAAATTTTAGGGTTATGGGCAGTTCAGTACAGTACTATGTCACAGCTTTACAGATTATTAAAATTGGCATTTCTCTTTACTGGGCAACAAGCTATTAAAAATAAAAACAAAAAACCCCGACCCAAACACATCCCCCAAAACAGTGTATCTAGTCAGGTTTCCAAATGAAGAATGGTTTCAGATATGGGCATGATGAGGTTTTGTAAGCTCAGCTGAGCTGTACTCGCAGTAAGACCTGGAGGAGCAATCCTTGAGACAGCTTGATCTCCAAATGTAGGTTAAAGTAGCTTTAACTTGCACAAACTTGTAATAAAGTCCAGAGAGGACTAAACAATAACATATTCTGGATTTTACGTATCCTATGGGGTAGGATTTACTGTAGCGGTGCAGAAGCCAAAACTTGATCCCCATATCTTCCAATCCATCCATGTAACAACTTCTTCCCAGTTATGAACCTATTCACTCCAGAGATGACGGGCACATCTCACTTCTGTATTTTCTCTACACCAGCAGCAAATAATTTTGATGGCAATTTGTTTAACGGCCTTTGCAACTGCCAGATAATTCCTGGCATCTCTGAACATAATTTTTGAGAACTCTGGGTCATAAACCAGGGTCAAAGTAGTTTGCCTCAGCATTCCTTTAGATCATGAACTTATGTCTTCTTGCAGCGTTGTATGGTCTGGTTTGTAAGCTTGTTTCATAAGTTTGTTTGCTTCTTAAGAGAAAAAGGTATTTTGGAAAAAAAAAAAAAAAGAGAAAGGAACCACA
Source organism: Aviceda cuculoides (assembly GCA_035590195.1). Taxonomy (NCBI): domain Eukaryota; kingdom Metazoa; phylum Chordata; class Aves; order Accipitriformes; family Accipitridae; genus Aviceda; species Aviceda cuculoides. The sequence goes on from JAVJGG010000013.1 coordinate 6,210,397, forward strand.
AATATAAAAAACATTGCCATATTCACTAGACCTTTAAAGTAAACTTTTCACATATGCTGACAGCTGTGTGAGAATAGTTTGTCCTCAAAGACAGAAAAGCTAAACAAATATTATGAAAATAGAAGCTGTGAAACATCAGTGGTAGTTTTCCATAAGATAACTAATTGCATGCCTGCATGTTCACATTTTGTTCTGTGTCCTTTTCCACTATTAATGACTCATATTTAAACAGTGTAGAGAATATGTATTCACTTCTCTTGTAAGTTCTTGTTTGGTGCTCTAATGAAGTAATTAATAAGAGCATGTGATATTACCAGGAAAGTACAAATAAAACTGGTTTTTGATGGTGAGCCTGCGGGAATCCTCCCTGAGCTCAACGTGCACATGGAGGTTTTATAAGCAATTAAACTCTACCCCTGAAAATCCTACCTTTAAAGCTTTTGGATCACCTGTAGGCTTTTATAGTCAGCTGCAATTAATAAGTGTAGAAGCTTGTAGGAAAAGCTCAAGCAAGGAAAAGGAACACTGAAGAAATAAGTGCAAATACACTCAACCTCTTCCCTGTTAAAGTGTTACTTTTCCTGCTGTGCTGATGCTGCTTTAAACAGACGCTGCATTTGAAACTTACTGGCAGGATTATGAGGCAGCACAGAAGGTGCTTCGTCACTTCCCATGCTGCAGCAAAAGAGCTAAACTTCAAGAAATATGACAAATGGTACAAAGTATTCTACAATGGAACAAGTTCTCCATGGGATGGAACCATTGGAAACGTTTTTTTGAACACTACAATATTTAGGCAGTGGCTTTAAGAGGTATAAGACATGAGCCATGCTTCTGTGTGCGTGCTGCAAGTTAACACACCATATCCATCACCGCCCTCTTCCACCTTTGCCTCGCAGCAGTACAGACATCCCCAAGCTTTCTCTGCTCCTTCTCGTGTGACCCCAGCAGCAGATTATTGCCCTCCACGCTCCCCCTCCGAAAGGTCCAGTGACTTGACTTGCTGGCAGTAAGAGCACAAATGAGTTGCAGCCTCCCGTTGTCATCGCTTGGTACGGCGCATCTTTTGTAAAGTATGACAGGGAACGCCTGTTCCCCGTTAATGTCGTGGCTGAATCCAGTCCTGACAGCCTTTGAACTGGGAGACGTAGGACACTGGGAAGCTGCCTTTGCCCATTTGCCATTGTACACCTGGACACGAGGTCAGGGAGGAGGCCAGAGTGTGCAGGGAAGGAACATTTTGCATCCTCATTTGCCACTGCACAGGCACAGAGCCCAAACCACAGGCAGACGTATCGTCCCTTAAATACAGACTGTCCTCGACTAAACCTGCCAAGACAGGTCTCGCTATTCTTTCCTTCACAGCAGCGTAACACTGCTGAGTTCAACAGATCAAGTGAGAAAACTCAGATCCAGTGTGTCTACGCTATGATTTGTCCGCGGCTATAAACCACAGGCGGCTGCAGGCTGCGTCTGTCAGCACGTAAACGTGACTTCAGCCGGTGTTCGTCGCGGCAATGCGGCTTGTTTAACAAGTTACGTGTATCACAATTACCGTTGAACACTCGCCACCGCAAAGAAGCTGGTGGCGATACAGGCTCGACAGCAGCGATTATCTTCTTTGCCTCTGGAGAGACAACAGGGTGGGCAGTCTCTTCGGAGCCGCCGGCTGCGGTTTCTCCTTAGGTAGACCAGGAGAAGGTGCGGCAGAGATTTTTGGAGCCATGCTTTGTGCATCCTGTCGCAACCACAAGCAAAGCAAGCACACGTTTTTCATAGCACCGCTAGCCTGCTACTCCCTTCATTCCTGCGGAGCGCGGTGCTCCGAGAGCACCGACAACGATCCCTGCTTAACCAGTAGGAGAATACATCACTGCTGAGCCAGCTGCCTGGAAATGTTAATGCTGCTCTGTGGTTTCTTCAGGACTCCGGGCCAGCATTTACCTCATCAGATGTATCTTTCCTTTGCTGCTCTATCCCAGTCTGCTCTCTATTCTCAGTGCAATCTATTTTCCGTGAGTGACAAGCCTGAGGGTCCCTAAAGGTAGTTAAAGGAAAGTAGGATGCAAAATTAAATACAGAGGGTATATGGGAAGGCAGGGGGGAAAGAAACGAAAAATACACCCACTGCTCACACGGGAAATCCTGGCCCCAGGGGAGGAGAGCAGGCACGGGGGCCGGGAGAGGAGCACAGCAGGACCGAGGAGGAGTCCTGGGGGTGGGGGGGCAAACAGCTGAAGATTGCAATTCCAGCTGAAGCTGATGAGACTGGAGAGGAACTGAAGCTGAATAAATTTACAGAATCTACAGAAGCAAAGTTAGAGCCCTGTAGCCATCTTTTTCCACAGAGAGACTATTATCATCCTTGTTTCACAGGTGGAGAAACAAAATGTTGAAGTGATTTGCCTTTGGCAGGTTTGGAGCCCAGGTTGCTCCAGCCCTCAGGCATAGATGTAACCAAGAGATTTCTGTTATGTCTATTACCTTCAGGTGACTTGGAGAACACTGATTAAAGTGACTTTAACTGTGCAAGACTCAAAATTCAGATACCAGATGGGGGGAAGGTCTCTTTGTATCAAACCTTGGCTCTGACCTCCACCTTGCTTTCTTTGCTTCCCTTAAAACAAAATTAAAAAAAAAAATAAAATACAGCATTAAAAATGTATGAAAGGAAGCAGGAGAAGGCCAGTCCTGGCTATTTCCCTGTACGTATGTAGTTTTTGGCTTAGTGTTTTTAGGCCCATGCTATGACTCCATCGAAGGGTCGATAAATCTAGAACTCACTGGGATTACATGCACATCACCTCCACTCTGCGGTTTGCGACCGATACACCCACTAGCTACTACGGCCATCAGCGTGTACTTTGCCTTCAGCAATGAAAAAAACTGGGGCTAGCTCTCAGCCTGTCAGCCCGATTCCCCTGTTTGGTCAGACGATCTGCAACGCTTGCACGTGACAGCTTGGTGCGCGACCCACTGCCTCTTCCCTTGTGACAGTACATGCGTCGGCAATAAACTTCCCGTTCATAATCCAGCACAGCCGTTTGATGTGGTTAACCAGCTGACTAACCTTCTCCATTTCTAGTTTTTCAGAGCCTCTGGCGGGTGCTGCCCAAGCTCCTGTCTCCCTTTCCCCCACCTCACAAATAGCAGGGAATTATCTGGTGTAAATAGACGGGTAGTGTCAGAAATATGACAAAGAAGAAGAGAGATGCTGCGTACAGTCCGAAGCAAACGCCGTCTCACTGCCTTTCCAGTATATGCTCATGCCTTTGTGCTACTGTAATGGTGCCTTGAAAATGGACCTTAATTTCATAATGATATATGGCAATAGTTTTTTCCTGACAAGCAACCATGACTGCGGTTGGTAAGCATCTATTTGAAAACGGAAAAGCTAAATAGTCCTTACAGTAATTAAGTCTCAAAGGGTTTTCTCTTCCTACTGCAAGTCCAAAAGAGAATCAGCTTCAAAACACATCTTAAATATTTCAACCATGTATTGGTAAGGGTATTTCTCACTAAGGGCTGAGGATTCAGAATATGGGGATATCGATTACATCCTCTTTTAGCTTTCCACAGGAGGTTTCCAAGGAGGTGGCTGACTAGAACTGAATAGACAACCGCATTTGTGCTGAATAGCTAGAAAGCAAAGGAAACCCATTATGTGGTTTCTAAAAACTTTTGTGAATTGTGGAAAAGATGTGTAATTTTTCTGCTGAAAAAATGCCATCATAACTATCTATATGTTCTTTATTTCACTCCAAGAATTTTCAACAATGAATGTCTTTCATATAAATAAATAAATAAATGGCAGCATCACTATCATGAAATACATTTATAAATGAGCTTACTACTACACAGCTGCTCTAAACACCATGTATTACATGTAAATAATTACCTTTCCACTCCTGACAGGTGGGGTTATAAAAATGATTAAGATAAATAATGTTGGTTTGAGGGGTTTGGGGATTTTTGTCTTTTTTTGGAGAGTCACACTAAACCATTCCACAGACACCTTTGGGCTTGCACAACATATGGCCCCATCTGTGTTCACTTTTCAGAATTACTTCCAGACACAGACGGGAATAGACGTGGAGTGGCCATTGCCTTGGGAGTTTGACCTGTAACATAGGCACCTCACTCTTATCACCCTTCACTTTCGACTGATCGTGCATCAGTACCCTTTACATCTTTTCTTTTCTTACACATGCCTGTTCATGTCAGAACTGATTCTTTTTGGTAATTACACTCATCTTCAGATTCCCTTCAAGATTAGAAAAACATTTGCTTTACTTCTGCCTTTCAGTTCGCTGCCTGCTTTGGATAAAGCTGGGTATGGAAGTATTAAAATACCAGGGGAAAGCCTGCTGTCACAATGAGTTTGATCCAAAGTCCTTTGAAGGCATTCATAAACAGTGGTTCCCAATTATTGCTTTTGGGCTTTGGATCCACCCATGGCTTTCTACTCCAACAAGAAGCACAAGTATTAAAAAGTTTTCAAAAGATTCCTCTGATGGGATTACCAGTTTGATTTCCTGAATAATGCTCTCTGAAGAGTCAGATAAGCATGTCACCACTTGAAAGCTCTCCCTATCACCTCAGGCCAGAATTAAAGCTGCTCTGCAGTCATGGTGCTCAAGGTTTCACAAACAGTAGATAATTTCAGCTTACAACCAAGCTGCTCTTTGGTCTCTCTCAGCTGAGAAAGGATACACTATCTTTATTCTAACACCAGAGCCATCTGCTGCTTTTGAAAACATAGTCTTCATTATTGGAATGATTTGAATTCTGGTGCAATATTACTGGAACAGTCTTGGCATTATTTTGTGCTGCAAAGAAGGCTCTTGGACAATTGCTCATTTGTTATTGCCATCTCCTGTTTCTAAACCAGTATGTTTCTTCCCAGTAGTCAGACAGTTTATATTTGAAACGTATCATCTTAATGGAGGTCCCAAATTTTGTATCCACAGTCATGGAGTGCAGTGACAGTTCATCTCATAGAAAGATGACCTATAACAGGTAGACACACACGTACATATATATATATAAATGTGCATACACATGCACACGCACATACACATATACAAAATGTGCAACTAACTGTTTACACACCTAGTTTCTTTTCCACAAAGTTTAGGCCCCCTAAGTTATTTGGCTCTAAAAATTTGAATTGCCTTTGGAATATTGTATAGAGGACTAGAGGAATCAGTAGACAATTCTTTAATATTTGGTTCTGAATCTGAAATGCTATTACCGTCTGAGGAACATTTTGGTTTTGTTGGTCAAAACCTGTACACCTTCACTCATGGCTCAGTCTGCTAAATTCAAGTATGGTGCCCTACAATGATGCATTCTATATCATGTTCCCTTTTAAAACTAAACCCTAGGAAATGCTGCACTGAGTCTGCATGACATGCAGGAATATATTGTAATGAACAGAGTGGAATATTAAGTAATGACACAGAATTTTCAAATTTTAACCCAAGTGCTTTGCTGAGCTGATGCAATCAAGGAACTACTTCTTCCAGCTCTAGCTGAACACTGTACTTGGACTTTGTTGGTTTATCTGCCTTCTTTGGGAAGTCCTTTTCTTTGAGAATATGCAGAGTAACCACAGTCATTGACGGGGCGGTACAAGAAGCCAGGATCCCCGAGTAGTCCTCTGAGCAATACCAAATGCATATATACTATAGATTCTCCTGGTCAGTTATTACCTGGGACTTGTAATAAGTCAGAATGCAAAATACCATTATAGTTTGATTGAAAAGATTACTTAGATGTTCTGCATTTCCTGATTCTGTCTGGAAAGAAATGTGACAGCCTGGGACAGACTTCTAATTCTGCTTTTGCACCTGGGAGGTTGGCCTTTATGCAGGCGCGTATACACGGAGCGAGGCAAGCCTCCGGTCTCGCACAGACAGACACACAGCCACAGGCACACAAGGGCTATTCAGCTCTTCAGGGAGGTCTGCTCTTCAAACAGCTGCTCCCATCCTCTCCAAAAGAAAGATGGGAACTAGATGGGAGCAGCCTACAGGATGGAACCAACCAAGGGCTACCAGGTGGAATATCTTCTAGTGGTTGTCATCTAGTCTTTAAAATTTTGCTTTAGTGTCAGTGATTAAAAATTAGGCCTATAAATCTCACACAATACCCTAAAAGAGGCAGCACATATTATTAAACATCATAGATTCACATAAAAAGTAGATTATTTTTTTTTTAATGCTTCTAGGAGATTCATCAGGTTCTAAATATGAGCATGAAAGAGTTTCCAAAATACTTTCATTTTAAATGCAAAGAGGCTTTGATCAGTCTACTGTTTTGATTAATAATTGAAGAATTTCCACTAAAGAAAAAAAAATTGTCTAAACGAGCTGCACTGCAGTCTTGTCCTTTGATAAGGCAGGGGAAAATGGACAAAACTTTGCATAATTAGCAACAGTATCTCAGAAATGAATAGCTACAGAGGAACAATTAAGTTGTGTTTGGCTGGAGCCATCTGTTTGCCACCTTCCTGCAACCATTCATATATCCCCATCACTCAATGAATACCACAAGAAAAGGATGTATTTTTAATGTCTCCAAGCAATCATGGCTCCCTTGGTAAAGCACAGGTTAAGTTCAGCATCACAGACGTCACATTATTTTTTCCCACGATATAAACATTTTTTTCCTATGAAATACTATTCTTAGCATTCTCAGTATTTCTTCCTTTGGACACAGTAAAAAACCCTGTATAATCAGCAGCATCAAATAGGGTTTCTTTCTCCTCCACCGTCAGTGGCATTGCTAATTTGCTTGTTGAGTTATTCCTTCGCTTGAAATTACTTTAGGAAATCTTTACTTGTCCTTTTAACAAATAGCACAGAAAGTAAATGTCATCCAACTCAAACTGTTGCCTCAAAAAAATATAGAGCAAACAACTAGTTGTTAGCTAATAACACTGAGGAGTGATACATCAAAGGAGTAGAATTTACACCGATGCCTTGTCTTGATTAGAGTGCTCGAGTTTAATTCAGCATGCCACTATTTCCTGCCAGCTGTTCTTCTTCATCAGTAACAAACCCTCCTTAGAAGCTGTTGATACTGAACACATGGACCCAATTAAATCTGTAATGAAATTTACTTACTTGCAGTTTCAGCCCTGATGTGGTCTCTGATTCATTCACCAAAAGGTTTCCATTTACCAAAGGAGACATTTTCATTTGCAGTGGAACCCCTGAAGTTCAACCAGTTACTGGCATCTATCGTAAAGTGAACAAAAAAGGCACTGAAATATCATTTGGTGGAGACCCCCATTTTGCATTTTGAGGCACCTAGAAAAAACTATAACCATGCTAGTTATAAAGCTTTGACCTGTTCTAGTCAGTCTTGAGTCATGGGTTAGGATAAGAACATTTGTTAAATACTACTATACATATAATATTTTATGTTATGTAAGTATGCATATACAGAGAGAACGTGTAATACATATAATGCTGACCAAAGGTATGCCAAATAAAACACCTGAAAAGATAAACTAACAAAATACAAAGTAACTAAATAATATGATCACTTTATTCCTCCACAGTTCAAGGTCATGATAACGAAATGCATGTGATATCTGCACACCTCATTCTGCCAGAAAACGTTTATTATTATCACCATCACAGTTTGTTTGGTTATCCTTTTACCTTTGAGGCAGATTGTAGCTCCAATGTAGTTGGCTGAGATAGAGTTAATTTTTGTCATAGTAGCTGGCATGGGGCTATGTTTTGGATTTGTGCTGGAAACAGTGTTGATAACACAGGGATGTGTTAGCTACTGCTGAGCAGGGCTTACCCAGAGCCAAGGGCTCTTCTGCCTCTCACACCACCCTGACAGCAAATAGGTTGGGGTGGGCAAGAAGTTCAGCGGGGACACAGCTGTCCCCAACTGACCAAAGGGATATTCCGTACCATATGACATAGTGCTCAGCGATAAAAACTGGAGGGAAAGTTTGCCAGGGCTGCCATTGTTGGCTGGGCAGCAGTCAGCTGGTGGTGAGCAACTGTGGTTTGGGGTTTTTTGCGTTACTGTTTTTCTTTGGGTTTTTTAGGGGGTGGGAGTTTTTTTGTTTAGTTTTTAATTATCAAACTGCCTTTATCTCAGCCCGTGAGTTTTCTCACTTTTATCCTTCCAACTCTTTTCCCTGTGCCATTGCGGGGAAGTGAGGGAGTGGCTGCGTGGTGCCGAGCTGGCGGCTGGGGTTAAACCACAACAACTGCTCACACAGCAAATAACTAGGTTTTGTTGTCGTGGTTGCTGTAGCATCTTGCTGTGAACCAGAACTTCACTGCACCCATAAACACCTTAAAAATGGTAAGTCGGCTTTCATATTTCTCTTTAAGGAGAGGGACAACAGTGGAAATCAATAGATGAGGGATCACAAGGAGGTATAAAACTGGTTAATGTCAATATTATTGGAAGTGGTATTGGCAAACATGCTATGCTTCTGGAGGCAGACACTTAACTGAGGCAGCAAAAGCCCTGCTGTTTGAAAACATGGGGCTGGTACAAACGGCAGCAGTCTTTCTGACATGTCCTGGACTCAACAGCACACACGGTGCTCAGAATGAGGAGCTGTGTCCTCCAAGCACACTTGCAGATTACTAACACCCTGTTCCCTCTCTTAGGAATCACCCCCCTACCCTGCCCCCAAAAGTAATAAATATCAAAGCACATGAAGAAACTCAGAGAAAGCTTCTGAGGATAAAAAACAATTATTGAGGTTCTGACTAAAGCTTTTATCTGATTAAAAGACAACTGTACGTATTTAATCCAAATAGTGACAGGAGAAAATGAGGAGCTGGAGAGATATATACACACAGGTTTTTCTGTAGCTTGACCTCAGATTTCAGAAGAAAAGAAGGGGTAAAGTTAGATTCTAGCATTTATCCAGAGCTTCAAGGAAAGGAAAGTATGGATTAGAGCAAAAGTCATAAATATACCTCTCCAGGGAAGCCTTTACCAAAAGGGAATCTGAATAGGTGCAAAACCACATTACAGGAATACTTAATAGGGACAATCTATTTCAGATTACATAGACCCTTCTTACCTCTTGAAAGGGTAGTGACAGGCCTTATACCATATCAGCTTCTGGAGGCTGTGATACCTACAACTGGAGCAGGCAAAGACAGCAAAATGAGCTGTATCAGGAGATGACGAGAAATCAAAGCACCATCAGCAAGCTCCAGGACGGAGGCAGAGCATTTAATTTCTAACAATGCCTTGCTGGTAATTGCAACAAGCTGATCCCACTTCTGTCTGGGATGCAGCTGAGATATCACTGACCTGCATTACACGTCATTGAAAAGGGAAAGATCTAAGTGCAGTTTATGATTATTTGCACTCAAGAGGGTGCATCCAAGGTGGTGATAATTGCCCATAACCTTGAGGATATGCAAGAGCTTTAACAGCTGTGATGTAGAAGGAAGTTGCTCAATGAATAAGCAGCTGAAGGCTGGAAAATAATTTGATTATTTCTTTTTTACCACTTAGATGTTTGATACCGCAGAGTGCTACTACACTGCAATAGCTTATATGGTCTGACCTGCCTGGAGGCACTGTAACTTTCTTTAACTCACAGCCAAAAACAAGAGCACCTGTCTGCTTACAAATTAATTAAGCAATGGTAAAACACCACCCAATAGAAAAAAGTTTATGAAGATATCCACTGAAATGACCCTTTCCTTGGGATTTTTCACTCCTTCACACATTTCTGTATTTTTGTCTCTCAGCTCCTGAGAACAAGCTCCTTCCTTCTTGTGCTTCTGTGTTTTGTAGAGCATCCAACTGATGGTAAGTAAACACAAATAAGAAAAGAACCTTTCAATTCAGGTTGGAAGCTGCTATGAGAGAACTGGTGGACTTCATTATTTCTACACCATTTATGTAGCCTCTCAGCCTCTGAAGAAGCATCCCTTACCAATAGTCTGGCACAAAGTGTAAACTAGTTATAAGTTGTTTTTCCCATTATCGTGGCTATCTTCTTTGCTTTCCTGAATAGGATGTTGCATTCTGGGGCCAGAGAGAATTTTTCTAGCTATTTTTATGCTGGGTGGAAAAAAGCTCTCTTTGTTTGCTTGCTTTTGTCACTGTTATTTTATATGGTTGTACTGAATGCTTTTGCCAGTGATTTGGGATGGCAGTCTGTGGGGTGTCGGCAGTGGATAGTCCTTACTGGCCTGTGCACTCTTAATCTTTCATCTGCGTGCCAAGTACAGAACACAAGAAGAGTAAGCTGGAAATGCTATTGGTCTCCAGCATGGGAATGCCTGTCTTTGCCGCAGGCAGCTTGCAAAACCATATTTGTTTATAAGTTTATACTTGCCTTGTTCTTTTTCTTTCCCTTTTCTTCCATGTTCCATTAAAAAAGGAAGCTACGACAGCCATCCAACCCACGCTTGCTCCCTGGTTAAGCATCTCAGCTTTTATGTTTCCTACCGTTGACACCAAAGACAGGATTTTGGTAGCTGCCTAATGGCATCACATATGCCTTAGAGAGTTCTGCCCATGTGGTATACCCCAGCACCACATCAGAAAGGCATCTTTCTGCAGATCTTGTGTTGTGTGTGCCAACCCCGTGGAGATGTGCCTCAGATACTGCAGAGCACTTAAAATGGCTATATATTTAAAAACCTAAAACTCTTTCCAAAAATAAATCTTTCTAATATGACACAAGGGGGGGGCAGGGGGAAGAAGAGGAAAGAAGAGCATGCAAAAATGTTGAAACCCAAAGCAAACTGAGCTGGCTCTATCTTCCTTGGAAATATAGCCTATCCTGAACGGAGATTTTGAACAAAAGTTACTTCAAATAGCTTTCATAAAATCCTGTTATGAGGTCCTAGAGAATTCTCTCCAAAGCAGAAATAGGTGTCCTGTCTTCACAGGCACAATTTGGAGATTCCTGAGAAGTAGAATATGTTTAATGAAGTTAATTTTGCAAGGAGGTGTCACCACATTCTTTCTTTTCAGCCAAGGAAGGGAAGAGAGCCAAGAGGCTGGAGTTTGCAGTGCCTCAAGGTGATGGCATCCCGCCAGCTTCTCCTTGCAGGCCTATCCATGCCAGAAGTGCTTAAGTGCAAATGGCACGTAAAACAGAAACACCTGTCATTATTGTGCTGGGGGGGGGGTGGATAATTACGTGAAACTGTGAAAAAGTCTGCTTCCCTGCCCAGAGGACGTAATGAAAAGTTTTACTGTGTTGAGCAGTATGGCTGGAGCGGTTCTGCTGGTTTTATCAAGGCTTGGCCTGAGAGGCACCTAGAGGGGCATCGCTCAGCCCTCCCTGGAAGGCACTGGTGCACCTGGACCTCCCTGCCTCTTCCTAGTTGCCTTCTCACACCCACCTCACCCCCGCTCACCCTTGTGCTTCAGTCACAGAAGATGGCTAATCTGCAACGAGGCTTGCCTGAAAACTTCTCCTTTCATTTCAGGAGTAGTAAATCTGTCACTTAAATTGTATATACAGATTTTTTCAGCAGTAAGTCACCACCCGTCTTCATCTTCTGTCTTCATCATCAAGCAGTAAAGCTCTGCTGAGAGCCTGACAGTAGTTCTGCAAAGGGCATTCATGCTCTGATTTTGTGCCAGCATGGCATGAAGCCAACCCAGCAAATACATACTGCTCTGCAAGCAAGCAACAATTCGGGTCTACAGCTCTTTGGTCCATGTTATGTTATAGGACCTCAGTGCATGTGTCAAGGAACTGCCCTTATGATCTGGGGGCCCCTGTCTCTACATGAGGCAGTCTTTGAGTTCAGTATAGCAAGAGGACATTTTCTTATTGCTCTCTGCATGGCTGTGAGCATGGAGCACACCTCTGTGGTGCAGGAGAAGACCTCATTTCCCCTGCTCCCATCCCCGGTCAGGTTCAATGACACAGCGTTCTTTTCACTGGCAGCTGATACACAAACAGTGTCTGGGGACAGCTGCTGAGGTAATTAGGATAAACTTTCCTTCCACAAACCTGAAAGTAACCAGTACTTGGGAGTAAAAAAATCCCAATCTGCAGAACATTGAAGTAAAACTTCTAGTGGTGGCACTTAAAACACAGAAAACACAGTATATCAGAAGGCAAACAAAGGTACTGGAGAAGGAGGGGAGCACTTTTTTACGCTAGAGAAAAGCTGTTTAGCTGTGGTACCTGTCAAGTCAGACCTAGTTGCTCATAGTTAAGGAGGACTAAGATTCATAAGAAAGTGCATGAACTGAAGAGGAACGGTATTGTACAGCACAGAAGATGCTGATCTGGGCCACAAGAAGACCTTTCAGTGATAAGTAAGAGTCAGAGAAGTTTACGTTTATATAGATCAGTTACTGAAGTACAGCCAGACTTCCCTTGCTGTCCTTGAACTTGATCTACAGATGTTGTATGATCTATTTATTATGCATCTCTGCAGAAGCAACCAGCGAAACCAGGCTCCCAACTGGCTGGGAATCAGTGTGTGTGTGTGTCTGGGCTATAAAAGAGTATGACAGGACTGTAGGAGTTTCATCGTTCATCAAAAGAGCCTAGAAAAGTTGTGCACTCCACAGGTGTCCTTTGGAAAGCTTAGCCCATGGCAAAGCCTAGTCAATCAGATTCAGAGATCATTTTTGTGCCAGACTGCCAAGCAGCATCTGGAGCTGCAGTGGCTACAGCTATCCTTCCTACCTGCTCTCTGGCCATCTCACATATCACAACTTATCATCAACATATCACACAGTGAGCAAAGGACACTTGCTGTCATCCCATCTGCCCCATTGGATGCATGTTGCCCAGCCTCCAGGCTGTACTTACAGGCTCACTTAGCGGCAGGGCTGGCAAAGCTGGTCTTAAACAGCGATTTCAAGGCCATGCTTACCAGACCGTATAGATCTCTCCAAGCAATTTTAGATTTCCCAAGCCCAGTGCCCACTACTCGCTAGTGGGGTGCAGTTTGGGTTGTGACTCGGACTCTTAGCAACCTGGAAACCAGTAGGACATTTCATATTTGAAAAGTACACCTAAGAGTTCAGATGGAAGAGCAGTGGCCAGGGACTACTTACCACTTGGAGTGGACTGTTGGGAAATGACAGAATTGCTGCCAAGGATTGGTCTCTGGTAAAGTTTGAAATTTAAACAGTTTCACATGCTGTGCTAAATTTTCATTAATAAGGATGTTTATTGCAATCTTCCCACAATTTTTTACAGTGGACCAAAATATGCAGCAGCAGGGGTTCATTTGTTGGGTTGATTGATTTTTAAAGTTGGTTAAAGTAGAATGTCCACTTTTTAGAGCCAATTTTTCATGTCCTTGCAGTAAAGAAGAGGTTGTGCTTGGCCATAATGAATATAATATAATAGTAGATTAAGGTTTTTTGTTAGTCTTAAAAATATTCTGTTACTCTTAAAATTCTGCTTAGCTTTTTAGCTCCTAGATTAAATAAATCCGTGTTGTCATGCCTCATGCCAGCCCATATAGTGCCCCTGAGTCCTGGCCCAATACAAATGCCAATAAAAGGGACTGCTAACTCCCTACAAGGCCCATCCACACATTTCATTCACAGAGTTGTTCTCAGCTCCATGAATGAAGATAGCTGTACAGGAGTATATGCACTTTTATATACACTCTATACATGAAACCAGTTTCTCTTTTTCCAGAATTTCTTTTTAATTAGAGAGCGAACGAACTGGAGATGCTGATGCTTTTGCTTTCACTCCTGTTGCTGCAGAATGCTTTCCCAAGTGATGAGGAATTGAATTATGCTTTAGAAATATCCTTAAAGTTATTTAATCTCACGTAGTAGCTCCTTAGTTTTGATCAGAGTTCCAAATAAAAGTACCTCATCCTGAAATATCTTAGTAGAAAGCATGTCAGTCTTCATTTGGAGATAATGGGCCAGCTGTTCGTACATAGGCTGGTTCTGCAGGCTTTCTGTAAGATCAGTTTTCATTTAAATTGGCATATAGAGGTCTGAATCAGATCCATTTCTCTCAGCAAGTTCATATAAATTGCAAAGGACTTCAGGCACCACCAGATGCAGGGCTCAGATATTTAAAAGTTGCTCAGTATCAGTATTAGTTTTACCCAGCCAAGCTTTCTGTCCAAATAAAGTGGACAATGAAGAAATATGTGGAGTAATAATTACTGGAGTTTTGATAATTGTTTTTCTAAGAGGAACCGTATACAAATACATATCCAAGAATCATACCTGGGTAATCATCTAGGGCCTGGAGCAGGTGACAAACAAAATGCATTACTGGGAAAACTATTTAGCACTCAATACCAATGTAAAACAAACAAAAGGATGCAGATTTCCACACATGGTAGAGCTGAATAGTGAAACTCACTTTTAAAGGATGTTTTGAGAGGGTAGTTGTAAGTGGGTTTCGGGAACAGACAAGACAAATGGACAGTTGTGTTGGCAGCTGTTAAACGTGATGGGCAGCACGCCATCAGTCTCCTGCTCTGGCAGCCTCCCAATCCCTGAGTCTCAAGGGCAGGAAAGAGCCAACGCTGACAAGGCACTTTGCTTTTAAGTGCTTTCCTTCATCATCCAGCAGTGGCTGCTGCTGGGGGTGGGAAGAAGAGCTAGACAGAGGTTTAGTTCGACCCTCTTCAACTGCTATTTTGGGATGGTAGGAGGAACGGGGAGCGTAGGCTGGGACCATCCTGTAAAGAGCTGAGGCTTTCTCCACTTGTCTGCCATCATGTTGGGGACATCCCATGTCCTGTCCTGTGTCTCTCTCTACCAGAAAGAGAATAGGGATAATATTTCCTCACCTCACACAGGTAAGGTGGCAGTAAATCCTGTTAGTAGCTGTGGTGTGCTCAGGTACAGGTGCAATGAGGACTATACAGCCATCCACAGTGCACAGTGACAGCAAAATACAACCCATTTGTCGGTATCTGAGTATCAACCAAACCCCAAGGAAAAAGTCCAAAAGCCTATGCACGGAACTATAAAAATCTCAGAAAATCTTTAGGGAGTCCACAAATCAAAGAAGGATGAGAAGGCAACAGAACAGTGCTCTCCTTTTCCATCACCATCTCCACACTACTTAATAAAAATGAGAGGTAAATAAACCAATAACGTTTGCTCATTGTCTAAAAGCTGAAGAAAGTTATTTGCTTCCTGACCCCATAAATGCATATCATAATCACTGTAATTACATAAATCTATTTGTTCAGTCATAGTGAAAAGTACAGTGATTTCTTATGGGCCAGCATCTTGAAAATATCACAGCATAAAAACCCTTATTTTAAATTATTTCACTTTGAAAAAACAGTTCCATGACTTGAGTTACCTAATAGAAGAGATTACAAAAATCCAGGGATGATTAAGCAAGTAACTTAAAGTTTAGGTGAGTTTTACCTTTCACTGTACACACAAGTAGAATTGATGGCAGTGGGAATTTTACTCTTGGAGAGACTCAGTTACCATCAGTAAAAGTTCCATCTATACTCTGTACAGAAGTCAGAGCAAGTAAAAAGAGATTTTATTTCTCTTATACTACAGTATATTGAGAATTTGTAAGAGGAAAGTTAGACAAGGAATCAAAAACTGGAAATAAGTATTATTATCAAATCTAAACATCACGGGTGAAATTTGGAGTTATGCTTACAATGGAATCCAACACCAGTTAAGCATGAGAACAAGTTCCTTTAGGAGAAGGTGTTCAGATAACTTCACTCTTTCAAGATTGAGGGCTTTTTTGAAGAGAAGCCTATGAAGGACTGCTTCAGCATTTTTTATTTATAAGCATGAGGTAATAAAATTAGAAAAGATGAGAGATCAACCTAAAAATAGCATTTGCAGCAAGTGAAGTGTTCATTTTCCATGTAGTTCCAAGTTCCAGAATCAGGCAGAGGAAGAAACTGAATGTTCATTTGCCAGGCTGATGTTTCAACCACAGTTGTGGACTGTGACTTTCTCTGATTAAAAATCCCATTCTGGAACCAAGCAGATTCTCCAACACAATTCTTGTCAAGGCCTGGAAGAAATATTTGATTCAATGGGGAAAAGTGAGGAGAAACTGTCTAGCTACACATTATGCCCTAACAGCAGTGGCTTAATACACACTGTATGAGTTCTGAATGTTGATTATGAGGAAATGGAGTTGATATATTTCTTCTGATTAAGAATTCAGTAAATTGGGTTTTACAGTATTTACAAACATAGAATAATGATTGTATAGAATAAAGACTGGAAGGGACGTCTGGAGGTCAGCTAGTTCAGCTTCCCTGAACAAAGCAAGGTCAGCTTCAAAGCTAGATCAGCTAGCTTAGGTCTAGCTAAGTTCTGAAAATCCCCTAAGGATGTAGTTTTCATAGTATCTCTAGGGAACATGTTCTACCACTTACCCTCTCTCACGTCAGAATTTTCCTTGTTGCAAATAGTGATCATTGCCTTTTGTCCTTTCGTTTTGAACCTCCAGGAAAAGTCTGGCTTCATCTTCACCCGCCCCTTGGGCCATTAGAGACAACAATTAGATGTCTCTTTAGCCTGCACTTCACCAAGTTAAACAAGCCAGACCCCTCAGCCTTTCTTCATTCCCTGTATGCTCCAGCCCCCTAACCATCTTGGTGGCCCTCCACTGGATACAGGCAGTTGCCAATATCTCTCTTGTTACTGGAGAGCCGAAAACTGGACACAGTGCTGCAGGTCTGGACTCACAAAGGCGGAGAGGAGTGGACTAATCACTATTCTGGACCAACTAGCTGTCGCTTGCTACTGCAGTCCAGGATGTGAAGAGCCTTTGTCACTACAAGGGCGTCCTGTGGACTCCTGTTCAGTATCTTGTCCGCCAGGACCACCAGGTCTTCTTTCTACAAATTTCCTCCATAGCAGCCAGTCCCCAGCCTGGGATCATTCCTTCCCAGGTGCAGGACTTTGCATTTCTCTTTGTTACATTTTTAGAGATACTTGTTAGCTTGCATATCAAGGTCCCTCAGTGACAGTCCTCCGCTTCAGTGAGTCAACAACTTCAGATAAGAATTAATTGATATTACTGCATGAAATCTACTTTAATAATTACCATTCATTCCAAAAAATATTTCACACAATGCATTGAGGCTTACCAGTATTCTGTGAAGATATGTATGTCTCTAGGATTAAAGCTGCCTTTTCTAGAAAATTCACAATTTCTTACTGTTCCCTCATTCAAATTAATGAATAAAAAGTAATAACTTACTTCTGCTCTGGTCTGTTAGCTCAGGAATAACAATAGGGCCAAGTGAAGTCTTTCCACTCCTTAGATTTCCATTGTCAGATATATGCCAAGTGTTCAGCCACACTTTCTTGGCTTGTGTTTATAGCACCCGAGACTCCCAGGTGGTCTCTCCATCCAATTACCCACCAGGCTGGGGTTAGTTTCTGTGACAAGCTGGAGGTGTCTTCAGTTTGGCATAGCCACAGGCAAAATGCACTAATACAAAACATTCTATTTCAACAGTATGTTAAGCAATACATGTTTCCCAACTTCCTTCTTGGACTGCCAAGTAATTTCTGGAATAGGAAATTTGTTAGAATTTGGTTTTAGTTTTGTCAAGACCCTCAAAGTTTTATCTCCATCAGACACTGCATCTGTGATCTTCATTGGAATATTCTATTTATAGTCTCAAAAAATCCTATAAAACAACGGAACAAGAATAAAAATTGCTCTTGCTCTTAGTTTCCACCGTGATGCTGCTTTCATCTTTAGTAGCTTCCTTTTCTTTCTGTACCACTTATAGCAGTTTTCCAAATTTATTTCAAAATGGTATGTAGTGGCAGAAGAGAGACAAGTTGCAAAAATACAGCCAAGTTGGTTTAGGGAGGAGAGAACATGTGTCAGAAGGATGAAGAAGAGTGAAGGCGTAAGTCTTTACTCATGTGCATATGTACCATGACAGAGACAGGACCTGCTGCTGCTGGCACCATCACTGATAATATCTACCATCTGCACAATGGCAGGACCCAAATGAGAAAATCTGGGAAGCTCTGACCTAGAAAACAAAGGCACCAGAAAGCTTGTTTAAGCTGTTGTGTGGTCATAATAGCTGTCATAAAGGCTGATCAGAGAACAAGACCTGGACTGTAAATAAAGTACACAACATTACCGTTATATGAGTTCCACAGTCTGGAACAGAGCCACTTACTTCTCAGGCAACCTTAGCAAATTGAATAATAAACTCTAAACCAGGGCTATTTTATAGTAAGCAAATTCAAAGAAATAATATTCTTTCACAAAGGACTAGTGATGAACTGCTTGCATTGTGCAGATTATTCCCAGTCTGCCAAGAAATCAGCAGTATTGGAATTCCCAGTTTAAACCCATTTTACTAGTAGAATTTAAGGAACCTGTAGGGGTCTGTAACCAGGAGACTCCAGCCTGAAATCATGCTGAATGACTCACAGACACCAGCATTTAGATTTGTTTGCATGGCCTCTTTGGAGGTTGCTTTTGCCTCATCACAATGAACCACTACAGGTCCAAGATTCCTCTACACACTGGTGTTATAAACGTTGTGGGCAAGGAACTGGGGCAGGGGGCTGCTTTCTATTTCTCACTTTTCTTAAGAAAAATTCAACAAGGGACTGTTACTTTTAGTTTACTACTGACTTAGAGTACAAGAAGTTCATCTTCCTCCAATTTCCTTGCTTTGTCTCCTAGATGACAAAAAAATTCATAAACTACTAATTTTATTCTCAACGGAACTGAGATTAAAGAAAGGCTGTCTTCCTATATTTAAGATTGAACTGTAATGCCAAGATTCCTTTTTTTGTACCCTTGGTAAAGCCCAGTAGTTCCTCATGGTATGTTTGCAAAGCTACATCTTTGTTTACAATGCATTATTTTTTTCCAACAAAATGGGGTGCTATATTGTAAGCAAGAAGATGAAAACTCCTAATTATGTATTTTTGACCCTTCTTTATGTGTTTTGATGCTTTCTATTCCACCAGTTTTGTCTTTAGACTTGGTAGATTGTGTCAGAAGCACTAGTGTGGGGCAGTTTAGCCAGTAAAATGAGCAGTGGGTTTACATGTTCAGACTAATACAGGAATAGAAAGGAATGTTGCTTGTTGTCATGGTTTAACCCCAGCTGGCAACTCAGCCCCAGGAAGCCGCTCACTCACCTCCCTCACAGTGGGATGGGGGAGAGA
>JAVJGG010000013.1:6229627-6246988 GCA_035590195.1 Aviceda cuculoides
TTGTGCCCCCCCAGCCTCCTCGCTGGTGGGGTGGGCTGAGGAGCAGAACAGCCCTTGGCTCTGGGTAAGCCCTGCTCTGCAGGAGCCAAAACATCCCTGGGTTATCAACACTGTTTTCAGCACAAATCTGAAACATTGCCCCATACCAGCTACCATGAAGAAAATTAACTCTATCCCAGCCAAAACCAGCACATTTGCTCAAGTAAAAAACATGTAGTAGCTCTTTCTTCATAAAAATGGCAGGCTTTTCCCTTTAGTAAGTTTAGTAGCTTTGTAATCTAGAGAAGAAAATAATATCATTTGTAACACATATACTGCCACTGATTTTCTTATTGGACCTGCAACATGACAAGCAGGTTAACCCGTTAATGAGGAAAAGAATAAAAGCCTGTCCTAGTGGGTTCACTTGACTTCTTCTCTGTTTCCTCTGGGATGACAGGGATTCACAGATAGGAGACACAGTCTTTCTCAAGCTGAGTGGTGTTGTTGACACGCTTGAGGGACCAGATGCCATCCAGAGGGACCTGGACAAGCTTGAGTAGTGGGCCCATGTGAACCTCATGAGGCTCAATGCGGTCAAGTGCAAGGTCCTGCACGTGGGTGAGGGCAACCCCCAGTATCAATACAGGCTGGGGGATGAAGAGATGGAGAGCAGTCCTGTGGAGAAGGACTTGGGGGTACTGGTGGATGAAAAGCTGGACATGAGCCGACAACGTGCACTCGCAGCCCAGAAAGCCAACCATATCCCGGGCTACATCAAAAGCAGCATGACCAGCAGCTCGAGGGAGGGGATTCTCCCCCTCTACTCCGCTCCCGTGAGACCCCACCTGCAGTACTGCATCCAGCTCTGGGGTCCTCGGCGCAGGAAAGACATGGACCTGTTGGAGCAGGTCCAGAGGAGGCCACAAAGATGATCAGAGGGATGGAACACCTCTCCTGTGAGGAAAGGCTGAGAGAGTTGGGCTTGTTCAGCCTA
The DNA here is from genome assembly GCA_035590195.1 of Aviceda cuculoides. Lineage (NCBI taxonomy): Eukaryota > Metazoa > Chordata > Aves > Accipitriformes > Accipitridae > Aviceda > Aviceda cuculoides. Next base: position 6,230,604 of record JAVJGG010000013.1, read on the forward strand.
GAGAAGAGAAGGTTCCAGGACACCTTATTGTGGCCTTTCAATACTTAAAGAGAGCTTATAGAAAGATGGGGACAGACTTTTTAGTAGAGCCTGTAGCCATAGGACAAGGGGTAATGGTTTTAAACTAAAAGAGGCTAGATTTAAACTAGATATAAGGAAAAAAAATGTACAATGAGTGTGTTGAAACACTGGCACAGGTTGCCAGAGAGGTGGTAGATGCCCCATCCCTGGAAACATTCAAGGTCAGGTTGGACTGGGTTCTGAGCAACCTGGTCTAGTGGAAGGTGTCCCTGCCCATGGCAGGGGGGTTGGACTAGATGACCTTTAAAGGTTCCTTCCAATCCAAACCATTCTATGATTCTATATGGGCTTTTCCCATGTTGGAATCTAAAACTGAGCTGGTCTCTTGTGGGGTGTCTGACAAGAGACAGTCAAACACTAGTGGAAAAAATTTCCAAAAGACTTAGTCAAGCTGTATACACAGTAGTGGAAGAGGGAGGTCTAAAGCAGGGAGAGTTAGAAGAACACTAGGAGACAGGAGGCTTTAGAATACAGCAGAAACATCACGTGTAGGAATGAGAAGGATAAAGTAAAGTTCTGTTGCAGAAACCCAGTTGCTTCTTACCTGATTCAAAACATTCTTCAAATTAATGGAAAACACTTCTAAAAATCTCCAGTGACAATATTGTGTCTACCCAAAGAGCAACTAGTCATTGGTACATTCCTAACTTGCAAAATAAAACAAAAGAGAACTTTCACAACTGCACTAGTACTGCTTATCCCATAAAGGGAAGGAGAGCTTTACCCTCTGGGCGTCACTAATAAGAAGGCTGTGCAGATCTTGGGCTAAAAATTGCAACCAGAGCCTCAATCTATTTGTCACAGTTCCTTATTTGAGGAGGTCAGACTCCAGGCTCTGCACCATTTGTCTTTCTTAGAAGTTCTGCAGAAGTCAGGTCATCAGACATTCCTGGATTGGCTTCTGCATACCTTGGTTGTTGGAGACAGCCAATTACATCTATCCAGGTAGTTATGCTGTAAAAGAAACGTGATGGCCCAGTTCCTAGTTTGAGCTCTCTCCAAGCAGCTTCTTACTTTCTTAACCTCTTGGTAAGGGACATTTTTTTCCAAGAGACTTATAAAAGCCTGTATTTTACATCATATTAATCCTTGAAACAGGACTATTTTCTAAACTATATTTCTTTGAAAAACCTCTTGTGGTTTTCCCAGTGCCAGTGTCTAACTTGACACGGACAAAAGAAAGCAAACACACTGCTCAGGCCTTGATCCCCCACTTATGTACATACTTAATTTCACATGCAAAAATATTCCCATTGATTTAGGACTCTTCACAAGCAGAATATGCAGTTCATATGTATCCGTAAAACTGGGGTTCTTACACAATCACACATACCCAAACATTTGGTATTAGTATTGGGGAAATATTGAAGTAAAGACCTGGAGATTTGAGTCTAAAAAGAGAAAGAAATCATTATAATTTATAGTGCAAGAACCATTTCTATGCTCAAGAAGAAACACAAAGTAATGGTTTTCTGGCTATCAGAAAACTGTTAATTGACACACAGGCTTTATGCTTTGCCAGGTCACCTCTTCAACAACATTGGCTAATGCAAAACATTTTGGAATTTCTCATTCCCTAAATTACTCCAATCTAAACATATCAGTGATTAACTTCATATCTGCATTCCAAATGGCATAGTCCTCCAATACTTTAGTTAAGCTTTCTCTTTGCAAAGGAACTATTATTTGCTTTTATTGCAGTGTGACATTACTTTTGGTTTAGAACTGAATGCCATTTAAGCATTTAAAAATTAACCTGCTCTTTGGAACAAAAGGACTAAAAGTTTTGGAAACTCTCAGTCCCTTTGTCTGACTCCAGTAAACAACATAGACCATAACACTTCAAAAAATTCCAACCACTTGATCACCTTGAAACAGCTGTCAGTTTCCTGGCAAAAACTTCATTGAAATATAGGCATTTAATAAAACTTGCATAATGAGAACAATTAAAATTCTACTACTATGTCAGAGTTCTCTCAGAACAGCCATGTCTTATTTTTGTCTCTGCCCGAATAACACAATTCATTACTTTAATGCTCACTGTTGACTGCAAAGAGCAAGTTGTTTAATGCTGTTGACCACATCAGGCTCCCCCCCACCATCCAATCTGTATTACTGGCCAACACAGATAAATGAAGCAGCCCAGGTCATGCCTCCTGCTTATTCAAAATAAGGAATACTAGGCATGAAGTCTTCTTCCCTACTTGTACTGAGCGCCAGAACCACAGTAAAAAAAAAGAGTCCCTTTTTTTCCTACATGTACATTTCTTGCAAATGAGCTCCTAATACCAGAATACATTTATATATAAATGTGACACATAAAGGAGTACATCCTTGATCAAGTAACTTTTGACGTGAAAAAGCATGAATATAGCTTAACATAAGTATACTAACAACATAACTAAGCTAATAAAAACTAAAATATAGGCTTGTTTTTCTAATGATACTTCCATCTGTAATAGCAACAAAAAGTATGAGAAATAAACTAATGGATTTTTTTACATTGCTTGAAATTTCTGGATTCTTTCACAGCCAGTTGTTGCACTTGACTAAATTGCCAATGAGGTTCACTGGGAAATTGGGTTTAATGCCACTGCTTCAGCATCCACCAGATGAGGTCAAATCACCAGGAATCTCAGTTCTCATAGCAGTCAGCACTACACCAATAGTCCTTACTCTCAACTTCTTGATATTTGCCAGCATTTCCAAGAAAATATACTCGCCTGACTATATTTCATTTTAAAACACCCTCTGTGAAATGTGGTGACAAAGCAGTGAAGAAATAGTAACAACAGGCTTTTCAGCCATCTTAGAGCAGAATGGTTGCTAATCCTGAATCATTTTTAGCTACTCTAAGGTAAGTGGTTTAATTCCTAGCTAAAGAGAACTCTAGAAATGAAACAGGAAGGTCAAAATCAGCATGTGAATTACAGCGAAGTCCAAATTAAAAAAAAGATTCCGTTCTTCTTGGCGGTTATCAGTGGAAAGCGTTGTTCATTCCAGCTGTGCCTTCTTGAGTGTTGAAAAGGAACGATGATTTCTGGTGAGCAGTACAGTTTATTCGTCTGAGGGCTTCCTGCCTAACAGCATCAGATCACAGAATCACAGAAATGTTTCTGAAAAGAACCCCTGCAGGTCTCAAAATCCCACTCAGAGAGGAACAATTGCCAGTGCTAGATAAGGTCTGCCACAGCTTTATCCAGCCAAGTCTTGAAAACCTCCAAGAATGGAGACTCCATCAGCTCTCTGGGTGACCTATTCCTGTGCTTCTCTACCCTCCTGGCAAAAAAGACTTTCCTATTGTCTCATATTATATCATCTGCCACCACGGCAAAGAGTTAAGCTCCGTAACCTTTGCAACTCCCATTCAAGTACTTGTAGGCTCCTGCCAGACTATCCCTTAGCTTCCTCTCTGCCACGCTGAATGACCCCAGCTTCCTCAGCCCTTCTGGAAAGGCCATCTGTTCAAAATCCCTGAAGTAGGCCTCCATTGGACTATTCACTTTTTCAACACCCACTTGAAGAGGGGGCTTAAAATGGGTTGCGGCATTCCACAGGTGGTCTCAGCAGTGCCACGAAGAGAGGTATAATAAATTCCCCTGATCTGCTGGCCACACCTTCCTAAGGTATACAGTAGCCCCTTATGCACTTTTCCATGTTCATAATGGCAGAGTGCTTTTGGCTTATATTCAAGCAGCTTTGCAGAAAAATCCCTGGTGTCCTTGTGGAAAAGAAGCTAAACATGAGTCAGTAGTGTGCACGTGCAGCTTTTGGGTTGTATTTAAAAAGAGTTTAGCCAACAGTCAAGGGAAGTGACTTTTCCCTCTTTCCAGCTCTTGTGAGACCACATGTTCTCTTCCAATTTGGGGCTCACTCCAGCACAAGAAAGATATTGGCCTCTGGGCTTACTCCAGTAAGAGAGTCACCAAGGTAGTCAGGGGGCTGAAGCACAGGATGGTCAAGGAGAGACTGAGGGAGTTGGGTTTGGTCAGTGTGGAGAAAAAATGCTGTGGGAAATATTATTGCTGCCTACAACAATGTGCTGGTGTAGAGAGGACAGAGCCACTCTTCTCAAAAACACAGAAAGGACAATAGGCAGCAAACACAATTTGGAACACAAAAAAATTCCAACTTGATATAAGAAAAAATTCCCAACATGTGGGTAGATAAGCACTATATCAGGTTGAGGTTGTAGAATCTCCATCCTTGGAGATATTCAAAACACAATTAGCAAGGCCTTGAGCAACCTGATGTAATGTCAGAAGGTTCAACAAGACAACCACCAGAGACCTTTCCAACCTACAGGAGCCTGTAACTCTGTTTGCCCTCTGCTTTATTCGCAAGATTCCTTGCAGAAAGGCTGCTACTCACCTAGCCTGTTCCCAGTTTCCCACGTGCAGATATGTACTCTTTTTGTTGAAACTCATGCTGGCCCAATCCTCAAGTTTCTCAAGGTCAATCTGGATAGAAACTGTGTCCTTTGTTGCATCAGCAGCTCCTCCCTAACTTAGTGACACCTGCAAATTTGCTGGACAGTGCTTTCTGGTTTATTATGTAGGTCACTGATAAAAATACTGAAGAACATCAGCTCTGTTATCAGCCCTGGAATAGTTTGCTTGTTATTGTCTGCCAGCTGGGCACGGAGCCATGGAGTGCTATACTTTGGGCCTGGCAGCCCAGCCAATCTTCAACTCACCCAATGGTCTGATCATCCAGCTTGGCTTCCAGATGAGAGCTCTAGGGTCAGAAACCTTACTAAAGACACATCCACCTCCCCTCATTCTCATAACCAGTCATTTCACTACAGAACTCAATCAGAATCACTGTTTCTGATTACCTCCTTGTCCTGTTTGAGTTTAGAAATGGGTTCCAAGAGAAGATCATGCACCATGATCTTCACAGGGACTGAGGTGAGCCAGCAGCTGACAGTGTTCCAGAACCTCTTTTCTGCCATTCTTGAATATGACTGTAATGTTTGCTTTTTCCATTCATCACAATTTTTCACAGACAATACACAGGAGCCTTGCAATCACAGCAGCCAGCAAGGCAACTACAGCAGCCAACTTTTTCACCACCTTTAGGTCAGTCCCAGGAATACGAATAAGTCCAGCTGAAGTAGTTTCTAACTTGTTCACCCAATGCTGGCTCCTTCCCAAACTGTTCTGGTACTTGCAGGGATCAGGGAGAAGGTTCTGGTTGCGATAAGCAAGGTGAAAAAGGCCCTGAGTACTTCAGCCACATAATTCACGCTGTGTTGTCTCTCATACATCAGCAGCCCCACATCTTCCTTTTACAACTCATCCTTATTGCTCAATTTAATAAAGCTATTTTTAGCTTCACCTGGGTTTTAACTTTCCTAATTTTGTCCCTAAGTACCTTAGTGATCCTTCTATATTCTTCCTTTGTTGCCTGTCTCTGTTTCCACTTCAAACATGTTCACTGTTTGTATTTTAATCCATAAAGAAGCTCCCTTTCAGTTAAGCTGGCCTTGTGCTGAAACCTCCAGTTTTCCCACACAACAGGATGGCTTGTTCCTGATCCCTCAGTGAGTTCACTTCGAAGGAGCCGTCCAGCTCTGTTGGGCACCCTGCCCCTGCATGGCTGCTTCCCAGAGGATTTTGCTTAGCAATTCCTTAAATAACCAAGTCTGTTCTCTGGAAGTCTAGAGCCCTATCTCTGCGGTTTTATTTCCAGCCTTCCTCCAGATCCTGAACTCCATTGCCTTGTGCTCCCTATACCCTAATATGCCACCAATGACCACATTTTTCACCAGTCCGTCTCAGTCTGTGAGCAGCGAGTCCCACAGAGCAACACCCCTGGCCAGCCTCTCTAACATTTGCCCTGGAAATGTGTCGCCCACACAGCCTAAGCTCGGGTTGTCTGCACAAAGCCACATTGCCCTTACGGCAGTTGTCTGGACAGTTGAGGCCACCCATAACAATGCATGCCTGCAGGTGGGACATTTTTAGGAGCTGTTTGAAGAAGACCTCTTCCTCTATTTCCTATCAGTCAGGAGGTCTGTAGTAGATTCCCAAGACGTCCTCAGTGTTACTTACCCCTCTGAAGTTGATGCAGAAGCTCCCAATAGGCATGTCTCCAGTTTTGCCCTACAGAGCTATGTGAAGTCAAGGAGATCCTTAATGTAAAACATTATTCAATCCTTATCTTCCCTGCATATCACTCCTCAATGGCTTGTTTGCTCCATGGATTCCCTTCCCAGCATATTCTCTGTCCCATGTGAACAGCCCCTAATGGAAACTGGCCATTCCTCACTTTTGCTCTCCACAAAATCCCTGGTTCATCAGGAGGGGTTACTAGAGGCACCGATGCATCGAGGGCGGTGAATCACATCAGATACTGCTCCCTTGTCTGCTCATTGGCAGCGCTGCCCATTAGATTGACTCAGATATTCTGGTGAGACACAAATAAATTGCTTAGTGCTTTTTTCTGAGTCTCTCAGCACTGTATCTCATTCCTTGCCATATCCTAGCATATTAGCAGTATTCACTCTAGTGATACATCAGGCAATATGGACTAAGGAGAACACTAAAAATATCCTTGAGCAAATCAGTCCCTAAAAGAGAGTCCAAACAGAAAACAGAACTGGAAGAACTGATTTGCACAAAATACCCAAATTTCAATGAAGGCACATAAAAGTAGTAATCAGTGAATAGCTTATGAACAATTATTCTCAGGAGCAAACGGGATTTTTAAAGTGTACTAAAACATCTGATATTTGCATATAGTTGCATATTGATCTAAGCTGCAGAGGTACATTAAGGCATTCAGCTTGGAATCTCAAAGATAAATTTGTACTCTTCACCCTTGAATCCATAACATGACTTCAGGGCTTGCACAGCTCTTTGTGCTACAATTTTAAGATTCATGCAAGCAACAGCTGAAGTGCCATGCCAAGATCTTAAGTCTCTGTTTTATTAAATTCTACTAGATTAAGCTGGAGTAAGATTCACTTTATGTACATCTTTTATTTTTTTTAGCTGCTGTGGCTCTCTCAACTGCCAGTTTCTTTGCATTTGCATTGAGCATTATTCGTAATAATACTAAGCATTTGTATGAACATCCATATATTGAGTATATTGCAGGCAGTAACTACTTTTATTTGCAGCAACTGATGTAATGTTGCTTTCAGTTTGGCTTAAAATATTTATCTTTTCCTCCTGTGATTATATTATCCATTACAACTGCTGAGAAAACAAGCTCTACAGTAAAAATTGTAAGTCATATTAAAATGCACTGGTTTCCTAAATGTAATGTAAAACATTTGGACTTCATTTTCTTCCAGACACATTAAGTTTTTATGATTTCATTTTTGAAAGATTGTCCTGTGCTCCATCATTCATATTTGTTTCTGCTCTGGCACATTATCCATTTACCAATAAATTTATTATAAGTTGGAGTTTGGAATCCTTGTATTTTGTGATTTTTTAAATTCTTTTCTGAGTTCACCTAGAAATTCACATTAACATCTCAGTCAAATATAAGCAATTATCTGGAAGTCAACCCAAAGATAAAGGCTCAAGTATAAGCAGAATGCACTATTCAGCTCTTCTTTGGTACTCAAAAAGAGTATAGTAACAGCAGAGCTGTATCGAGAAATCCTTTTTTTTTTTTTATTTCATTCCATGTGTCAGAAACAGTATTATGACTTCAACAAGAAAATTACTATTTTCATCAGTCATTCTTTTTAGAAAATTAGGTGCCACTCAATCCTATACAAAATATTTTTAGATTTACATAAAGTCACCATTTTATGCACAAAAACATTTGCAGAAAACTAAATAATAGTTTCCATCATATGAAAAACCACCTTTTAGTTTCTCATACAATATAAGGCATTCTGCTTTTTAAGAGGTGGCTGAAGGCAACTTCTATTAGAAGCATTGGCATTTACCACCACTACAAACCTCATCACACAGCTGTAATTCTCAGTATGCTTTCACACTCTTGACCACATGTGGTTTGCAGTTAACCTCCAGCTTCTAGAGTTGTTTGCTGTCAGAACAGGGTCAGAAAGCTTTGTTCTTAAAGGCCAAAAATGGTCTTTGTGTGAGCCGATTCTAAAGAGAGACCTGCTCCTGTATCTGCCACCAGCATTCCTTGTGACTCTGGGCAAGTCACGTTCCTCATTTGTATTTACTGGAAAATAATTATCTTTTGTCTGCCTGCTTCCACTGCATCATCTTTATGGCAGAGACCATCTCTTCCATGGTGTAAGAGCTGCACTCAGTACATGAAACAGAGCTTGCTGATACCCAGTCAGACAGGAATTTGACAGAATAAATACAACTCTTCTTTCTTTCAGACCCATGTCGAATACAAGGTCCAAATTGTAAAACTTCAAAAAACTGTATCAATGGGTAAATTTAAGCCATATCAAATCAGATATTTTCCAGCTCCTGACCCTGAACCTTTTCTTAAAACTTGAACTCTGCAAACCAAATTATTTTTAGCTTCAAAACCCTTGGCTAATTTATTTTCATTTTGCTTCAGTTTTGTATGCCTTTGTGCTTCCGGTTTCTGGCAACATCTACGAGTAAGAATGCCAAAGTCCTCTATTCAGATCGTGTGCTTCGCCAAATGAAAGGGGGGAAACGCTGAAAATCATGCAAGGCAGTCTTTTCTCATGAGTATTCTGTTCTCATGAACTTTGTAGGCCAATTTTGGAAATGCAAAAGTTCATAATTTAAGAGACATCAGATAAGGAACCAAACTTCTGGGATTCACCCATTTGTCACTAATTCCTCTTCCTTCTGGCAACAAAGCAAGACTGCTGAAGGGAGGAAAAAACAACAAAGAAGGGAGGAAAGTCCAGAAATTTTTAAAAAATGGAATGAGAAGATCCTTGAACAGACTTAAACGAAAGTCCTGGAGAAAAAAAAAAAAAAAAAGTTGTCAATAAGATGGATGGAGCTGCTTTCAGAAGGTGAACTGTGGAGAGAGGTAAAAGGGAATGAATGACTAAGATGGGCATCTAAGTGGGCAGACATCTGTGTTTTGCCTTAGAAGACAAAACGGCTACCTTAGACTGAACACTTCAGACAGCTAAAGCTGAGGCGGATGGTACCTAAAATATTTACATTCTTATCACCTTCTTTATTGTTTTTTACATATCAGTAATTATTTTGTTCAGAAATATTGGTAGAATTAAGGATCCTAATTTTTATGCAGATGTATTTGATGGAGTATATATAATAAGCCTCTATAATTGTGATACAAGCCCATGAAAACTCTTCATTGTGATAAAAGCCACTGTTACAACTTGTAGATAAACACTGTATATCCGAGTACCATATTACAACATATGGGAACTTAACATAGTTGCATAAAAATCCTGTGTGGGGAAAAAGGAAAAAAGTATTCAGGTTAGCCTACTTCACTTGCAGTGTTCTGTGAACTTGAACCATGCCTTCTGCACTCCTCTAGCTATTTAAAGTCTCTTGATATAAAAAGCCTTATAAATTTCCATTGTCTTGGAACCTGGAATTACAGACACTTTAATCAAATGGTTCTCACGTCATCTGATCAAATAATCCTAATCTTGTGAATTTTCACAGCATCGCACAACTTTTAGCCATATGACTTTCATCACATTTGGTGGATGTCAGGAGGCTAAAACCTTGCACATCACTTTGAAAACGTACACCTTTAAAGTGCTATTTTTAATCACGTTCATGGGTGCCTTCTAGGATTCCTTGCAGTGCTTCCTTAGGCTTACAGCCAGTTTTGATCTCTGTGGACAATGCAAAACTGCTCTTCTCACCCACCAGATATGAACCTTACTTCCTTTGCTAAAGTCACAAGTCTGAAAAATCTGTATTTTTTCACTGAAGAAACCTTTTATATGACTAACCTGATATTATTTTAGTTAGTGCTTGGCAGAAATCTATTTCCTTTTTATTCTTCCGTTCTAAAAACAACAAAACAATAGTGATTAACAGTAGAAACCTCTTAATAGCAATCTAATATATAAACTAAATATGCATCTGTCTATGATATATAGATGTCTATATAGAGACATCTACTTGTAAATGCTGTATACGTAAATAAGTATAAGTAGGCAGAGATATGGAATATATATATTACTAAGATCTGATGAAAATTAACTCTAATCTTGTCTTAGGTTTGACTCAAAGCAACCACACCGAACATGTCTCCCTGATTCTCAGCATTGGTTGTGATCTTCAACATTTACATTGAGTAGTACACAAACAGCTCAGACAATCATGGCCCAGAGTGCCCTACAATTATTGGGCAAAAAGTAAATGGCACTGCCTACCTTGTACGTCACCCTATCTGGGAGCCACTTCCAGCCTGAGGCGCTCTCTCCACTTCTTTCTTAAAAGCCTGACCTCTCTTCCCAAACCCAAGACAAGCTCCAGCCTACTATTGCACGGTGGCCACAAAGTAGCCCTTAGCATTAGCTAGCAAGTTCTCTCAGCATTATCATAGTTGCTCTTCAACAATGAGCAACAGCAAACATTTTTCCAAGAGACTCATTTATGAGGTTCTCTGATACCAATGCATCTTTCTTTCCTTTAGGCAGTATTTATATAAGAAACTCAGCCTCCCAAAATTGCTGGGAGGAGCCCAGGAGTCACGACCATGTTCAGGTCTTTTCTCCTGTTCCTTAGCAGTAACTTTCAAATGAGAGGAGAACATTGCAACCGTCGGGTAATATCTGAAATGTTTCCCCTCTGTTGTAAACAGCCTTCTGTCTGCTGTAAAAGAGAACGTTGCACTGTTCGCTGGCATTCACAGAAATGGTCCTTTATCAGAGATACCTAATCCATGTTGCAGAAATACAGGACACTGGATGAGAGCCAGTGGCCTGGATCCAGAAATCCTAACAGGGGGTTTATCTTGTTGCACTAATGTAATACAATTAACAATAAGAAAAATCTGATCACTGACCACCTTCTTTTTCAGCCTGCCATAAACTTGTGCGATTTAAGGAAAGCATTTTAATTTCTGCCCTCTTGGAGACAGATTCAGATGCCGGGAATTTTGACTAATGGCCCATGAGGTGCTGGGTTGGTCATCAGGAGCGACAGGCCTGCCCTGATCTAGCCCTCCAGCCAACCTCTCATGTGCCTGGCAAGGCGTTCCTGAGGAAAAGTTTCCACTCAACACACACTTTTTCAGTGAGATGCAGTTAGGAAAGGTTATTCCTTCCCTTAATTACTTCAGCTTTATGCCTAATGCTCGGTGGGATGTATCCAGGCCTTGCTGACTCTGAAAGGCTCACGAGCCAGCCACTACTTTGAGGTGCATCTGTCTGCGCTTACAGGGAGGGTGCCAAAAATAGCAAAGGTTTAGATCTCTACAGCCAAGATTTCTGAAAACACAGACCAAAAAGCAGTAATTTTTGACCTCGGAATGTGTCAACCCCAACAGATGAGACAGATTAAAATAAAAGGTTAGAAAACAAAACTGACCTTTGGCATGCAGGTCCTTTTCACCAGTCTTCTCTCAGGCCAACAGCTTTCTCCTGGCGCCCTGGGTTGCAACAAACACTGGGCAGCCTGCATGGGGTCCACTGGGAAGGTCTTCTTCCCACCACCTCCAAGACACGTATTTGTTCCCTAAGACTCTCAGAAAACTTCCAGCGCCTGAACGCGGCAGGCTCCCGCCTGCTGGCTCCCTCACACTCTCACACTCACCGTCCCATCTTCTACTCCATATGTGTATGCCTAGATAGTCCAAGAGAAATCTCCTCCTCCCAGGAGCTCCACCTGACCCAGAGAGCAGCATCCAGGTCAAGGCAAGCAGGGATCTCCTCCTGCTGCCCAGCCGCTCTATCTCACAGAAGACAACATGCAGTACGTCTACAGCAAGTAGTAAACACGTCAAGTGAATGGGATTTCTGTTACCACCACTGTCGCGTTGCCTCTATGAAAGGCTACAATAATTTTCATAGCAGAGGAATGCTTCTTATGAACAAGGTAACCATTTCAGCTTCCAGAGAGTCTGCAGTATTGCCTAGAACCTGCATGTTTCATTATGCTTCGATTTCTTTATTTCTCACCTTCAACATGAATTCAAAACTCGCTCACATTGGCGCTTCCCAGCTGCAGCAAAGGCAGAGGTCTCAATATCACCAGCTGGAACTGAGGATCACCATTTTTCTCTCTTTGCCATTCACGTATTATTGCTAACAAGCTTTTAGCAGGACTGGAAGCACTTTTTTACTTTTTTTAAACATGATAGGAGGAAGTTGTTAAGTTTGCTAGTTCCTTCTCTACCTTCTTTGCATCGTTTTTGCTGACAGGTATTTGAAACAAGATCAGCCTTTGATTATTGCCAGAGGAAATGGATGATTTCTGTTCAACTAGATTACTCCGTGTAGGTACCTGTATGTTATCAGTATCCTATTTGGGGGATTGTTCAAAGCATCAAGGCTTGATTTGGGTTGTTTTCCTAGGTTTTCTGACTCAAGGCACAGCCAGACTGTCAAATGAAATTTCCATGTTCACAACTTCCAGTCAAAAGGGCTAAATCTTCTGGGTTTCCATAACTGAAAGCTTAGATAAGTTTCATAAAGTGGTAAACTTTGATATCATAGACATGTAAAAATTTTGTCACCTACTTGCATAAAGACAACAAAGTCTGCACAAACACATTAATTCTCTTGCCTTTTTCCTATGTTTCTCCTCTCAGTTTCTCTTATTTTATCTTCAGAGGTTACAACTGTTGACCGAAAAAAAGCTTTCCTCTCTCTCCAAACTTCACTTTTAACTGGGGAGTGTTTTCTGTTTACTTACCTTATTGATGTATGTTCACAGATACTCCTCTGACTTTTCTAAGCTTAGTTGGAAAGCTTGAAGTCTTTTTTACCACAGCCATACATTTCTTCTATGATTTGTCACTTATATGTAATGGTTCTTTTTGTTTCATCATCTCTTGACATACATCAAAGTTTTTATCTTTGTTATTTCTGATAACCAACTGTTGTTTTCCTTACAATTATCTATTTCAGTCTATGCTAAATTTCTCATACACCATCTCTGGTCATAAATCTAAAGTCAGTGTGTGCATACAAAATTGATCTGTTCATGTTTGGGGATTCAGCAGATTATTTTATTGTAAATTTCAGGACCGATTCAAAATGCTGCAAATAAATATGGATACAGAACTGGCCAACATCTCTTCAGTCCTATTCTCACAATCCCTCTCTAAATTCGACAGCATACTGTAATTATTACTGGTAAGTATTATCTTTCTCCATTCTGTTCCATGGTCTTAATCTCTGGAACTTACTTCTATACTTAATTTTGATTTTATGCTTATTAAATGCAAGTAGAAATTTTTCTACCTTATTTCCATTCAGCTGACACCTATAATGGAAATGTAAATATTATTCCTTATATAAAATTAATCTAATTATTTTTAATTTGTTCCATAATTTTAATAATAGAACATCTAATAACACTAAGATTCTATATTAAAATATGTGATTCTGCATCTTTTTTTATACATAAAAAAAAAAAAAAAAAAGCAGATCTCACTGTCTTTTAAGCTCCCTTCCTGGTCAATGTGAAGCCTTTTTCTGTCCCCTGGCTATACAGGGAGTTCCAACAACAAGTCTAGACCTACCTAGAGTTTGATTCAACTGCTCACACGTTGGTGTCAAGTGCCTTTTGAATACTCAGGAGTACATGTAGCATCCACAGGGGTCAGGGTAGATGCGTTGCAAGGCCTATGGAGGACTGAAACCCTCCCTGAGCAACATCCAGAGAACAGGAAAGATTGCCTAAGACATCTCAAAAGGTATTGCCTAAATACCTCCCAGATTGCCTCAATGTACATGTTGTCATCATAAGCTGAATTCCACTTCTTGGTTTCTGTTCAGTTGCACAAGTTTTCATGCCTACTGCTGTTCCTGGCATTGCCTCTGGCTGCCACGTCCAAAGAAAGCCTTACCTAGCATATTTGCCGGCCTTATGTTGCAAAGAAATAGATGCCCAATGCTATTTGCATCACTCCAGGGTATTTAAGACTTCTGCACGAGGCTGACACGTATAGCACAGCTCCTGTGGGATGCCTCATTACCAAAAATTCACCACCTTCGCAGTCATTTCTCCCATACAGGATTTTTCTAAAATCTTTACAAATTAAAAAGATTCTCCAGTGGAAGCACCAACAGACCAAAGTAGGCCAAAGTAAAAGCTAGAAAGCTTTCTTCTACTTCTCTGCTAGGGATCACGGAATTCATTCTCAAAAAGAAAGAGCCGGAATCCTTTCACAGTTGGACTAATGAACTCTTTTCCTCATTTGTGATGATTTAGCTGATTACTCATTCATCAACTTAATATTGCTCTGTTCTCAGTGTTCCCTGTTCCCCCTAAAAATGACCCAAGAGTAAATTAAAACAAAGTAATAATTTCGTAACATAAGTAAGATATGTTATTACTTCAATGCTACCACAGAGAGTAGGGTTCCTCTTCTCAGACACAGTCAACAGTTTTTTCCTCTGATTAGCTAAACGTGGCCAAGAATTGAAAGCAAATATGCACAACAGCACTTGCACTTTGCAATGAAAGAACTACTTATCAGATATGGCACTATATATTTATAGCTAATTGCTGTAATTTGTCATAAGCAATAATGAGGGGGTTAGAGAGTAACAGTTTCACACATTCTTTCTCTCTCTCCCCTGGAGACTCTGCCTATCTGCGTTTTGTATCATGCTGCTCTCCCTGTCAATTCTTTTCTTCTTTGACACAGATGTGAACCTTCCCTTGATCTGGTTTGAGGACCCAGGTCCTTCATTTCTTGTGCAAGGAACTTTGCCTCCAGTGTTTCACTTCCCACAGCTGTGCTAGGCCCTTTGCTTCTGCAAATTTTTCCCTATGATCAACCCTGATTACAGGAAAACAGTTTAAATTCCCTGTGAGCATCATGCAGATATGTGATAATACATTATTACTTGCTTAATCATCACAAGTCACTCACAGCTGAGAATGAACAGGACAACATAGTGTAAATAGTATTAGCAGCTGTGCAACAAAAGCGATGTAGTGTATGAGTCTTGCTGTAGTTGAACCGAAAGCCTGTGCCTTCACTCATACTGGTGCCCTTTTGCTGCCTATTTGCTAACAGCTTAAAAGAGTTGGCTGGCAGGTTACATACAATCAAATAAACCTCCAGTGTCCCTGAGGTGTCTTTCTCAGAAGACATCCTTCCTCTTTCTACGTCTCAGCTTTGTGCATGGGAGCTGGGTGGGCCATGGCACTATGCACTAACAAGTTCCCAAGAGTTGTTTTATAGTCCACTCTAAAGGCTGCCCTGGAGCACAGGTTATCACCAAAAGAAAACTGTATCTGGACTTGACTGATTATACAGTCTATTCTGAATCCTTTTAGTCCCAGGAGCGATGATCATTCCTGCTATTAAAAATTGTACACCTAACGTGTCAATGGAAGTTAAGCACTCTTTGATTTACACTGTGATAGTCTCATTCATCTTCAATGTCTCAGGGGCCATTAACCATTTGCACAGAGGCTCATGTTTCATCTTAGAGAGATTTAACCTTTGAAAGGTCTCTCTGACCAACTGATCAAAAAGACATTGAGGTGCTGGAGCGTGTCCAAAGAAGACTGACAAAGCTGGTGAAGGGTCTAGAGCACGTCTTATGAGGAGCGGCTGAGGGAGCTGGGGTTGTTTAGTCTGGAGAAAAGGAGGCTGAGGGGAGACCTTATCACTCCCTACTACTACCTGAAAGGAGGTTATAGTGAGGTGGGGGTCGATCTCTTCTCCCAAGTAACAAGCGATAGGACAAGAGGAAATGGCCTCAGGTTGCGCCAGGGGAGGTTTAGATTGGATATTAGGAAAAATTTCTTTACTGAAAGGGTTGTCAAGCATTGGAACAGGCAGCCCAGGGAAGTGGTGGAGTCACCATGCCTGGAGCATTTAAAAAGACATGTAGATGTGGTGCTTAGGGACATGGTTTAGTGATGGATTTGGCAGCATTAGGTTAACATTTGGACTCAGTGATCTTAAAGGTCATTTCCAACCTAAACGATTCTATGATAAATTCTTACTACAGTTTTAAAACAATTATTAGGTCTTCTTATCTAGTAACAATCTTATCTCTTTAATTTAAACATGCCTAGTCTGGGGTAAATATATAACATTTTTTAAAAAAACTCCCCCTGATCTACGGCAATTGCTTTGGGCAGTTCACAAGGTTAAGTACCAAGATGCACGCACTCTTGCGCAAAGCGTGTTGAAACAGGGTTACATACACAGAGCTTTCTTAACAAGACCCATAGACAAGGACCCTA
>JAVJGG010000013.1:6255513-6280494 GCA_035590195.1 Aviceda cuculoides
CTGTGGCTGCCCCATCCCTGGCAGTGTCCAAGGCCAGGTTGGATGGGGCTTGGAGCAACCTGGTCTGGGGGAAGGTGCCCCTGCCTGTGGCAGGGGGTTGGAACTGGATGATCTTTAAGGTCCCTTCCAACCCAAACCCTTCTATGGTTCTATGATTCTATAAAACTTCTGTAGCAAGAGGCATGTGTTTTGGCTCTTCCTCTTCCTTACACCACCACGATGACTCATCAAGGGAAACCAAACTTGGAACAAGACAGAAACAGTGGACACATGCAAAAATGCAGTTTTATCCAAAAAAGTGTTTTCCAGATTTCCTCTGAGGTCAATGCAATGTGCTCTGAACAATATTGGGCCTAACAATACAGACATTGTTTGAACAATGCAGACACAGACTGAATAATTGCTCTTAACAACGCAAGCACTTAAACTTGTCAGCTGGAGAGGCTAGTAGCGTTAATGAAAGTGGAAAACTTGGCCATCTTGGACTATTTGCTTAGAAGTGAAATGAGGTGCCAAAAGAAGTATTTCCAAAAGCTGTTTTTCATCCAGCAACCCCAGAACCCTTCTGTACAGGAGAGAAGGGGCTAAAAGCAGTAACCTGAAATGCAGCGAGTAGGTCGCTGGGGGAGAACACCTCCCTCCTTTGCTTATGGAGATGACCATTTGGAGAAAGCAGCTTCCCACGCATAACACAGGCCTTTGGACATAATCCCCAGCGCTTTAGGCCTTTGTGAAGGAACTGCAGAAACTTCAGAGGGACCGCTGGCACCCTGAGCCCATGGGGCAGCCCTCTGAATTCACATGCAGAAAAGGGGTTAACCCACTATGCTTGCAGAAGATACAGTGAACCATCTGTCTCTGACACAGGGACTTGAACTTTTTTCTCACTCACATGGTGTTCTCAAGTTCATTATCCGTTCACATCAGGGCACATCATGTGGGATACATTAGATATTAACTAACTGTATGTCACACATTCTCTGTGCCTAATCCCTAGATCATATCGGTGATTGCAAGTCCAGGTAATATCCCATTAGGTGCCGAAACAATATTCCTAGCAAATGTAATAGCTCCAACTTACCTTGTGGTTTCCCAAGAAACCTGGAAAATCTGAGCCAGGACAGAGAGACCCCTTTACCCCCTCTTCTCTCATGACTGCCTATCTGTTCTCCTCATGATCTTCATCAGGTGATTCTTAGAACCAGATCGTATATTTCTGAAAAGCACACGGCTTTTACTTAAAGATT
This sequence comes from Aviceda cuculoides, assembly GCA_035590195.1. NCBI lineage: Eukaryota > Metazoa > Chordata > Aves > Accipitriformes > Accipitridae > Aviceda > Aviceda cuculoides. The sequence continues at coordinate 6,256,761 of JAVJGG010000013.1, forward strand.
TAAATTTTGATGGATTACACATCCTTAGTTATAGCATTTTAACAGTTACCTTCACAGTCAATAGTGGTGTCACCTGGGTTTACTTGGTTTTAATTTCCAACTGCAGGACCTTTTGTTTTCTTTTTTAAGCTGCTTTTTTGTTTTATGCAAATGAAATTAATCTGCCCATGGAGAGGTCTGGGGAAGTATTTCAATAAGTGGTGGGACATGAACATATGTTAGTTACTGGGTAACATCCTTTAGCTTGTAGGAGGTGATCTGAGCAATAGTACTGTGAGCTGCTTCAAGGTTTCAGCCTACATAATTATGCAAAACAGTAGTGCTAGATAGTGATAACATGGCAGTTTATGTAGATTTGTGTTGCTTTTGAGGTGAAAGTTAGCTCAGAAACTCAGGGAGACAAGATTACTTTTTAAAAGTAGAATGTAAAGTACCGTGCAAACAGAGAACCATAACTCAGGACAGTCAAACCTTATCCCTCACTGCCTTTTGAAAACCACATCCTGTGATAATTTTTGTGTTTGAACAATAATAGTGCTTTTACAAGCATCCCTTAGGTCAGCAGCTCAAAGTTTTTGTTAATTATCTGTTGTTAGTCATAATATATATATAAATAGTATAAATAACAGGACATTTCAGTGTGTGTGTATATGCACATATAGATTTGTATAAAAAATATAGCATGCATGTGTTTGTATGTATTTTTCTGTGTGGAGAGAGAGAACACAATAGCTTTTTTAAGACACAGGACTGGACATTTCATTTAAAAGATGTCTATCCAATTCTACAAACTCCCCAAACATCTCAAGAGGCCTGTCTGACAACTGTTTCCATTAAACAGAAATACATCTCACCTGCAGGATTTACACATCACTTATTTCACTTTCCCAAAAAACCCATGCCCTATCTGCCGCAGCCTGCTTAAATCTGTGTTAAATCCATGTTAAATCCAGATGTTGGATTCATCTCCCTTTCCCACAGACATGATCACTTTTCTTTTCTGTCCTGCACCGAGTCCAGGATGGGTCACACACCTCATTGCCTGGCACTGGAGAACTGTCTCAGGCTCACAGAATAGGCACAATTGTCACTATTGATCTTTACCGATTATTTGCTTTGCAGTGATGCTTCTGCGTGTCAGTCACAGTCCAGGACCCTTGTGCACTGCACAATCACAGAACCAAAAATTGAGCCAATTTGTGTAAAAGAAGAGACAACAGTTAGATCTACATAGATGGACAGTACTTAGAGGCAACTCTCTCAGCATATCGCCAATTAGTGTTGAGTTTCTCAGGTACTATAGAAAAGGCACATGCTAAAATATGTGTAGTTATTGAATTTATTAATACATATGAGGAGGTTCCTCTTTCATGAGAAGAGCAACTTGGGAAAATGCATGAAGATGCTTCTCATAAATATGTGATAGGAGGACGGTGATGACTTGTACTGTATTGTTTAGAGCTGACATCTGGCATTAAATGGACGACACGACTACTTCTCGGTGCAGTTGGAGAGGACAAGGAAAATAACACTTGCAGAAGCATTCCAAATTAGGAGCCAGGATTTTTGGTATGCCATTTTTAGATCAGGTGCTAAAATACTGTAGTATGCTAATATGAAGCCAAGCTGAAATCACAAAGGAGGAAATCTGACCCTTTTCTTTATCTCACTAGCTATCCTGAATCATGCTTCTATATGGCTTAAATTTCTGTTAAGAAAAAGGCTTAGTCAATGGATCCCTTCTTCTAACTTAGGTGATTTCCCAGCTACACTTTCCCCAACAGACCATTGCTGGTGGGCAGCCTAGAGACAAAAGGTAGCAAGAACTGAGAAGGAGTGACTGCTGGACCTTTCTACTCCCAAGGACACCAGTGCATTGCTTAGTTGCACCTGGGGCAGGAATTCCTCAAAAAAGTTTACCCTAGCTGGGAAGTTGAGGACTTCTGCAGCAGACTGGACTGCCAAAAAATACAGTGGAGGAAACAGAGGAGTGAGTGGAGCCCAGGCTGAGGGCTGAGCCCTGGCTCACCCCCCTGCAGAGAGGCAGCCTTGTTGCAAGCGAAGGAGGAAACTCTGATGAGGTCCTACAAACCAGTGCAACAAACTTCAAAGTAGCCCCACAGAAGTCATAGTCTGCAGTTGTCAGCAGAATTAGCCAATATTTAAAAAGCACTAATGTACTAACCGAAGCAGAATTTTGCATACACAAAACTAAGCCTCAGGGTCCTTCCTTAGTGGCTCTGATTTGAGGCTTATGTTAAAAAATGGGGAGTAAAAAACCCAGAACCCTCCTTTGTCTTGACTCTTACAAGCTAAAAGTAGCCATAAGATTGTGTTTGATATGACCTAGATTTGCCAAGAATAGCAGCCCTATTTATTTGTTTTTTCTTAAGCCATAAAAAAGGAGCTGCAGGAAACTACCAAATAGTAAGCACCTGCTCTGTATGCATTAGTGTTCTGGCATATACAAAAAAAAAAACCTGGTGCCAAAACAGAGACATGCTAACCTTAGAATTGCTGGGTTTGGTACACACATCCTTAGTTTCTTTATGACTGTGTGGTCCTGACTATGCTTCCAGTTGCTGGCAGGAGAAAAGGGCAATGGAAATCCTTAAATTGCCTACACGACAGATTAAACAGTCTGGTCTCACAGTAGCATTAAGAAACTTGCTTGCAGACCTTGAGATCACAAGGCTGAGCAGGAAAGCAGGACTTTGCTTGCATCATATCATCATTAAATATGTACAGTGGTACTGACAAAAGCCAGACATCCAAAGATTGCCTACATTTCCTTCAGGCAATCCACTCCAGATGCCGCCAAGTGACTTCTAGCAGTGCCCTGCTTGGAAAGAGGGATTAGCTGGATGATCCCTGCAAGGGCCCCAACTCATTCCAACATTAAAAATGTCACAAGGACAATAAATAATAATTATTTCCATTTCAAAAGTATCTTAAACTACATGGTTTCAGAAATTAAGAAATATAGCCAGGAAAACCTCAGCAGTGATGATGTGATTTGATCAGAACACTAATATGTTGCACAGCAGGAAGGAATTACTGAAAATGCTGCCATGCATATAAAGCTTTGCTTCTACTGACTAATTGCCTCTTTATTATAGGTATATCTTCAGAGAGCTTTCAAAAATAAATTCAATGAGGTTTAAGAAATATACATTTTGGATTATACTTTTGTTACTAAAAGGTCATGGAAGTCATGTGTCTAGAATAGGAAATTCAAAACCTGACTGTTAAACAGGACAGATTTTTACAATGAACTTATTGTCCAAATTGTCTTAAATGTAGATTTAGCAGCCAAATACCCTTCATTTCAAAGTGTCATTGTGATTTAGGCAGTTCCAACTGCAAAAAGATGGACAACTGTGTGCCTGAGCATAGTAAGAGAAAAACCTCCCCAAGGTTTGGGGGTGGTTGAAGCTAATGCTCCAGACCTCTTTGCCTTCCTTCTGTTCTGGTTTTCCCGCAATTAGTATCTCAGGTGCATGAATGTGTCAAAGATAGGATAATGCTGCGTATAATAAGGAAAAATATGTTTTTTCCCCAAATAAACATCTATTCGTCTGCTGGTCCTGCCCATGAAGAAGTCAAAGGGCAGGTCATATGGCAGGAGGAGGTGCTGGAACCTATAAAGAACTCAAAGAGGAGATAACTATTGGCAGGAATAAATCAGTGTATGCCTTTTCTCTGTCCCATAGCCAGTGTCTCATGCATCAGCTGCACTGTTCTTTTCTTGTCTCTCCCCACATTCAACCCTGGCTACACCAAACACTTCTTTCCCATCAGCTAGACAACAGGATTACAGGGATCAGATAAATTAGAAACATCCTCCTGCCCCTAAAGCTGTGCAGAAATTCAGATTGGATCCACACAGAAAAGGGAAAGGGGAGGGGCAGGAGAGAGAAAGAGGAGAAATAGCCCCAAGAAAATCTGTTTTGGGGAATAGAATCAAGTCAGGAGGTGTACCAAGAGACGTCTCTACAGGTTTGATATCTGCCCTAGACAGCGCCAAGGGAGGCAGCACCACCCAGAAATCAGGACAGTGCTCGAGCCACGTTATGGCTGGAAGCAAAGCCCACGCACTCACGGGGGTGCTCGACTACAGTCCGCTGCACGCTGAGAAGAGGGGCTCCCTGCCTGGTCACCACGTCACAAGGTCTCAGTGATTACTCGGAAAGGGACAAACACATAATGAGTACATATTGAACTCTACTTTTTTAGCTGATTGTATAATCAATAGAGATGGGGAGGAACACCAACAACAACATGCTGGCCTACATAGCAAAAAAGTTTCATGATAGTTGTGTTCAAGAAGATAGGAAATTTTAATCTGATGATTCTATACAGAGGGAGTCACCCTGCAGCAATAAAGAAGCTCTTTCTGAGTGAGATGGTAAAAGGACCCTGCCGAGGGACTGTAGCATGCATATGAGGGAAGACCGTGTTGGGCTGCAGAATGAGAAATGCCACCTAGCCGACCTCTTCTGCATACTTGCTTTGGCCTGTCTTGACTCCCAGGAAAAGCTCTAAGGTTGCACATACGGCTCCAGTTAGTCCGTGCCCAATGAAGCTCTTCTAACTCTTTGTATGACACAAGAAGAAAATTCTGACCCCAGTGGACTGCCTTGACTGGAAGTCAAGGTCCAAGGCTGAGAACACAAGATTGTATTGGACTCCACACCATTGAAAACTAAGCCTCTCAGGCAAGAAGACACAAAGCACTCCCATTTTTCTGGGCATTAATTTGTACAGACTCCATCTACCTGGATTGTGTAATTGTGCCTACTGGGCTGGAGTATATGGGCATAACCTGATCATAGGCAACAGCCTTTCCGGTCAGGGGAAGACACCATTTTCTCTGCTTCCATTCTCACAGGACCTATGGTGTCCTGAGGTGACCCTGAAAAGGGCACAAGCTCCTGTTTCCTGCTCTTTCTGCACACTAAAAAGAACTCCTAGGGCTCAGCCCAGTGCAGCTGGGCTTGTTTTGAACTATGGCTTTAAGGCTCATTTGAGATTCATGTGGTTAGGATTTATATGTGGGAAAAAAGCTGTTTCTCACCCCCACATTCATTCTATGCTCACATATATTCAAAATCAACCATAAAAGGTCTGCAACATAATCATTACACTGGTCAAATATGAAAGGCAGCCTTACAAAATTTTACTCACCCACACTGCCTGTGTGAGTCACCTTTTATTTTAACCAGTAAGTAAAGCATTGTTTGTCTGTTGTTGTCACCACTGATGGAAGAAGGGATGAATAGATTTTCTGTGACTGTAAGGCATATTCTCCTTCAGTGCTACTTTTCTCATGGCATTTTTGCAAGTCTGAAGTCAAAGCGTTTCATTCTGATCCTATTTTATTGGGTTTTCTCAAAATCTGGGTGCTTGCTAGACATGAAGAGCACCCAGTGCAAATACGAAAACTCATAATTTAATTTATCTGCAATTTTACTTTTCAGGATTTAATCAAATAGTGATGATAGCCGGCTGCACTTCTGAAGAATTCTCCATTACTTCCCTCAACAATGAATAACTGTCAAACAGATGTTGACCTCTGTGGTGCGTCCAACTGTTGATACACAATGTCTAGCACTTCCTTCAGCAGCAACAGACATACTGGTGACAACCGGAGCTTAAAACTCTTCTGTCATATTTGGAACGGTACAGTAAAGCTGGAAATTGTTTCCATATTCCTGAAGCTGAGATTGATAAACTAGGTCAGATTATAGGACTCCCTTTGTAGAAAGTACTTGTTAATCATTTTCGGGGCACTCGTAAGCAAGGAGCAACAGATTTCCCATTTTCTCACTCTTGTTCATTATACACACTAGACCTCTTGGCAATATCTAAAGCATTGCCAGAAGTGATTTTTATTTTTTTTAGCTAACATGAGTAAAAGGTTAAAGATGCTGAATGCAGCTTACATCCTACTTAACTGTGCCATTAGTTATGCTCACCTGGAGTTGCAAGTGGATCCTCCTCAGGACTACTCAAGGAAAACTAGTTGCAAGTACAGCAAACAGCTGTCCTCTAGACCACCATTTCTCAATAAAAGATCAACAAATTCCTAATTATTTTGGTTACTTTTTACGCAATGTTTTCTGCAGACCTTTTGCATTTGTGCATGTAAAGGTTCCTTACAAATATTTTAACAATAGTCTAGTTTGCTCCAGTGAACAGAATTCTTCAGGTCTTTCTTTCTTTATTTATTTATTTATTTTTAGGGGAAGATGGGAAATTCAAATTCAAAGCACTCATTATCTCTTAAATATTGTACACAAAATCAACATGAGGTGTACCTCTTAATTTGAGACCCATGCTAGTTCTTCAGCGCAGTATGACATTATGTTGCATTTAAATAGATTATTTCAGTAGCTAATGCAGCGTACATAGAAATCTATCCTGTGTGGTTTTGCAACTCCCTCAGTACCTGCATGCTTTGCAGTCCTCTGTATTTATCGTAGTACATATATTCATTGAGCCTAGTCCCCGCAATGGCAGACGCTATACCATGTAATCCCTTCCTAAGACACTTTTTGGCTACCGACTTTGCCAGGATCAGAATGCTCCCATAAGATACCCCTCTCTACCCTTACCAATCTTCTTCTCAAAACTCAGTGTATTTGTGGGTTTACTTATATCAGAGATCTGGTTTGGAAAGTCACTGTATTCCTAATTTGCAGCCCAACTACATTTATGACCATTTTCAGAACGACTCCTCACCTGTGCTGAGATTTACCGGTTCCTGCCCAATATACTTTAGCCAGAAAAGTTTTTGTTATTTTTTTAATAGCTGCAGAGCTGGATCGCAGGGAAACTCAGCACTCTAGAGGACTGCAGCAGGATGGATAATGCCATCTTTCTTCTTGTCTGTGTGACTTAGATTTGAAAAAGCTGAAGCTTTGAACTCTGGCCTATTCCCTGCATTTTCTGGTAACTACAACAGACATGGACCATTTGTGAACAGCTCAGACCTTTGGACGCCACTTACATACACAAGGCTTGATCCAAAATCCAGCACAGTCAATGGAAAGACTTCTGGTTGACTTCCATTCTCTCTGGACCAGGAATACTTCATGGGTCTAGAACATACATGCTGTCTTTTGCTGCTTTTTCTCCACATAGTAGCACATACATATTGCCTCTGCAAATCTTTTCCAATTAATGGTCCAAAATAAAGACCAAGTGCTTTAGTACAAAGTTTCCTTCTTCATAGCGAACTCCCAAAGAAGCAGAGACAGCAACTGTGAGTCACCCCACCCAAAACAACAAACCAGTAAGTAGCAAATGTTCAGTAAATATTACAGCATCTATAATGTGGAGCAAAACAAACAGAAAAGCTTTGAAACAAGACTCCCGCTATGAAGATGAGAGTTTGTACAAATGCTGATCCATTTATGAAACTTTGCAGCAATCAGAATTGCCAGGGAAATTAACATGAGAATTATGTGGGACTTTATCCCAGAAGCCACAGACACAATATTTTCATTTTTATATAAAAAATAAATTATTTATGCCAATCTGTAGTGGGAGCCGCTGATTGTTTTCACTGACAAAAATTCTTGTTAGATTGCCAAATTTGTAAAATAATCATGGGATGTTTCACTAAATGTAACAATTGAACTGAGCTCCTGTAAGAATGGGGAACCTTGGCAGCCTGCAAACTTTTGGCTCTGCGCAGCCTGGGAGCAAAAGGAGATTTTCCCTGCGAACTGTTAAGAAAGGGTCTCAATGAGTTTGAGAGGAGAGAGCACAGGAACTTCTGTGCCTGGTGCAACCGGACTAGTACCTTTCGGAGAGCGGCAGCCCTGGAGCCTCTGGGCCACGCGTGGGCTAACTTGTGTTGGTACGGGGTTAGCGCTGCGAACAGCAGCGGTGGCCCGGCCGTGTGTACACCCCCCCGTAACAACAGCGGTCTCACTGAGATGGCACGCGTCTCAGTAGAGACATCCCCAGCCACGTCAGCAGCACAAGGGAAAATTAGGTTTTTAATAGTAATAGGACAGCTTGCCCAGACACAGTCTCCAAATAGCACCGCGGGGCACCAGGAGCAGAGATGAGCCCCCTTCCCGGCATGCCTCGCCGTGTGGACATTTGGGAGCGACTGACTCAGCTAGTCAGCCTGAGACACAAACTGAGCAGATCCTACCGTGAAACAAACGTTCGTGCGTGTGTACGTGCACCGGTGCGCGAGTTCTTTAAGCTCGTGATGTGCCGTCCCCGCCAGCCTGGCACTGCTTTGGTCATGCCTGACCCGGCCAAGCTCTGGCTAACCTTATCGTGCTTCACAAGCAGTTTTACAGCCTGGATTTATTTCCACGTTCCCTTCTCGGGTCTGGCCCTGAGCAGCGTTACTGTGGACGTCCTTCAGCAACACAGGGCACAACACAGATGTGACTTACTACAGTGTCTTTGTGCAGGCAAGGCCAAAGTATTCTTCAAGCAGGCTCAGAGACGTAAATCCATCTCACCTAACCAAATTAGGGAAAAGGTACAGTGAGGAATAACAGCTCAGCTGCAAACTGATATACACGCACGCGTCAAAATCTTCCCTCAATAAGAATGGTCAAAGTTCTCCAGCCCAAGGTGGTGCCATGAAAACAGCCTATTTATTGAGTCCTTCCGCTTATGAGACTGCTGCTGGGTTTGAAGGTAGGACCAAGTCTTTCAGTTCATGAATTTCTAAAACGCATGTTTTGAAGTAGCATCCCAAAATCACATTTTTTAAACCGTCCAAATGTGTAATCAAAGTGTTCATCATAAATCTGAACACATCCAAAACAAAGTTTCTGAGCTCTTAAGGGATGCAAAAATACGAACAGGACAGGAAAATATAAGAATCAATCTGGTTTTCCAGTTGCAGTTACAACACTGAGCAGTCCAGACCATTGACCAATCCAAGGCAATACTGGATTAGTGCGAAGGAGGATTATGTTATCACATCAGAAAGGTTAAGATGATACATAAAAGATTGAAAGAGAAGATGTCGACAGATATAAAAGATAATGTTTGCTTTTCTTTTCTTGGGAACCCAACACTCTGCCAGAACAGGCTGTACTGGCAGAGGGCAAACAAAAAGCAATGGGAAAACCCATTAAATCCACTTTCAACCAGACAAACAAACTTGTCTCTAGGCATGACATCACAGCCCATAAAAGTCTTCAGTCCTAGGGTTTCATTCTGCTTTAAGAGCATCATAAGCATTAATTTTAGACTTGGCATGTTAAATAACCCCAGGGGAAAAAATGAAAACAAGTAATCAAGACTTTCCTCTATTCATCAAAGATCTGAAGGCAGTGTTTCCCACCAACTGACACAACGTATTTCAGCCTTTTTCCTGAAGAGCAGCGTAGCTAGAAAGAGCAATGGGGCATGGGTAGTCCTGGCAGTGATGTGAACTGCTGGTTTATCTTCTGAAGGATCAGATGCTTTTGTTTGTTGACAGTCCATTGAATGTAGCAGAACCAAGGGGGTCCATTTAGATAAAGACATATAATTCATCCCTCCCTGAAGCTTTGTGTTTGTGTTTGTGATAAATCTTGGCAATAAACCAAGCTCTGACTGAAAGGCCTGAATCAACTTCTCCAGAAAGAACAATTCAGACATAGTGTCAAAATAGTAATTTGCATCTGAACAATCTGCCATGGAGTTAGCAACCACCAAAAGATAGCTGTCAATGATCTTCCCCAGATCATTACCATCAAGAGGACACTCCTCTAACACCTCTTTTAATGGATTAGAAGGTTCCCGCTCGGGTTAGTCACTGGTGTTCCAGTTAGCACCAGGATCCATGCCCCAAAGCTTACACTGGGTGGCAGCTAATGATTAATTTAAAACCAGAGCATTTCAGCAAGGGAGAAGGTTGGTCATTGCTTTTAGTCCCTTATAACGAGAGGGGACAACTAAATAGGACAGAAAGATCTGAATTCATTATTGCCTCACTTTTTTAGTCTAAAAAAAGGTCTTGCAAAAGCCTTGCTTCCCATGCTGACTACAATTATTTATTTTGCAAGGTGCTGGGAAAAGTTTAAGAGCAGGAATTGGATGAGCACAGTCAGAAATCAGCTATTTTATGACCTCCCCAGTCCATTGTCCTTCATCAGTCTTAGGATGGCTCTTTTCCTAAAAGCTTTTCCATAGGATTAATTACCTTAATTTTGAATTCTACATATGAACCAAATGACTGCTCTGGTTCAAATTCAGGTCTGCCTGAAAGCAGCTCAGACCTGCAGTTTTTCAAACCATGGTAGAAACTGGCCTCTGAGACAAAGCCCATAGTTCCGCTGTATGTGGGATCAGAGCTATGAAGTGCCAGATGACCTGGGGTGGGAAATTATGCTGGCCCTGGAACACCACTAGGTCATGGAGGACCCAGCAGAGATGCTCAGAAGCCGCCCCTGCACACATCAGCTCCCATCGTCTTCCAAAACTGCAATCACTATTCAGTAATTTGTCATTCGTTTGCATAAAAGTATTGTCCTCTCTAAGGGTTCACTGCTGAAAATAAGCCTCTGTTTTAAATGCTTTGAGAGTGACTGCATAAATTTACATGACTCATGTCACAATACTTGGAAGCTTGCTATGCTAATGATGGATATTCAACATTTCTCTGAGATAAGTTTGCAGTGGGAGCTGCGGGGGAAGGCTAGAGTGGCAAGACCTCAAAATCTGAGGAGATCATAAAACACTGCTAAGAAGATCTTCATGCTTTGTCTCAACAACTGTTTTTACAGCATGAGAAATTGTGCTAGAAATTCAAATTATATCCATTTTATTACACTTGCCCCAGGGTTTTGCATGCAGGTATGCTCCCCTTTGCATTGCAGGCATTAAGGAAGAGCCAAGGACTGAATAACAGAATCACAGAACTGTTGAGGCTGGAAGGGACCTCTGGAGCTCATCTTGTTCAATCTCCCTGCTCAATTAGGGCCACCTAAAGCCAGTTGCCCAGGACTATCTCCAGGCAGTTTTTGAATGTATCTCCAAGGATAGAGACTCCACAGCCTGTCTGGACAACCTGTACCAGTGCTCAGTCACCCTCACAGTGGAAACAGTGCTCAGTCACCCTCACAGTGGAAAAAGTTTTTTCCTGACGCTCAGACGGAGCCTCCTGTGTTTCAGTTTGTGCCCATTTCCTCTGGTCCTGTCACTGGGCACCACTGAAAAGAGCCCAGCTCCGTCTTCTTTACTCCCCCATCAGGTATTTGTACACATGGATGAGATCCCCCGGAGCCTTCTCTTCTCCAGGCTGAACCATCACAGCTCTCTCAGCCTCTCCTCACAGGAGAGATGCTCTGGTACCTTAATCGTTTTAGTGGCCCTCCACCAGACTTTCTCCAGTCTGTGCATACCTGTCTTACACTGGGGAGCCCAGAACTGGATACAGTACTGCAGGTGTGGCCTCACCATTACTGAGTAAAGGGGAAGGATCACCTCCCTCGACCTGCTGCAACACTCCTTCTAATGCAGCCCAGGATACCATTAACCTTCTTTGCTGCAATGGCACATTGCTGGCTCATGTTCAAGTTGATGTCCACCAGGACACCCAGGTCTTTTTCTGCAAAGCTTCTTTCCAGTTGGGTGGCCCCCAGCATGTACTGGTGCACGAGGTTGTTCCTTCCCAGGTACAGGACTTTACACTTCTCCTTCTTGAACTTCAGATTCCCTGACCTGATCATCTTCCACCAAGGGTGTGTCCTCCTTGCTCCAGACCCCTCTGCTCTCTGGGACCTGGGATTCCTGAAGGCCAATCTTAACTAGTAAAGACTGAAGCAAAGAAGGCTCATCCTTTTCCATGTCCTGTGTCACCCGGGCCCCTGCACCATTCAGCAGCAGGACCACATTTTCCCTACTCTTTTGCTGCTTATAGAAGTCCTTCTTGCTTTCTTTGACATCCCTGGCCAGGTTCAACTCCAGGTGGGCTTTGGCTTTCCTCACTGCATCTTTGCATGCTCAGACAGTGGTTCTACACTCCTTCCAGGTTACCTGTCCCTGCTTCTGCCTTCTGCATATTCCCTTTTTATATCTGAGTTTTGCCAAGAGCTCCCTGTTCATCCATGCAAGCCTCCAAGCATCTTTGCTTGACATCTTGCTCATTGGAATGGATTGTTCCTAAGCTTGGAGGAGGTGATCCTTGAATATCAACCAGCTTTCTTGGGCCCCTCTTCCCCCTAGCTACTTATCCCATGGAACGCTTTCAAGCAGATTTCTGAAGAGGTCAAAAACTGGTCTCCAAAAGTCCAGGAACTTCAGGAACTTGTTTTTTAGCATTCTCCCTCCTCTCAGCATCCTGAACTCCACCATCTCATGGTCTCTGCAGCCAAGGCTGTCTTTGACCTTCACATCGCCAATAAGCCCTTCCATGTTTGTAAGCAGGAGATCCAGCAGAGCATGTCTCCTTGTTGGCTTCTCTATCATTTGGGTCAGGAAGTTATGAGTACAATCTGGGAACTACCTGGATTGCTTATGCCCTGCTGTGTTGTCTCTCCAGAAGTTATCTCAGTGGTTGAAGTCCACATGAGGACCAGGGCCTACAAACATGAGGCTACTTCTAGCTGTCTGCAGAAGGCCTCATCCACTTGTTCTTCCCAGTCAGGCAGCCTATAGCAGACACCCACTACGATGTCATTCATACTGGTCTACTCCCGCAAAATGCGCAGGTGAGGAATGAGCGAAAAATGATCAATCTGTAACAAGCTGACTGACAGCATCACTAAGATTTGCTTCCATTTTCAATACCTATGAAGTCGTGATTGGAAGAAACCTATGAAAATTTAAATGGTGTTAAACTGCAAGAGGAAACAGAGATAAACTATTGGGTTTTTTTTCATTTGTCCTTGTCCAACTACCTACATTTCTTTTAAATATATATGATGACATAGAGACTTATAAGAGTGAGAAAACTAATTTCATTTTTATTCATAATTTGTTAAATTAATTAGGCTTTTATATAACTTAGCTCATGTGCTTCTGTTCAGTGGCAGATATTTTTAACAGATGTGTCTTTGTGTCTTACCTATTAGGAGAGATGGATGGATATTTTTAATGTGGGAGAGACAATTCTTTTCTCTACTTTCTTTCTCCTTGGAGCATTTTATAGTTTCTACCCTAAAAATAGCGTTTATTTTTGTACAATGTAGGTAGCATACTTAGTTAAGAGATCCAAATTCACCCACACAAAGGTGATATTTTCCCAGTCTTGTGCTTGGTGAAGGTCAACAAGGAATGAGGTTCCATAATCCAAAACATAATCTAGGCATGGGACCCCCGCCATGGAGCAGTCGCCATGCAGACTTCTACTAAATGGCCTGCTTGGCTAACCAGGGAGGAAAGGATTTTAGCAAAAGACTTCATAATTTACTCTTGACTGTCTTTCTGTAGGCACTTACTGCTTCCTCACGGAAAGCACTGGGTCGCTTAGAAGTACAGGCTCATGATCTAAAGTGAATGAGTTTACTGAAGCTATGAACTGCAAAGTAAGCTGCCGAGCTTCAGTGGCTGATCCTATAGGGATCCCATAGGGATTCCCAGGGTGGATTGCAGCTGAGCAGTACCTGGGTGCAGCTCTGATTTTCCTTCTGTTTCCTTCTTCTTCCCCCTAGTCCTGGCAATGCCACCCCACCACCTCCCTTGAGTTACCGTCCTGAACCAATTCCACCTTCTCATCTGGCCTTTATGCACTTTGGGTGCTAAGGACACTTGTTAACATTTTTTTTCTCTGAGTTTTCTCTGACACTATCCTCTTCATGTTCGTTGAAGCCAGACAATGAGTTCTTACATGCTAGACATTCTTGAAAACATGACCATTTCATTTAGCTTAAGGCTACATAGTCACTTCAAGACAGGCTCGTGTAAGCCCTACCCGCATTTGAAGACGGGTTGTTACAAGCCACCTCCAATTCAGAAGCCGTGTAGATATGCTAGTTTGGCATTGAACCTCTGCAGGACGTGTATCCTTTCGGCAGATCTTGCTAGGCAGGGCTCAGCACTGTGACAGGATGGCTAACCAGCCTCCTCTGAAAAGCTGGTTCACATCTGAACCCGCAGTGTAACTGGACTCAGCGCCTAGACAGAAGCTGAAGTTTCTGGGGAAAAAGAAACAAGCTTAACTCAGGGCACTGAGACCTATTGAAAATCTGGCCGTAATTCATGAAATTCCATACTGATCCATTTCCAATGAGTATTAAAACCCAATTGGTTTGGAAGGAACTAGTTCTTCCTCCAGTGGAATTTCCACCACACTGAGATGTGGCTTTTCCCACAGTACAACGCACAATGCTACTAATGTTACAGGATAACCATAGTCCAGAGTGATGTGCCAAAAGACTACGTACTAAGAAAGTGAGAAATGTTGGTTGTAAATTTTGACTGCCAAAGCTGAATTGATTCATGCAGCTTTAGAAATATGTATTATTTTGCGAGATTTTGTGTAGATGATGATTCTGGGGAAAGAAAAGCAAGAGTAAAATCAGATGTAACAGATAAAGCTGGGTGAACTTTAAACAGGAACAAAATGTCATACACTATCGGTATTACAGTAAGAACTTCCCAGCTGTTGTAGCTGGAGCCATTCTTAAAACTGCAAAAGGAAAATAGATTAAATATACAAAATATGTATCACACCAAGACATGGGAGTGAATATACATCTTATATATCACAAAACACATTTTATCATAATGTACCTCTTTCTATTCACTCTGTTTACACAGTGCAACATGAGAAAAAAAAAGTCATTCTGCATGGGAAATATAAGGTATTTTGATCTTGTGAGGTTCTGAAAGCACAGTTGACTGGACTTTCATAATTGACCATGTAGTGTATTATCTAAGTATCCCAGGAGCTTTCTTTCATACTGAAAAATATTTTTATGAAACTTTTGGTGTTGTAAGTTATCATAAAACAAGTGTGTTATGTTCTGACTTGAATACATTTGTGAAGCATTACCATATATGGAGAAAGTCTGATAAAGACTGTTAACAGGTAATAAAAATAAGGGAAGTCTGCCTTTTCTGAGCACTTCTGGGTAAGATATATATCTTGATCTGAAATGAAACTGTTCTTGCATATGCCCATCCAGATATTTTTTCCTCGCTAGCATCTCTAAGTTCAGATTGAACCCCACTGCATTTTATGAGACCATCTTAGAAGTACTTCTAAGAAGGGATGGATAATATGTTTTTCTTTGAGACATCATGAACCCTTCATTTACCCTAATATGCAAGATGGATCTATTAAAATGCACAATATTACTATGCAGAAAATAAGAAAAACTGTTCTTGTGATACCTAGTCATATATGGCTACAATATTACCCATTCAGCTTTGAATAAGAGACATAACATGATTCAGAAATGTGAAGAGAGAGTTTTTTTCATTTAAGGCAGGAGTTTAAAAAGTTCCAAGTCTGAGTAATGTAGTTAGACTGATGTTGAGACATATGGCAAATA
Source organism: Aviceda cuculoides (assembly GCA_035590195.1). Classification (NCBI taxonomy): domain Eukaryota; kingdom Metazoa; phylum Chordata; class Aves; order Accipitriformes; family Accipitridae; genus Aviceda; species Aviceda cuculoides. Next base: position 6,272,228 of record JAVJGG010000013.1, read on the forward strand.
GACTGAGTCACAGTCACACAACTGAATGAATTCTCTTATGCAGGATAGTTGAAGAAAATCTTTATTTCAGGAAATCTGTAATATTGCCTCTGACACAACCAGTGCTTGGCTGAGAGATTATTGTCTATGTCTCCTTTTAATGTCTTTCCATGAAGAGCTAAATTCCAAAGAGAATTGCCTAAAATATCTATTTATAAACAACTGTCTGTAGCTCTTATTCATTCTACATTTCTAGTTACTATTTCTATATACTGGTGCATAAAGCAGGATATAGCACTCATTATTCACATTTCTGAACATATTGACTGTTGAAAAAAAAAATCAATCACCTCCTGCTTCAAATGACTGCATCTTTAGAATATGCAGAAATTGTATCTGTGTATCTTCTGCCAGAAAGGGATGATGAGTACATTTATTTAAGTGTGGGCCTCTTACTTTCTTTTTTTATATTCCTGTAGATCATCAGCTACAATCTCCAGCATTTCTTTCCCCAGTAGATCTCAACGAATCGTGGTAAATATCATTGCCTTAAATACGAGCATGAAGATTAGTGAGCAAAACTGTGGGTTTTCTTAAATCTTACATCTGTTCCAGTGTCTGCAGTCCAAGTACTATATGTGTAATATCTTGGTCCTTAATTTATTCCACTTCTATGTTTTCAGCAGAGGCCTCATTGCCATCTTTATTCAGCGACAACTCTCGTTCTCTTCCATCCCTCCAGCAAGACCGTGCTGCACTGAGTCGTCCTAGAGCGTCAACAGCCGTCGTCCCTCAGGGCACACCTCCGGCCTCAGGAGCAACAGCCATTGTAAAACACCGTATGAGCAGAAAACAGTATTTTCAGAGACCCGAGGGCAGTGCTAAGCCTGACGGTCCCTGCCGAACACCCACTGGGACCCCCCCACCCTCCTGAGCCCCAAGATGCCATTCCAGCCCAGCCTGGGGCCACCAGCCCCTGCCCCAGTGACGCCGTGGCAGGGCCAGCCTCCAGCTGGTCAGACGGTTATTTACGCAGTGATGATGGACAACGCGGAGCTCTTGCCCTTTTCCTCACGATGGGCAACATGAGACAAGTTTGGTTACTCTAATACGCTCGCCTTCCAAACCTAGAGGTCACCCTTGCACATGCAGATCCCCAAGCTCAGGTTCTCATATTGCACCAGCTGGATGCACCTCTAGAGGCTTCCTAAGGAATGCGCTCCTTGCCTTGTTTCTACAGGAAATGCTGATACTTATTTTAGAGTGTATCACTAAAAAAAATAGAATTTTAGATCACAGGCTAGAAGACGAAGTGCTTAATGAAATGGGTTAGGTCCCCTTGAGGTTTTTTGTCTGTTAGCATATAAACTAACAGGATGAGCAACGGCGTAGCTTGTGCTCTACATGGACAAGAGGAAATAACCTCAAGTTGTGCCAGGGGAGGTTTAGATTGGATATTAGGAAAAATTTCTTTACTGAAATGGTTGTCAGGCATCGGAACAGGCTGCCCAGGGAGGTGGTGGAGTCACCATCCCTGGAGGTGTTCAAAAAACACGTAGATGTGGCACTTCGGGACATGGTTTAATGGGCATGGTGGTGTTGGGTTGACGGTTGGACTCGATGATCTTAAAGGTGCTTTCCAACCTAAATGAATCTATGATTCTATGTGGGACAATAGAAGAAGCAGTCAGAAAACAGCCTCTCATAAAACACTCTTTTGGTCAAGAGCAACAATGGTCCTTATGAAAAGGAGCAAATTTCTGTCTTTTTAATCACCTCTAATATCTCAGATTCAGGAAGAAATGGGAACAACCTGTGACCCTGTGGTAGTACATAGTTCTTGTGCAAGGTGGTCTCTCTACCTGGTTTTCTTGACCTGTGGGTGGGAACTTACATTGGGCCAGCACTGTTCTGAATCATGGAAACACTTAATTTCATGCCACTGTCTAAAGTAAAGCTTTTAATCTTTACTATACATTTAAAACATTTTCTCTTCAAATTTGTGAAAGTTTCACCTATTTCACTAGCAAATTTCTTGTCTCATTTTTGGGGAAGCAAGTGCCGTAGAGGGAAAAGAGATCTTTCAGACACGTTTTTGAGAAATGGGACAGGTATATGAAATGTTTGGTACTGGTTTGACTTCTGTTGCTACTGAAAAGAGATCAGCTAGGGAGACTGAGAAATATAACCTCAGGACACTACCTTGGAGGATGCACTGGCTGGGATTTTACAGTCTACAGGCATTTACTGTCAGATATACTGTACACAAGGGCATTGCCAAATAACAACAGAGAGTATTCATGGCATTCTGAGGAACTGCCAAAGAAAACAAGTCTGCAGATTACCCTTTATTTGATGTTATGCTGACATTTCTCACATCGACAGAGTTTCTAGAACTGAAAACTTAAAGATAAACATCTAAGGATGGATACTGGGCCAGGATTCCTTTTCAGCTTTCTATTTCAAACCTTGGTTATGGTTTTATATCTTTGGTTGTTTAGCCATAATGTAAATTAAAGTTAAAATTAAAAGCCATTGTAGTTAAAAGAGTATTTTTTTTTTTGCTGTCTTCCAGTGCACAAAAAAGTACTTGCTTTGTTTCTTGTAATAACATAGAAGGAATAGTTTTGGGTTAAAAACATGTCTTGAACCATCTCACTTGGTAATTGACACCTGTACCTACATATAAGAAAAAAATAATAAAATCTACCCAGAAGACTTCCTGCTTGTTAATCTATTACAACAGTAGTATAAAAAAAGGTAGAGGACTAACAGATCAGGAAGATACAGGGACACTTGAAAAGGCCAATACTTACACAAGTGTCAACAATAAGGAACCCTAAAACTCTATTCCTAAAACTCAACTCTACCGTTTTGGATGCAAGAGAGGCAATAGCAAAATGCAAGTCACATGGAGTGCATGAGCCAGGAATCCTGGGAACTTTGTTAATCTTTCATTCATATACAGCCATCAAAATAAAAAGAAAACAAGGTTTTGGAATAGCAGGAAGGCAAAGGGAGTTGAAGACAGCACAGAGATTCCTCCTTGGCAGTCTTTTCTTTGCCAGGCTAAACAAGCCCAACTCTCAATCACCAGGTGTTCCAGCCCCCAGACCACCTCGGTGTTCCTCAGCTGGACTTGCTCCAACTTGTCCTCGTCCTTCTTGTCCCAGGAAGCCCAGAGCTGCCCGGGCAGGAGGGCTGAATAGAGGGGAATAGCACACAAGCGTCAGGAAGGAAAGGGGGCACGGAAGAAGGGAAGGAAGGCTGTGCAGGGCATGACATGTTGGCATAACTGCTAAAGAGAAAACCGTTACCGTACAGTGTACAGTAATTTTAACTAATTTGTTCTGTTCATTGTCATGAACAGAGCCCAAAGCTGCAAACATTAAATAGTGTATTGCAGTTTTCCAGTGGTGGCTGCTATGAGACATAAACAGCGGGCCATTATAACTGATAGGCATCTCACATTTGCTTCAGTTTGGCAGCCGTAAAAACAGTATTACTCAAGGCATTTATCAGTTTTATCTACTTCTGCTTATCCCAGACAGGAACACTTTTTCCATGATCAATAATAGAGTTCTCATAGCTTATAATTGTCTTTCTTTTGCTCAGACACCTACAGTTCTGGTGAAGTTTATGGCAGAAGTCTCTGAATAGGTGCTCTCTCCAATGGAAAAAGATACAGGTTTTGTTTTCTCCTTTCTGGTATTTCCTGAGCATCTGAAGCTTTTTTACTTTCATTATAGCTGAAGGAAGAAAATCCATCTCCCTCAATATTTTTAACTTAAGAACTTTGCAGGAATAACATGCTATGAAAGTCAGAGAAGAAAATATCTTATTTCTTCTCTGTCCTATTTTTATTGTTTTCTTCAACATTTAATATTATACAAAAAATCTTAGTAGTGACTTGGAAGATAACTGGAGGCTGGTTAAAGAGGTCAAGTCATTAGAGGCATATTGTGTTCTGAAACTAAGAGATCAATGGATGTCTCATAGTGAGCATCCAGAAATGTCACATTCCCAAAACTTCAGCAACTCTCGAAAATCCTGTGAGTAGCTTGCATCACTCCAGAGAGGAATAAATATGGGTTGCACAAATTAAAGGTACAGCAGTCATGAACTAAGCCTTCAAGACATCCTGGACTGCCTATACAGGAATGAAAGATACTGGAAGTCAAACAGGGCACTAAGCTTTCCGTAAGAACAGTTCAGAAACAAACAGCGGTTTTCAAGGATGAAGAAATTCAGAACAACAAAGCCGACCCCAAAATGAAACGGAGAGCAGCATCTGGGTGACGGTTCCAAATATTCTTGCTGCATTTCCTCATCAAAAAAACAAATTTCTACGTCTCCAAGCTTACAGAACAGATTTGTTGAATGAACGCAAGACTATAAATTCAACCTCGCTAAATTCAGTGGCAAAACATAGCTGATCTTACAAGAGGCAGGATTTCACTTTGTATTTCAGAATCACTCTCTGAGGTGCAATTTGTCACAATTAGCTCAATGATCTCATGCATGACACAAAAGAACAAAAACAATGAGATGGAAACATATTAAACAAACTGCACAGGAAAATAACTCAATCAAAATGCAACTGAGCCTTTCTTTTCAGAGGCCAATAGTATATCAGCACTAAAATCACTGTTGGAGTCTATTCTTTTTAGCTGCATGTCATCTAAGAAATGTTCTGATGTGGAGAAGCCTTAAGAGCATTTCATTTCTTTCCCATCTCTTTTTCCAGAGCTTGAAAGTGATAGCTGTGCATCTTTTAACTAGCTGGTCAAGGCAAAAGTTTGAGGTTTTCTGCAGAATACCGGAGGGAGTAAAGCCTTTATGAGAAGCTGTGTTTTCTTGATGGCTATAAGCTGATCTGATCTTTTTGACTTTTTGAAGACCAGAAATACAACTGCCTTCTTATCAATGTGTTCAATGGGACATTGAAAGCAAAATGATACAAAAGGTACTAATTCTTATATTAAAAAGCTGACATGAAAATAATCAGTGTCTTCACAGTATAACATCTTCCCAAACTGTTTTCCCATTTGTAACTTTGGTCTGAGTTGCAGTCAAAAAATATCGACATGTTATTTCACTTCATAAGGGCAGGGGACAACCTCAAGGGCTGTGTGACTCCTTTAATGCATTTTCCACAGAGGAATTTATGTTGGGAAATTGCTAATATGAATTATTGCCTTAAGGATCTTTATAGATTGATCAACTTATCACTAATATCCCATTTTTGTTATACCAAAAGGGGCCCTCATGGGAACAAAGATCAACTGCTTATGCTACTGGTTGAAACTCTTCATGTCTGGGAAAATCAGTCGCTGTCCCTTTATCTTCTTTTATAAGCATCTCTGTGCAGTCAGTGCTAGGGTATTCAAAAAGCTATTGCAAAACCACAACAGAAATAAAAAAGAAGGGAGGCACGCTTTCAAATAAAGCTCTTTACACACTTTCCTCCACTCCATTTTTGCCTATTATTGCACAGAGATATCAGCAGTGATGTACTGCCACAATATTTAGCCTCCATAAAACAGTAACACTCTTCTGGGTATTTGTGCAGTTTTCCTGTGCTGTCAGGAATGGAAAGAACTTAGAATCTGAGCAAATGTTTGCGGGACACACAAAGACTCTTCATTAATTTCCTCTCTGCAATGCTCCATCCTAATTTCAAACAAGCAGCAGCCCTTTCCTACCTGCTTGTTGGTAAACAGGTTTTGCCAAAATGAGAGAAAATACACATACAATTAAAAAGGAGTTTTTAAACAATTTCCTTCTTTAAAACTGCCAGACTATGTAAACTGCTCAGTTGTGCATGAGATATTCAGGAACTCGAATTTGTTTGTACTTGCTTTGCATTTGTATTTCTCCAGGATTTGCCTGGCTCAGCTTTGCAACAGCTTTCCCAGAAGTGTCATCAGTACCCCCCCACCCCTGAGAGTCATTCCCCTGAGAATTCCTGGAAATTAGTTGTTCTTCCTTGTTGGCCTCCATCGGTGAACACTCATTTATATGCTCTCCAAACATTTCAAGTATTTTCTCCATATTTTGGATGAGCCAGTGAAAGTCCTTTTTACATCAAAATGCTCCATCAGAAGAAGTCTGACTCTGTCAAACATTGTGGCACAGGTGGCAGAAATGTTAACCAGGTTTGGGGATTATGGGGATTTTTTTGAGATACAGATGCTCGTCAGCACATACCTCAAGTTCAGAGATGGTCATGATTCATACTTTGTAATTCTGTGCCTGTAGGAAGTATAAATCCTAGAGCTCGTATCCATCCTGCAGATCTGCGAGTGGAATTTTGTCATTAAAATGTACTGACTACCAATAAGCTTAGGTTTTATTGAATGATTACATGTTTCAGGTCACCAGATAATCAAATAGCAGCATCTCTATTGAGATCGATATTAATAAAGAACACAAAGAATATAGGGCATGGTTGGCAGGCATCAGGTATATTTTGTGAAAAAATAGAGAAATAACTTAAAATAGATGCTTTAAATAAGGTAAAACTTTATGTTTGGAGGACAGAAGGGAACTTTTTTTATGAAGATATGGACATCTGGTTAAACTTGTCCTAGGGACACACTTAATAACGGAAAAAGACAGATTTTTACCAGCATCTTTTTTTCTGCCAGAGACGTGCATTTCTTTATTGCACATCAAGCTGCAGGACATGTTTTTGATATTTAACCCCCCGCAGTTAGAAGAAAACATGATCAATGGCTTTGATTCTCCTTTAAATGTTCCTCTATTCAGCCAGAATTATTCTCTCACAGTCTAAAAGGCATATGGCTGTAATCAGGATCACTCTTTGAAATGCCGTTTGTTTGGATTTCATTTCACTGATAACCAGTCAGGCAGACTGTGGAGTTGTATAATTTCCATTTGCGGACACTAAAATTTGCCATATAGCTTCCAGCGCGGAGCAAAATTCAGTGATGAGGAAGCCAGCCTGCACATCTAGCCGTGTGACAGAAGTCTTACATGACATTAAGAAACGGCATTCCGGCTTTCCCAACCAAGTCGAAAGGCTTTGCCCCAGGCCCTATTGCAAAAGCCATTCCTACTTCTCAGACAGACCTTGGTCAAGACACAACGGAGGGGAAGGACCACCGCCGGTCCCCTCTCTCCTCCTCAGTTAGCAAGGCATTCTTCTGGCCCACCGCAGTTCCCGCGTTCTTTTGTCACCCTCTCCAGGTAAATCTACATCAGAGCCACCGCTGTGACCAAAGCTCGTGCGGGCGCGGACGACCCGCTGAGCCAGCTCAGGCACGGCCCAGCAGGATGGAGCTGAGCGAATCCCAGACACCCCGTTCCTCAGGCACGCTGCCTGCTAATACCGGCCTCGGTGCTGCCACGGCTACGGCGCTCACGGCACGCGAGGAATTAAAAGTCCGTGTGGCTTTCGGTACTCGCTGCAGTTCGGGTCGTTCCTGGGGTGGAAAAGTCTCTCTGTCCCTGCAGCAGCCGTCTGTCGGAAACCCCGGAAAACACAGCAGCGGAACCTCAGAGCCTCTCTTCCATTTTCTTCAGCAAATGCCTCGCAGATTGAATTTCTCCAAATTTTTATTCGTACCTCGGGCAGGGGAAGCCTCTCCTGCTTTATCCACCCGCCTCTAGACACCACAGCCCAAATACATATTTTAAGACTGTTCCCATTCTAGTTGATTTTTGGTACCTGGCATTTTCAAATTGTTGAGTAAATAATGCTAATAGCGTGCACACACATCAGTCTCAATGTGCCTTTCAAAAAAATGAATAGAAGCATATAAATTTTCAGTAGTTTTATTGAAAAATGCCTCTTTCATTTCAGAAATAAATAATATAAGGCAGTGAAATTCACAATTTGCAGTTAAAATATAAAAGCAGCAATTCTATATCCATAGTCTTGCAAACAATTTCCAACTGCTTTTGATAACTAAGAAACATTGTATTCTGAAAAAAAAAAAATTCCATACTAAATATACAACATAAACATGCAATTCCATCTCTGCAGGATTGACTGCAATTTGGCATAAATGTTACTGTGTCTACAAACAGGGAGATTGCAGGCATTATTAAACTGTATCCAGCTGATACAATGATTTCAGCTACTTAATGTTTGTGGTGTTTAAAGGGGATGTGTAAGAGCAGTATATGCTCTGCAAAGTGTAACTAAGACTAGAAGAAAATGACAAAGATATTGGAAGGAGAGGGAATTTTTTGTTTCTTTCTTTTTTAACTAGATAATGCAGACCTGTGATCTGACTGAACTGCAAACATGCGTTTGAAGA
>JAVJGG010000013.1:6280594-6290606 GCA_035590195.1 Aviceda cuculoides
GTTTGAAGAAGAAGAAAAATGTAGAGCTAAAGCAGACGGTCCTTAGGAAACTTGCAGCAGCTCTGTGGTTATTTTTGTTTTGACTTTTTGGTTTTCTTTTTTTTATTTATTTGTTTTTACATTATTTTAGTGAAAAGGCAGCACTGGGATAACTGAAGGCGCATATTAACCTGTACGCAGCCACTATAAGCAAAAGTATTTTACAAGCATTTCCAGAGCGATATGAAGTCTCTAGGTACACACATTGCTATCCCCGCATAAGCGAGACACAAAACAGGGGTGCGTCTGATGTGAGAAGACCAGAAAGCCACATTGCAAAAGAAAGGATGCACTCTCCCCGTGTGTGTCTGCAAATGCAAGTATAGCAAAAACACAACCCACCAACCAAAAAAACCAAAACAGGACCCGGATCTCTTATGGGTTTGGGTTTGCTTTTCTCGACAGTGATCTTTTCCAGCGCATGTGCTCAGGGTATTCTGGTGAATGCATTTCAACTCCATAGTCCTCATACTCGTCCTCCCTCCTTTCTGATTCCATAGGTACTACAAAGGGTTCACCTTCAGGTTGGTAGGGTCCACTTTCAGGCACGTATGGTTCTGGTTGAAAATAGTTGTCCGATTGAACATAATAGTTATCGCATGTCTTTGAATCCACAAATACAATGAAGGTTAGTTTGTCTACGTAATGTTAGTCCAATCTTATTTCCATATAATAAATAGATAAGTTAATAGTTCACTGGGGGTATTTTTCAGTTTTGTTCATGAACACCTTTTTTGGCAGTAAAATAACAAAAAAGTTTAAAATTCATTTTGAAAGGCTTTGTATTTATAATACACAAAACATTGCAGAAAGAGTCTTAAATTAGGCAAGGGACCAATTATGGTAAAACTAAAATAAAACCAAAAACAAAACAAAAACAAACAAACAAACAAAAAACCCAAAGCAAATCAAATAAAAATATTATTTTACAGCTACTTCAGTAAATCCAAGCACTGGACTTTATTTTAAACTGCATAATTAGTAGAAGACATGGAGCAGGTAAGATGAATAGGTGGGTTTGGCATATACTAATTTTCTCTGAGAATGGAAAAGTAAATGTAGATATAACTGTCACCAGCGGCAATATACAGTACATGTCATTTTCTCGTGCTGTTCCTCGTAACAAACCGAGTTACAGCTGGTGCTTCAGGAACACCAAAAACTACAGCAAAACAGAAGAAAAATAATTATAAAACTTTGGTATTTATAACTGCAGTTACAGAATCCAACAAGATTACATACGAAAAAAGACACATGCCCCGATTCAGACATGTTGGTAACAAGCAACAGACAGGTAGGTTTCATAAGTTGTCAAAGATGTTATTCTGGCATATAGCAAGCAGCAGCAGGCTTTTATGCAAAAGCATCACGTAGAGTTGTTAACAGTTTTTAGTGGATACGGTCCCATACAAATCATTTACAAGCCACAATTAGTTTACTATTTACATAAGTCATTTCTCATTTACCAGGTTAAATCTGTCTCTTCTAATGGCATTACCTTTGCTGGTTAGTAGTTTTATAAGCCTCCTGAGGCTTTTGATGATCTGGGTCTTTTTTTTAAAAAGAAAGACTGTCTATTTTATTATTGAAATGCAACAGGCTTAATGAATTGACATCACTGTCCTTTATCTCATTCACGAGTTGTGTTAGTAAAAAGAATCTCCGCATTCTATGAGGCCAACATGGTTCAAAAACCATATCCATGGTGAAATATCCATACGGACTCATTTTCTAATAAGCACGTGCGCAAACATCTCAGAAACAGGATTTTCATGTATTCAAACTGTAAGCAGCACTGGCGACTTAGAAAATGTGTTAGCCGAAACCTGAAACAGGTCAAAGATGATGTTAGTCTTTTAAAAAGTCCATCTGATGTGCAAAAACATACTTTCATCCAACTGAATACATAACAGTTAAGTCATAGGCATATATTTATATATGTATACATAGCTGCTTACTAGAAAGGAGAACACTGCTGAATCACAGGTACAATTTTCCTTCTTTTTCACTTAAATAAGAATTTTGTGTGAGATCTGCACAACCACCTGGCTCTTTAACCAGCAGCACTGAGTCTGCAAGCTTGTACATATATATATATATATATATCTTTTCATTTTTTTTCATTTCATGGGTACATGCACAATACACTAAAAGCAAACCATATCCAATAGTAGTATCACATACACTAATTTTGAGATGTTGCAATGCATACATATTAATTTGTTAACAATACTGTGGTCCTGCAGGATCCCCATGTTAAAATATACTAGAATCTTTCCAGTCAGAAATTGGTGGCCGCTATGACCTTTTATTTTGATACCAGAAGCAGCCTACTGTTTTGAGCTACATCACAGCGTAGGAAGGCTGATATGACCCAGGGCTAATCAGAGACTCCATGGTGTTTAACTCAGTAGAAATTGTAGGACAGTGGTGTTTTTCAGTTCTCTGCACTGTATCAATGAATGGATTTCCTTTGTGGAAAATTTTTATTTCAGGTATCAATTTTGTATAAATAATCCTGACATTGCTCAAAAAGAGACACACGGAAATTGCCAACCACAGCATTCTTTTTATTTTCAAGAGAAACATGGAGAATTCAACCTTGTTCTGAAGACGATAGGAAGGGGTGGGGATAGAGGGGGGAAAAAGAAGAAGAAGAAAATGGTCACTTAAATCCTATAAGCAACGTTATCAACTACTAACCATCTACGTTTAAAAAAAAAAAAAAAAAAGACTAAAATATTTAGTTACTACCTCCTATTTAAAGCAAACCACACACAACATCAAGTAAATCTGCATCAAATCCAAAGGCCTGCTCGTATACCTGCACATGGCAATGAAGCAGGCCTGCTCGCTGCAGCCATTTCCTCCTGATTCAGTATGTCCAGGCTAGCAGGACTGTCAGTCAAGCAGCTCAATATCAACAGCCACATCTGTGAAGGCTATTTAAGACAAGTTGCTCATAACCTACCTGGGAATCCTTGGCCGTTGTAAGGGATGCTGGCACACTGGGATGAATCACAATATCCTGGTGGCCCTGGGGGACCTCGAATACCCGCATTTCCAGGACGACCTGGCGGCCCTGGTGGTCCTCGTGATCCTGTGGAGCCTGGTGGACCAGTTCTAGATTCTCCTTGTGGACCTAAATTTAGAATTGAAAGGTTGGGAGGTTGTTTTCTTTAAGAACTAGCTTGATAAAAGAGCTAGCATTAGTGCTGTCTAGGCTACACAGATTGGCTATGTCTTTGGTGAGAAAACACTTACACTTTGTTGCTATACAGGGGTCAACAAAGAAAAACAAAAGAAAACTAGAAATGTGACTCATCATTAGTTGTTTCCCTGTGTGTGGCTTATTTAAGGATTTATTCACAGAAACTGATTTAGTAAGGTTTGAGCCAAGTAAGAAACATCAATGAAATCTCTGGTTTATTTCCCCTCCGTGTAAGATACGAGATCTCCGGGGAAAGCACTAGATTAGACAAGCACACTGGATTTCAATTAAAATACAGGAGTACATTAATTCTGCTACCCTGTAGCCCCAGGATAGATGAGGTAATGTTTTTTTTGGAAACGGTCTTATTATGGTTAGCAGAAAAATAAAGCTTCAAGTAACTGGGGCTACAATTTGCTGCAAGCGTCTTACAGGTCCTGTAATGAAAAACCATGTTTAGCCTAGTAAACTACAAGCAGAAAAAAATGATGCAGCTGATTTCTGCCAAGGCATCAGTGAGCAAAACTGCATGATACAAAGACCAAAACGAATTGTCAAATCATTTGATTCTATCATCTGGTAACTCTGTGTCTGGGAGTATTTTGTAGTCTGGGGACAATTTGTAGTTCCGTAATCACAAGTAAAAAATGGAACTAGGTACTGCAAAAGTATCATCGGATAACACTTATGAAAATATCCGTCAAATATTTGGACAATGTATTTTCATTAAATACATTTTCACACAAGCAAACATGCCAGATGAGTAAATTACAAGACAAAGATAAATACTTATTAGCGACATCCAAAAATCTTTCTAAATTGCCCTTTTTTGTATGGGTTTCTAGTAAACTCTAATATGTGTCAAAAACATGAAATGGGCAGAGTAAAGCATGTTCATTCACCGTATGTAGTCTGGTTCCCTATGAAGAAACGTTGTCTTTTTCTCCTGTTTTTCTGATAAATCTGATAAAAAAATATCTGATTAATCTGATAAAACAAGAAATATTTACCAGGTGGTCCTGGCAAACCTCGTGGTCCTTGAGATCCAGTCCCTCTTTCGCCTTTCTCTCCAGGCATTCCTACAGAATAAAAAAAAAAAAAAAAAAAAAAGGCAATAAAAACCAAAGGAAGGAAACCACATCGACAAATATTTCTTCATGCCCACTCTTTGATATTAATATTTAGTTCCCATTATTTAATGCTACAAGACTGGTCAAACCTTCTTTTGTACAGATGTCCAAATGAGCATCTGGGAAAATAATTTGGATATAAATATACTAGCCTAAAAATAAAGTAGGATGCAGAGGTAATTTAGTGTGAATAAGCTTTCTCAAACATAGAAAAGTCTCTGAGATGCTTAAAACACCACAGAACCTTATTATTTTAAACTACAAACGGGAGGGTATTTTCAAGCTTGCATACTTCTACTATAAAGGATGCTTTATATTTTCTTAGAAACAGTTTGGATGAAATAAGTTTAAGAAAGAGCAGATTTCAGAAATTCATTCTTCTTTGATTTTTTCTAGTTTTTTTAAAGATTATACTAAAAGATATGCTAGAAAACACAGCACCGAGTCTATGCTACAATAGAGTAGCTGGAATAGGCAAAGACCACAACATAGTACAGTACAGACACTCCATGTCATTGCAGTGATCCACAGTAGCCACAAAATAGGTTTACCCACATGCTCAAACTCAGTTCAGAGTTGCTTCCCTCCCTCAGAGAACTGCAAAGAGACAGGGATGTAAACGTAATTCTTTCAGCTCCTACTTTTTCTTCTTGGTAGTGACTCATTGTCTCTCTTAATCAGAGTTCTGTTCTGCAAAGCGCTGTGTTACTCCAGCCAGCCTCTCAAGATGTACTTGTTTAGTGCCAGAAGAGTTCTGAGAACATTCACTTTCCTGGGATATCCTGTGGAAGCCTGAGACAGCAGCCAAACTTGTGTTTCGTGAAACATGAGCCATGGAGAGACAGAGGAAAGCACTGATGTAATTAACCTTGTCCTCCAGAACATCAGTGCCCCTCCGGCAACCCAGCTGGCCCAACAGGCTACTGCTTGGTGTGGGCCTCCTAGTCTGACATGGTAAAAGGATCAGGCTGCTCCTCTGGCAGCCTCTGCACTACGTCCGCTGTGGAATACACAGCTGCCTTGGAATTTACTCACCTCTTTCACCGGGTGGTCCTTGGACCCCAGGAGGTCCTGGGAATCCTGGTCTTCCTCCAGGTCCAGGCTCTCCTCTTGTCCCAGCAGCTCCTGGGGGACCAGGTGGTCCTGGTGGCCCTGGCTGGTTACGGTTTGAATAATAATCGTTCGGGATTTGATTCAGCATTTGGTTGAACCGGCTCATTTGACCTGCAAAAGGAAAGAAAAATGGTTCAATAAAGCATGTGAAATGAGTGAAAGTCTTTTATCAAAGTGGGAAGGAATAACAAATTATCTCTCTGCATCAAATCCTATCTTTGTTCCCATTCAATAAATTAGTGGTGAACCAGTAGAAAGACTCAAGATGAATGTCTGATAAGAAGGCTGAACATGAATGGAAGATGGAGGGAAAAAAAGGTAAAGAGGATTCTGGAAACCAATAACATTAACAACAATTAATTTTAAAGCAATTAAAGTCACAAAATAAGCATTCGTCTGCAATACTCGCTCTCAGACTTCTAATTAGAGGTTGTTTCCACTCTGAAGAACAGAAAGGGCTTGTAACACTTCTAAAAGTGGAGTACCAAATTTCTATGCATTTTCAGAGCTCTGATGCCACCACGAACACAGTATAAATTATTCATGAGTAGAGCTAGCAGCACACAGTCTGTGAAGTTGCTTTCTTAAGCCTGTGGGATGCATAGACTTGTACCTACATATTTCCTGGATATAGGCAAAATTCATTTCCAAAGAAAGGTATCTGAACAAAAGCAAGAGCATTTTGAAATTATGCAGAAGGGAGTCCTTAACGGGGGACCACAGCTAGCCAGTCCTAGCATAACCCTGAAGAGATGAGCTGAATATGAAAAAAATAAGGCAGGGATGTTGGAAAAAGAGATGCTAAAAGATCTCAGACAACATATCCTTATTCATAAGCCTAACACATTCATGAATGTACTTTCCTTCTTCTGTGATGGCTAATAGAAATGTTTTAAATAGCAGCCATCACAGACATTTTAAAGAACATACTGTCCTCCTCCCTGTACGCAAGCACTCTTAATGATCCAAAAGGTATATCTGTTTACCTCAGTCAGCACTTACCGCTGTTATAGAAAAAACATTAACAATTTATGGCCTCATTTGTCTCTGTCCTCCTCGGCAGGTCTACTGATAGCAAAAGCACTGCCTCAGGGACAGAGAGAAAGCCTCTGTAGAGACCACATTTATGGGCTGCAGAGCTGCACTGTGTAGCAGTAGAGGACTGAAATTCAATTTGGAGTCCTTTTCCAAATAAATGTCATTTTTCCTTGCATAGCACAGCTGATTCCGTGCACAGTATTTACCCAACACTCATCTGTCTCTTCCTGCTAGCAAAATACCTGCAATGAGGATCCTTTTTCTCACCGATTCCCTCTTCCTGAAGATAAGACGTGTTTAATGAGAAAATGTATACTGATTTTATGACAAAGATGAAGTAATGTTGGACCAGACTGGCAAAAGGAAAGTCACCTTCCTTGTACAGAGCATTAGACTTGCATGTGTATTTCCAAAGGTCACAGATTAGTTCATGATCAAGCTAGCCATCCGGATCTGGCAAAAATTTAGTGTTACATTTTTTTCCACCAAATCATTGGCATTGGACAGCTATCAGATCACTCAAGCTCCTGCTATGCTCTGTGGCCACTATCTCACCTTAGATTTAAACAATTTTTTTCTTGTTCAACAAACAAAGTAGTAAATTACTAGTATGAAAACAAAGCAAGGAACACTGTTTACCATTTATCAGTTGTTCACAAACTTGTCTTGCAACTGCTCGCATCATGTTCTGAGAAGCAATGTCACCCTAAGTAATCAAAACCAAAACAAGTGTTTTATTAGTAAGTGTCTGTGCTTTTAAAGACACAGTGTTTAATTAAGAAATCTGAAAAAAACTGACTTTAAAGCAGACTTACTCTGTCGCCTTTTTCTCCTTTCATTCCAGGTGTACCCTAAAATAAATATGGTAAAAATAAAACAACTGAAGGATTATGTTATTCCACCCCATCTATAGGTTTGAGACATGCAATTCTAGAAAACATTTTGACTCCTTTCAGAAGAGACACCTGGTCCTCCTTGAACTTTACATTTCAGAGAGGCTAAAGCAGGTGGCAGAAGACTGGACAAGGGATGATCTTTTGTGTATGATCAAACGTACTGACAGATGCAGAAGAAAAAGATCTAGAGGGAAAATTCAAACTAGGGCCAAAGATACTGACACATTCTGACAGTGGGACCACACTGGCAATTTGAAAGTGGAATTTCTAGCATCACATTTCTGTAAATGGTGAATGGTCTTGTATGACTAGTTATATATGTTATATATATATAGTTATATATGACTGTTTAATTTTAAGTCTTAAGTCAACTCATCATTAAAGAAAGTAAGCTAGGAAGAATAACACATGTCTAGGAAGGGTAGCTGTCTCCTTGAATCCACAAGAAACAGATCCTGATGTTAAGCAAAAAGGCACTAAGAAGAGATGACACGTAAGATGGAGAGAGATGCCATTAAGTGCTTATTCTATTTATAGTGACAGCTTCCCTGCTAATTTTCAACCATTTCTAGTCTTACAATAGTCTCACAGAAGTCTTAGCTTGACCTGCTTTATAATTATTGACATTTGCCAAGAGCTAACTTTTGTCTAACAGCAATGTCCATTTGCCTTTGAAAACTGTAGTGGTTGTTGGTTTTTTTCATTTTCAAGAATACTATGTCAGCCAACCAGAAGAACCAATTCTAATTTTTATATATGTATGTGTCTATGGCTGGAAAAACATCAGGTATACTGTAAAGATGTTTTTAAATGCTGAACTGGAGATATGCATACACAAGCTACTCTGCAAACAAAATTTTGTGTGTGCAACTCTTACACAACATTTTGAGATTTTAGCCTTATGTTTGCATTCCACTGCTAGCAAAGAAAAGTACCAAGAGAGAGCAAACCGTATTTTCCAAAGAAAATATAATTACAATGCTTGGCATGATGGATTTTTAAAGATTTTCAGAATAGACAGCAATGATCTCAGAAGGATGTTTGTAACTTGCTTTGGTCTATTTGACATGATTTTGGCCACAGTAAAAATTGCAGATGCCCATTTAAAGTAAGTAGAAAATTAGATTCACAGTCATTTGTTTTAGCCATTAGGTTGCCCTTTGAATCTAAAAATCTGCAGTGTTTTAAAATTACTCTCTTAATTCTGACATCAAAATACAAAAGAAAAAAAGAAAACAAAACTGTATTTACTGCAAGACCTGCTTAGGAAGCCATCGTGAATAGACCTTCCAGTGCTCTTGAATACTCACTGTGACAAATGACATGTGTGACAAATGACATGTGTGACAAATGACATGTGTGACAAATGACATGTGTGACAAATTCCAGGGCAGTACAAACAAAACTTTGGATGAAACTATGGCTCCTGAAGTGGCCGCTGTGAGTTTTACAGGTGACTTCAGTGGATGCAGAGTTAGGCCACAGCTGAGTCCTAAAAATCTATTGTAAATTCACTTGCCAGAATGTGTCCAAAGAGCAAAGGAGCTTTGTTAGTTAAGCAAAAAGGGGCTAGCAAGAGTTCAAATAGATTTTCACTTGTAGCCTAAATAACTATTTGAATGTAAGGCATATTTCAAAGGTGAAAGACCAGTTTGGTCATCTGCTGCTCTGCATGGCTCGCCGCATAGTTACACATACGTCCTAAGTATTACTGCTTTTTACATCATAGTATTTCTTTAAGGAGCCTGTTTATCACCATTAACAAAGCAAAGGCTAAGCGTGGGCCGCAGCTGTTTTTCATAACATTCCTACAGTACCCGCAATTAATCTCAACAACACGAGACAACAAATCATTCCTCTGAGGTCACAGCAGACACGATTCGAATGCGGTGGCATGTTTCGCAGATTTCTATCAACGTTTTAGGCAAACAGATTCCCATGGGGTATGTCGGGGTGCGAGTTAGTACGTTCTCTGAGCTTCTCGGCAGCAGCATTGCATACACCTACCCCATGACATGCCACAGAAAATATGAGGCAGCTCCTCCGTGATCGAGTTAAGTAGTTGGCACACAGTACGTTTGCATCATGCATAACAGATCATTTATGCAAAATTAATTGTGCAGACTCAAATGAAAGATTTAGAATGGTGACACCATAAATGTGCCACTGGAATAAATTATGCCACCAATGAGACAGTTACTAATGTGTACACAACATACCCATCAAATCGATGAATATTCTTTCCCTTCTGTCCTTCACTTTCATCTGTATCTTTTCTTACTTGGTGAAGTCCACAGGGAAAAGGTCTGTCTTTTAGTTTAGCTTAGCACAGCCACATGCTGACACAGACCATGGATTGTAAATGCCATAAGAACATAAATAAACTGTAACAATTAAAACCATCAGGAAAATATGACATTTCTATCTGTCATTCTCTAATAGTTAACATTGTGGTAAATACTGATGTACTGAAGCTCTAAAAGAGATGTGATTTGACTCTTAATTCAGCAACATTAACATCTCAGTCATAAACTATCACCATAGCCATTGAATAGAATTGCATGTTTTTCACTTACACTAGTCTA
>JAVJGG010000013.1:6290633-6312890 GCA_035590195.1 Aviceda cuculoides
GAAAATCGGGGGGGGGGCGGAATGTTAACAAATTATTTCATGCTTCTCTTTCGGTTTGAAACTTGGCAATTTTTGCTATTTTCTGAAAGCATATTCATTTGAAATTATCTGCTGGGTACATATTTATAATACTTGCTCATTGTATTCTCATTCTTTCTAAGGCTTTCATACTACAACCTCACGTTGTTTTGATGGGAAGCAAATCATGCAGTATGTCTTCTTGTTTATTCACTAGGTAAGTGCAAGAATTAAAAATCAGATTTCTGGTCTACTATTCCAGCAATATTCTAATAATTTCTTAAAATGCCATGTTGTGATGAATTCACTTGCTAGAGCATTCACATACCAGCACTATATACAGAAGAGAAAAAAATGAAGCAAACTTAAAATGTTCAAATTCTGTATACTGTTTCTGGAAATATTTTTTGCTGACCAGTTAAGAAAAGTTTTTAAGGCTGTCTTCAGCCACAAGCCATGTTGGTAAAACAGGAAGGTGCTCTGGTAACAAAAGCACAACATTGCTCCAAAGTATTGCCAACAAAGGTCCCCCAGTTAAAAAAATGCTAAGTCCATTCCTTAATTCTATGTGATACACAGTCAATTTTACAATTCATTGAAATCAAGTGAGCCTCATTCTTCAATTTATGACCTTGCAAAGATACACTGATTCAACCTTATGATTGGAAATCTATAGGTTATTCCGAACTAATTTTAAAGTTTGAAGATTAGAGACTGGCTGGCTATGTTAACAACAAAGTTCATTTTCCACCTGAATATTTTAGAAATATGATTTCCAAAAAATAATTACAACTGCAATTACTGAGTTGCTATTTGCATCTTCCTCCCACTTGATTATATTCTTAAATTTCAGTTTCTTTTCTTTTAATAGACAAAAAAGTGCAACTTGGCCAACTGCTTGCCAGCATTTTGAGAAGCAGCAGCTGCTGCTGACATTCTGTTTTGTTGATAGCCTGCAGTGAGAGAGTCACTTGGGGTCAGCATGAGGAAAAGCTAGTTTATGCTGCGTGTGAGATTTTTCTGAGCTGTGGGATGGAGGCTGGGGCTGCAGCAAAGTTCTACGGCTGAAGGAGGACAAAACAAAGGAAGTTTTGCTATTTTTACTTTAAAAGATAATGTGCTCAATTGTTTTCCCCAAAATAATGTTTGCTCCCCACAAGAACCACCAGTTCATTGCTCCCAAAGCAGTGCCTTCTTGAGACCTTATCTAGGATGTCTGCATAGATGGATGCAAGATCAGTAAACACATGGCAACAGAGAATGGGAAACGCTCAAAAACTGCATTGAACTCACAACATGTCCCTTATGTGCTCAGGATAACCTCTAAAGGTTTTCACAGTCTGTTTGGTCCTGGAGGCATCAATCTAATAGCACCCTATATATAAACATAAATGCCATGCACTACTTCCTGGGGACCTTCTAGATCAACAAAGTCAGACCCTGTTTTAACAAGACAGCTTTATCTCTAAGACCGCTTAGTCTGCCTACCCACCCATTAGCATTTTCACTCTTACACCTATAAACCAACAGTACTGGAACTTTCCTTCTCTGATAGTCCAGGATCTTCTATTTCCCATTACATTTATTCACAGAAAACATACCCATTTCTTCTTGAGCCAATATCCTCTTTTCGCTTAATGACTTTCTTACCCTTGCTGGTTGTTACCCTACAATATGTGCACAGACTACTACCAAATTCTTGCTCTCTGTTTGACCAGACAGACAGAGGACAGATATTTTAGTCTCCTCGACGATAGCCAGTGCTCAATTCTCAATAGATTACTGACTCATTTGTGTTCTTACTGTTCCTTTTTTGGTCTTTTGGTTACTACACTGAAAAAAACCACCTAAGTTTCTCTTGGAAGTACTTATAAGCAGATTAATAAGTCAAATTTCCTATTTCCATGAAAATTCAGTTAACACTACAAGTATCATCTTGTTCTAGTATAAGTACACATTGAGTTAAAGAAATGTTTACCGCCACATCCGTGGTGTGGTCTGCCCCAGCTTAGCCCATCAGTGGTATTTAGCACATCAGGAAAGAGCTCCAGTCAACTGCATTCACTGGGAATGTCTTTGCAACACCAAGGCTCCTCATATTTGCGTGTAATTGTTTATCTTTTGCCCAAGGTGTAACGTTCCTTGCTTTGTAGGGGTCTTTCACCTGACTTGTGCCACATAGTACCAGCAATACAGATTGTTCAGGTAGAAGAGAAAATGTCGGGAATATGGTTGAAAATTATTTACTCCTTGTATTTACCAGAGGCAATGTGAAGCCTCATTACCTCTCTCAGGACAGGAAGTTACAAATTCAGGCAGGCCTGAACTATGATTCATGACACTGCAAGTTGCATTTGGCCGTCAGGCTGCACCTTTGGCAATTCGAATAGTGGACACAAAGGAAAGCATTGAAATTCTGTCCACCGGGAGTCTGATAAAACATCTGTGCAAGGTGCAAGCCAGAGTTCCTGCTGGGATCTGTTCTAGAAACATAAGAAATGGTAAATATGATGCACAGTGTCCCATTACAAGACAGTGCAATTAACTGGAAAAAAATGTATTTCTAACTAAAAGGAACTCTTAAGATTAGAGTGTAGGGGAACTTACACATGGCGCTTGGACAGGAGTTGACTGCTTTGCTTTGCAAAAGCACTGAAACTCAGCTTGTAGCCAAATTTCCTTCTATGCACATTATTTACCTGCAGAAGATCTTTGCTGCTGAACTGAGTCAGGCATCCAGTGTCCCAGATGAAGGAAAACTCAGATACACCTGGTAGTTTGAAGCTCACTTGTGAACAAACCACAGCACCTTGTGCCCTGGCTATGTCTATCAAGCATCTGACCTGGCAGGAATATCACATGAACAATGTATGTATGTCTAAAGGCAGGAAAGCTTCAGTGCTTTCCTAAGACACTCAATGTCCTCTACTGCAAAGAGAAATGGGATTTATAGGCTGGCAAATGCAGACTGAATTCAATGTGTGTATGAGAAAATGACCGAGCTTCCAGGTGCTCCTGGGAACTTCCACTTCATAACCATCAAACTGCCCAGTCTACCATATATTCTTCCAAATTATCCAGCTGTCATATACACAATGACATTGAAGCAGGATGGAAAATTCTGGCTGACTGCCAGACATTAAGTACAAATGATGAATGACTTCCCATTTCAGTTGCTGTCTCCACTCCTGACTCAGGCATAATTTCTCAGAAAACCTATAAATGAATCAATACAAATTTCTCCTAAAACTGTTGGTGGGAGGCAGCACCTCCTGCTCTTTCACTCCATTCAGGATACACTTTAAAGGTTTGAATAGAACACACAGAAACCACCCCCAAATAATTTTGAAATCACATTGTAAAAAGCAAAAAACATTTGCAAAACAGAAGTGATTATGTACTATTATCAAAGATTATCCACCTTCAGCAATGTACCACTTTTTTACTACACACACACATACACAAATATAAAGACTTTCCAGTCATTTTGCTGACCTAGTTCTTCATGCTTATGCAGTGTAGGAATATATATGTCTTGGCACATAATAGTCTACGATCTTTTTAGTGGAAACCAGAGACCACAATTTCCAGCCCCAACTATTAAACTCAGCAAAATGGCATACTGTAAAAATAAAATTGTTTGAAAAAAAGGCTTGCGGTCTTAGGTTAGCTCCACTGTATTAACCACTGTCATAAGTGCAAGACAAGTATTTAAAGCAAGGACAAGTCTCATATTCATCAACAGACTATAATTTTAAATTTGATACTGTAAGTGTATCATTATCTTACTGGTGTCCCACGATCTCCTGGCTTCCCTGGTTTTCCACTCGGGCCAGCAACTCCTGGAACTCCTGGGGCACCCTGCAGTAGAAGACATGTAAAGTGAATTGTGGAAATCCACAACAGTCTAAGTCCTAATAAGAAATGTGTTATTGTTTGGAGTGCAAAGCAATACTGAAAATGGCTCCTATCAGGTTTGTTTGGTTTTCTTTTTCTGTTAGTTTTGAAAACTTTCCTCTGGAAAAAAATAGTTTGTTTCTTCCCAGAAATGTGTCCCTTTACATAACACCACAGTTTAACAAGCATTTCTGAATCAAAAGATGCAGAGAGTGTCTATATGGTTTTGGTATCGCTCTTAATGACAGATTCCTAAAGGACAACAAGACAGTTTGCCCTTCTAACATCATCTAGAAGGTCTGTGATCCATGTAAAAGTCCACAGCAACAACTCCATAAAAGTAATTCTAGTGATAATAGATAAACATGAACAAAAAAAAAGACCAGTGTTAGGTTATGTGATAAAAGCTCATCTGTACACCCACAAAGGAGCACAAGGACAATCATGGGGGAGCAGGGGCAGCCCAAATAATACCCTGCCCTAGCAACTCCTGTTTATATAAGTATATGTGGTGTAAATGTGTACTCTGTGTGTATATGCCTACTGGGAATACATCTTCCACCTTGCTACTGGTTGGACCTGGTGACATGGAGCTGCAGCAGCTTGCCTATCTCAGGCCGCCTGATCCAGCATAATATGTTTTTCTCTAACAACCAGCACCTTTTCTAACATGGTCCCACAAAACACAATGAAGTAGCTTTTTAAGCAAAAACTAATCCTCAAATACTCTTGTCAAGAAAAACTTGTACTAACACATTTTTTTTTGCCAGACTACATGTAATGAACTGATTGGTTTCAGTAGACCTAGGTAGGCATTTAAAGATCATGGGTAAATAACTAGGTAAACTGGTTCTTCCTTTATTTACACTGGCAGAAATCGGTTTCAAAACCACTCTTATGAACGTTTGTGAATACATGCTTTACCAGCTCTCTGCCCACCTTTCACTGAGAGTTTCCCAGCTCCATTTAGGATTTTAAACAAAGTATCCATTTCATATTTGACAGAAACTGAAAATGTCAATGTGGCTCTCTCTTGGCTCAGTTCTCTTATTTCAGAGTATATCAAAGACAAAATTATATTTACCGCTGGTCCTGGTGGGCCCCTGGGACCTGTGGGACCATCTTTTCCTGTGAAACCCTATTCAAAAACAAAAGCGTGATTAGAGATCAACATAAGCCTGTAGCCTGATTAAAATGGCCTTTAAGATTATGTAATTGCAATACTCCTGATTATTACTAACATGTATTTTAAAACCTATGCACAACGTAGGTTATAAAAATAGCTATCACATCTAATGCTGGAGAAGGCTATGGAACAATGAGCTTCAGCCAATTTAGAAGATGTTCAGCTGCTGTTGATTAACCGAAGATGGAATGAGTCTCAACATTTTTAAGAAAGTAATTGTTGTTCTATCACAGAGAAGCAAGATCTCCCTTTTTGCTGTTTTCTCACTCACAGATTAGGTGGAAAATCTGAGGTTTCTATTTAACTGAAGACCAACCTCCCTTTCAGATACTTCCCCTGCAAAAAGAGATGGTGAGAAATCCCATTTCAGTAATCTAGCAAAGCATTCACATATTAACACTGATGGTCCATGGCCCATTAATGACCCATCAATCCAATTATGTTCTTTGGCAACTGGCTATCACATGGTGGTCTGTTTTCATTTCCTGCTATCAACTCCCACTAAAGGATAACTATAAATGCATATATCAGCTACTGATTTTGACTGTAAGGTAAGTCGTTGCTTCAGCCATCTCAAAGGTGATAGACAAAAGAGATTTGCTTAGTTGACCCCAAATTAGAAGAAAGGGATTGCAACAACACCACAATGAAACACCCGTGTGCATGCCCTTCATTATGAAGACATTTCAGAATCCCCCATCCAAAGACAAGTTCTTAGCTCCAGACAGTCAAAGGTTAAGGAGCGAACTTGACCTTCACAGTAAGAACAGCACAGACAGATTCTTTAGGGGTACGACATCTCCCAGACATGGAGACAAGCAGAGTTTCAAAGGGATGCCCTGCAGCAGCAACAGTGGAAGACAGCAGGGCTGAGCACCTCAGCAGAGCAGTGGACATACTGCTCTGTGGCTGCAGGCGTCTGAGAACCTCGTCAGGAGAGAGAGCAGTGCAGTTTTTGCAGAACCTATCTGGCTACCCTGTGGCTATGTGGGGAGGTTTTCACGCCTAGGTTTTTCCAGTCCTTTGAATTTTACGTCTCTAGGCTGGATACTGATAAAAGGACTCCTTTTGAGAAAGCATTTGAAAACAGAAAGATATGATAAAGAACGGGAAAAAAGAAACCAAACCACATTACTTGTTCTTTTCTGATGATAAACTGAGGAAACCTTACCCTTTCTCCTGGAGGTCCCATTGGGCCAGGTGGACCAGGTAAACCTGGGGTTCCCTAGAGTGAAAAGGGATGTTAAACTGTATCCATAACAGAACAAACATGACTGCTATGCTAATCATCCCAGTATATATGCACACATTTAAATATTTAACTGTCTTCAATGTTGCTTTTTGGCATTTACAAAAATAAAACAAACCTTTAGAAAAAAATGTTTATTTCATATACATGATACAAGAGTCTTCACCCTCCCACTACTTTTTACTTCCATTTCTCCACTAGCCTATAATTCAACTTCAAAAATCATTTTCAGTACTGTGCCCATAGAACAGATATATCTGGTTCTTTGCCTTTACAAGCATGACGTAACAGATACCAGCTAATCCTTTAACACCTAGTGCTAAAGCCTAGCTGCAGTCATCAGAGTGTATCTAAAGAAACAAAAATTAGACTCTTCCTTTATTATTCTTTTCCCCCTATTGTCCTATTCTTTAACATTCTGCTGCTTTATTGTGCACATTCTAAATTCTCTGTTTCTGTTCCTTCTGTAGCTTCTGGGTAGAGAACAAACCCTAAAATTAAACATGTCATACATTAGGTGACAGTCAGGAATTTCATTCAACACTCTCTAACTGTTGTAGGTACTGGATATTGAACAGCTATGTATCATGTTGTCATGTTCTTCCCCCTTTTTTGTCTAATCTCACTGTACACTAAAATGGAGCATGGCTTTCTACAGGATATTACTACTCCCTAAATGTTTATTACTCAGGGTTATAAGGACTAATAAAACAGGTAACGAATACAAAGTCCTTGGTCCATGACTGACCTTATCTGTTATATGAAATTAAATCCACAACACTATTTAAGCATCTCCCATATAGTCTTTATATCCCCAGTAAAATCAAGGACAATATAGTAACCAAGGAATATTAGTTATGTCACCACACGTACAGATCAACGACCTTGGATTATCCAAATCTGTCTGATTATAAAATAAAAACCTTATTTTTTCTTCTCAAAACCTAATCCTAGTTTACAATATAGAAACCTGCAAGTAAGTGAAATTTAATATTGCTTTCTTATTTCAGAAAGCATACAATTAATGTCCCAAGACCATTTGACTTCCAAAAGTAGAAAGCAATTAGACAACATTGCTGAAGAGTTCAGCAAATGTTCTGCAACCTTTATTTTAGGAAGATGTTTAATTGCAGGTGGTCAGAAGTTAGAGACCTTCTTGGGGAGTTATGCGTGTACTTTTCCTAATCCAAGGGCCTGTCCCTGTGCATTCACAACTGTCCAGATGGACATTTGGCTTGACTCAGTACAGCTGTTCTTTCACTCTTGCTGTTTTGAATGGTTTACCGTTTCCTACATTTCAAATTCCTAAGTGTAAGATAATTATATTTCCAAAACTATTGCTTAGGAAGGCATGAGAAGAGCCCATGACTCCTAGTGATGTCAGAGACAGCTGTCCAGCAGCCAGCCTGCATCAGGAATAGTGTAAAATGACATTATCTTGTCTAAGCAGCAACCTACCGATCGCCCTGGTAGTCCAGGCTGGCCAGCATCACCTTTCATTCCTTGACGACCCTATAGTTTTCATAAATGATTGTTAGAGATTCTGAATTACAAAATAGATCAGAAGAATAATTAATTTATGTAAATGGACATGAAATATTTCCTGCAAGAGACCTAAATTAAGGAATCCACAAGCCAACTACATATTATGGAATAAATCAAGATACATATACCTCTTAACCAAAGCAATACTGATCATCTCACAAACATTTGCGAATGCAGTATGACTAGTTGACATTAGATTAAAACCATAGGCAAGCAGACATTTGAAGGGGGCACATATTTTGATAAGGAAGTGACATGGACTTTTGAGTAAGAGAGACTGATACCAATGTCTTCACAAGCAGGAAAGCAGGGAAGGTTACATGTTTTTTCCCAGCCTCCCTTATCTTTCTCAGCTGGTGAATGGAACTGTTTACACTCACGAAAGGTAAAAGCTTGGTCTTTTTAAAGTATCACTATTTTTCTCTAACCCGTGGTCTAAAAGGTATTACACACTTCCAGGACACAAGGTATAGGAGCGTATAAAGAAGCAACGTATTGCCTTTCACAACTAGCTTACATTCCATGAACACTACAGCACTGCAGTATAAATGCACAGTCTAAACCCACGTGAGCTAAATTTGCCTATATAATATTTATATTGCACAGTGGCTTGCGTGATAATCCAGCATTAATAACTGTTGATGACACAGAAATAATCATACAATTTGTAAACATAGCCTGCCAGTGTGAATTGCATTTGATATGAAAAATGAAATTACATGACTCAAAAGTGGTGCTCTAACTTATTGTTAACTGATGAGAAGTTCCACTAATGTTGTTGTTTTCACTCTTCAGAGGTTTTCAAACTGAATGTGACAAATAAATGTATTAGTTGTATTTCACATGTAAAAGGAATGTGTTTGACCTTTCTTGCTGTTTGGCACCTCTAGGTCATCTTCATGAAGTTTTTCCTTCTGGTATATAATAAAAAACTGAAAAACATCTACAGTGGTTAACAAAATCTTTCTACTTTGTCCTTACAAAACAGGTGTACCTACAACAGAAGGTGTACCTAATGTCTATCTTAAAGCACTTTTTTTTTTCCATTTCCCAAATTACATTACAGACTGAGAAGTATGCAAATGCAAAATGAGACAGTGTGCAATCAGACACCAATTCTATTTTTTTTCCATAAACTTTATATTTTAATTGAAGACTTTATACAAAAAGCTCCTGATTATATTAAAATTCAAGCTGATCCTAAACAGGAAGCGTCAAAATTATATTCCTGCTTTTTGGGTGATTACTTATTAAAATATGGCAAAAGCAGTCTTAATGCATTCAGAATGTAGGCAAAGGATTACCTATGCTGTCTGCTGTAAAAACAGAATCTGGTGGAACTTCATCAGTGTTAACAGAGTTACTCTGGCTTTGAAGGCATGTACATGAAATCAGAAGTAGCCTCTTGCTAAAGTATGTGTGCTGTTGCCAAGAAAGACCCCCCGGAATGAAGGGCTGTTTTATATGCCTAGATCTAGGCACCCATTGCCTCTCTGAACTTTCAGCTACTGATTTAAGCTCAGAAAACAGAAGTCGTACATGTAAATCTGTGAGAAAGAGCTGTGCCTTCAGAGTAATATTGCATGCTTAATTCTCCTGCACCACAATTTGATAGTTTTGAGTCCTAGAACTTGAAGGCCTAGCAACTCAACAGAAGAGCTGTAACACTAAAAACATAGTAGCACAAGTTACAAGGCTTAGACTCTGTCCCTTCACTGGCAGCCCATAAGCACACGTAACATTCAGGATAGAAAATGCTATCGTACTGGAAGAGACTTGTTTCATAATACTACTGTATTGCAGGGAAAAATTAATGTCAGGGCAAAGCTGCCACCCTCTTCCCAAGACCACCATCCCCAGGGACAGCTCTGACTCCACACACATTGCCACTCGCGCTCAGAACGGCCACTCACCGGTTCACCTGGGATTGACAGCCCGTTGGGGCCCTGCGGACCCGGGGGACCTTGAGGGCCAGGAGGACCTGTCTCGCCACGAGGACCAGGTGGCCCCTTAAAGCAGAAAATTAAAACAAGATTGTAAATGACAACCCCTTCTTAGACCTGTAACTGCAAAATCCTTTGTGTTAGACACTTAAGGCAAGTCAGAAGCCTGGAGACACATTTAATACTTCAGTACAACTGTGGAAACAGTTATCCAAGTGGTATATCCTCTGATAAGCTATTCTCTGATTCATGTTGGCGGTCTCAGGCCAATACACGCCTCTGGCAGTGTTAATTAGAAGTATAGCTGTCTCCTCTGTACAGAAGAAAGGACAGCAATGCTGCAGACTGTGTATTAACACCCCGATACATGTACTCTAGTTTCCTGATGTGCAGTCAATGCCTTTGAGGCTACATATATATGTAGGCTGTGTATATATAGTCTCAAATAGGTAGGCTGCACATAAATAACATATAAGCAAGTTTCCAAGTAAACTTTTAATCTCCATTCTTAGCTCAGCATAGAACTAAGCATACAAACTTTCATACAGGTAAGCATGTAGCAACATTATAGATGCATTCCAGAAAGATACTTACAGATGATCCAGTCAAACCCCTTTCACCTCTGGGACCTTTAGCACCTGGGCCACCCTAAATTGAAAATTTGGAAAAGAGAATGTATTTCATACAGGGAAAGCAAGGGTACATCATTCTGGTGTGCATTATGAATTCTCTTTATCACACTCTTACACGAAAGCCCAGAATAAAAGATGCATCAGAAACTCAGGTAAACCACATCAGCTTCAGCCTTGCCAATTCAGCCCATGAAAAATTATTGTCATTTTTGTCTCTGCAGATATAAACTTCTTCAATTTATATTAATCAAAATCTCTGCATACCTCTCTAGTAGACTGCCAGACAACTTAACTGGGCTTCAGATTCCTCATGCAGCATTTTTGATAGCTTCAAAGTAGAAGGACTACTGGGCTGAGTATAACCCCCATACATTCAAAACAATTGGTAGGAGCATATCCATTCCATAGATTACTATCCCTCCATGTAAAAAAAGACAGTAGCTAATTTATTTCCCTGACAGAGTAAAGAATCTTTCCTTGGAGTGAAATCCTGACTCTGTATTTAGGAATAATATTTGCACAGTCCATTAAAAATATCTTGTACATGAAGTGCAAGACAGCTGAGAATGGGCCAGATTCTTTCAACCTATCAAACAATGAGGAGGTATTCACAGTGATCACACTGGAAATACGGGAAAAGGATTATTATATAAACAAGTAGAGGTGGTAAGGAGCTGCCCAACTGTGTTTTAAACTAAGATGAAAGGAGAACAGATTACCATAGATGTGTTGATAGAAACTATCTTTCTGACTGACCTTTGTTTCACAAAACCACAGGTCAACACAAAACTTCCATAAACTTAAAACTTAGAAAATCTGTCTATTGCAAATAGTTCCTTACAGCTGGTCCAGGGGGTCCTGGAGGTCCCACGCTGTCTTGAGTACAGGTACAAGCATTTGGAAGAGCTGGGCATTTTGCTTCATCTCTCTGAAAATTTAATCACAACTATTACTGTCCTTTTAAAGAAAAGTACTTGGTGGCAGCATATTTTTCTAAAACAATAACAGGAAGATTCTCTATTTTCCTGTTTTAAAGTACAAGTAAAACTCACAGCTAAACAGTGGTTTCCAAATTTTTCTAGAGGTCCTTTCATATTTTTATCAAATTTTGTCTGCGAGCTATACAAGACACTAACAACAGAGGCACAGGCAAAATCATATTCATCTGCAATTTCTGTTTTGATATTTATATCCATTAGACAATCAGCTTGCACTGACAAAGAATAAACTAGTTACTTTTTGAATGCTAATCTAAGAAAATATTAAATAAAAAAATAGCTATTCCATTCTTAATACTTAGGATCTTGGATATCACTGAAATACAATATATAACAGACATTTTTTCCACCATTCCTAAGGGACTTGGTTCTAGCACATTACAATCTTTCTTCCTCAGACACAAAACTTGGAAATGCAGTGTTGTTCACTGGCTATTCTGACAACTGCAATTTAGATGTGTTGTCAGTATGAAGTAGAATATCAGGCTAATACTGACATTATTAAATTTGCTATTAATGATGAATTTCTGAATAGCTTCTGGTTCATTTATACTTACCATAGAAGGAAGATCACAGCATCTGTCTCTGCTAGTCCAAACTGGACTGCATACGATGTCAAAATTCTGGATTTCTAACTGTAAAAGAAAGGAGGACTCTTGAAAGAATCTAGTGGCATTATCATTAAAAATGACTCCTCAAACAATTTACTTCCAATGTAGTTAACATCATTCAGACTTTCACTTCTTTGACACTGACAGAAAAATGATTTAAAAATAATACAAAATTTAAAACCAAGCCTACCTAAGGCTACAAGAACTTCAAGCACTGATGCTTGCTCTTGTTCTGGGGCAAAAGGTAACCAAATAAAGTGACTCAAGAAATATTTTGCAACACTTAATGAACAATACCGATGAACTGCATCAGCTGAGTGCCTGTGCACTTCAACGTGAAATCTGGCTGAAAAGCTTTTGGACCAGCTTTAAGAACTGCAGTCCTTGGGTCATATATTAATTCAGATTTATGTATGGAACTTTCAGAGACATTAGTGGGGAAAAGTTCTGCTATCAAGACCAAACTTCTCAGTTAAGTATACTGGGTCTTGCAGTACAGACACTTGAAAGCTTTGTGTGCACTACTGATTTCATAGAAATCCTTGATCTCTAATCTCTTTCCTCAGAAAATTTCAAGGGTTTGCATTAATGAACAGATTAATGCTTATTGCTTACTGTTGCTGATCTCCGGTCGCCTTTCAGAAGTTTCCCAAGTATTTCGTAGCCATCAGTTGTGATGTTCCCAGCCTCCTTAATTGGTTTTTCCAGTATCTCACTGCAGTCAATGTAAATCTTAACATTTGATGAAGTTACAACAATATGGACCTGAAAGAAAGTTTAACAGAATATTTAGAAAAGGCACACAGGCATATTTACTTTAATACCTTAACAGTATTTCACTGTTTAGGTAATACTGTTAAATTTTCTTCCTAGTAATCTTGCTTTACTTTCAACTGGTGGAAAAATTCAAACTCAAGGAAAGTCTATGACATTAGTAACCGCTTTAAAATGTGTTGAAAGTCAGTAAGATGAATACACAAGCACAGCTAAGAAGTACTATTCAGTGTTAACAGTTGAACTACAATGATCTATTTAAAAAAGCTTGCCTGAAAATTACTTTGAGATGGCATAAAAGTAAAAAATAAAAAGAATTTTTGAGAGGAAGTGAATATAAGCTCTTCTTGTCCTCTTCTGATGGCTGGGACCACACAAGAGGTTTATAAGTCTGTGACTGCCCACTGGCTAATAGACTCTGTCTGTAGTTCAGAGAGTAGATTGTTTCAGATCCAAAAGATCCAGGGTTCAGTTTCCACGGATGACTCAACCAGAGGCACTAGTTACATTGAGATACAGGAAGTGAGCAGAGAAGCCTGCCCAGAAAAAGACAAACTAATGGAAGATGCAAGAGAGAAATTTCCATGAGAGAAATTTGGCTACAAAAATATATGCCAAAATAAGGGGAAACGGGGAAGAAGAGGAAGAGATTAATTATTGGAAACAGGGGAAACTTCGGAGGGAGAAAAGAATGACTGTAACAAAGGGAGAGTATGTTTACCAGGAGAAGAGAATGAAGCGTTTGGGGAAAATACAGTAAATCTTAAATGGAAGAACAAACAAAATTGAAGCAAAGGTTACCATTCCAAAAATTTATAGTATGTATGGAGAATGTTATGCAAGTGAATTTCCTACATTTCTATGAAAACAGAAGATATTCAGGAGTCTCCAAGAAAGAAACAAGGGTCTGACATTTTAGTAAATCTAATATGCAGTTGATGGAAGAACATCTTAAGGCAACAAAAAGGTTTCAGTGGCTTTATACACCTTACATACAGCATATATTTTAAATACAAGATTATAATATCTATGTAGTTGTTAAAATATCAACACAGTAAGATCAGCAGTAAGGAATCCTTGAAGTATGTATTTGTGTTTTAAAGCTTCTGTTATCACAGTACATAATGCTTCAGAAACATATTGCTATTTGATGACTGCTTAAAAAAATGGCATAAAGTTGAAACTGAGATTCCCTTAAATGTCCTGAATCTACAAGTGCCTGAACAATCTCCTGAGAATTTGTTCTTTTTTTTCCATATTAAATATTTTCCCATGTGGAGTTGTCTCCAAGGCATCAGCATAGCTTATCTAAAACTCTTTAAACATTATGTGCTTATGCTTTATATAATTGGAATTAAGACTTTTGAAACTGCCCTCATTTTTTGTCATCTGAAATTCAGTTGGCATCACAGTTTAACTCTTCAGTGCTGTGTATACAAGTGTTTTTTTAATTAATATTCTGAGGATTTTTGATTGACCAAATAAAAAAATAATGGAAAGATAACTGAGTGTATTCAAAGTATAGTTTGGTATACCAAACTTTCCACAAAATAAAGCAAGCACCATGCCAATACTTTAAATTCATTATCATTTATACATCATATACTCAGTCATTTGCTTATGTGACTAAATTTTACAGGTTAACTAATCCATCAAACAGTTTAAACTCATCACAGATGTAATTTACTAATTCTGAAAGGTACCTAACATGCAAGTCCTTCCACTGGAATGTTAAGTAGTTGTCACTATTTAAATAAAGTAAATGACATCTGCATAGCAAACGTGTATTACGGCATTTTCATTTGCACACAAAACTTAGGAGAGGTGAATCTACATCAGAATGCTGAGGGAGATCATCAATTTGAAAATGTTCAAACAGCAAGGACTGCTGAGCATCGCCTATACATCCAAAGAAGCAGCAATCCCAGCAACCAAAAATAAGCAGAGCTCCCCCAAGTCATTGACTCAGTCAGCTAACTGCTGATCTAACGCCAGCTCCGAATTCCAGCCTGGATCTCATGGCCCAGGCATAAATCTAATAAAAGTAGGTGTCTAGTGTTTAGAGTAAATAAAACATGTCTGTATTCAATCCTGCTACATTTTGTTTTCAGCGAATGTTAACAATGTTAACAGAAACATTCTCTTCAATTTCTAACACACCAACATAAAGCATCACTTCTGACCATTTCCAGTGCCAGAAGGCACTGATGTTTTAAGAAAGAAAACATACTTTATTCTTTCTCTCCAGACCCCTTCTAAGATAAAGTCTGATGGTGTTCTGATCTACTGCTAAATGAACCACATCAGTCAGCTAAGCAAACTATTATCTCATATGTACATCAGCAGAAAGACATACACTCATTATCAAATTTCCTGTGGCTAACTACTGCAAAACTGCAATCTAAAAGAAAGTCTAGCATGGTAAGAATAAGAAAGTAGAAGTCATCTCTCTCTCCAAAACATTCAGTTATAAATTTAATGACTGTCTCAGGCAGTCAGGATTTTTCCTATGGGACTTGCCAGATTCAACAGCTTTCACCATAGCTATGCTACGCAAAGTGTTCAAGTATGCCAAAGTA
The DNA here is from genome assembly GCA_035590195.1 of Aviceda cuculoides. NCBI lineage: Eukaryota > Metazoa > Chordata > Aves > Accipitriformes > Accipitridae > Aviceda > Aviceda cuculoides. The sequence continues at coordinate 6,306,066 of JAVJGG010000013.1, forward strand.
AATTTCCCTGCACAGTTAGGTGTAGTTAACTGTGCTTCACTGAGTGAGCCAGTAAGTCATCGAATGAAAACCACAAAAATGTTTGATATTTTGGAAAACATCTTCTTGCATTCTAAAAATTTGTCATTTCTTTGAAACTGGATGGTAGGAGAAATTGCAAAAGTACCTTTTGAAATGTGTTAATCTTACTTTCCTTCATCCAGCTGAAACTACTGCTATCCTCTATTAGGAGCTTATCAACATGGCTGATACTTCAGGCTTTCCCAGCACACGAGCTGGGGAATCCCGTGATGCTATCATTAACAACCTGACTCATATAGCAATCTCAGTAATGATCCTGGAGAGAATCCAGAAAAGTCAGCTCAGTTACGTGGTAAAAAATCCCAAATACAGCTCTTTAAATCAAGGCTATTCTAGTTACTTTAAATACTATCAAAATCTTAACTTTTGATTCCTTTCAGGGAAAAAAGAAGGGGAATGACACACTGAACTAAATAACTGATACATTTTTGCTTAAGAAATAATCTCATAAGCAAGAATTCATAGTCCCAGAGCTTTAAGATAATTTGCAAATGGCTGTTACTCCTGTACATCGTTTGGCATCTTAGAATTGTTTACTGTTAATATGTATAAGTGTATTTAACTATTGAAATAACACAAAATTCTGGAATTTTATTTCCCACGTAATTGTTTTTCACAACAATTGTTATACACAACTGCTAGTATTGCTGGGGTTGCAGGTTGTTCCCCATTTGCTCTCATAAATGAGCAGAACTTCACTGTAAGTGCTGTCAGGTAATTCTGCTCAGCTCTATCTCATTTAGGGGAACTACGAGGAAAAAAATTACTCTGAACGTCGATGAAATTAGCAGCAGATGCTTAAAACAGACTGCTGGCAGTACAGCAGAGAGCTTCACACCACTGACCTGAAGCAGGGAACTCTCAACTCTCACACCGATATCTAAAATGAGGCATGCTACATGCTGTTCTGTGTTTTAACAGTACTTCTTGGTGATGACTCTACTTTTACACCAAAACAATATCTATCCTAGCCTTTACTGACAGTTTTTCTCACTCCAGTAGATTAACACATTTCCTTAAAATTCAGTTGTCCTACTAAGCTATCAAAAAAAAAAGGCAAAAAGGCAAATGCCAAGGACAAAATAGAGGTCGCCTACTGCAGGTGTGATCCAAGCCTACTCATAACTATCAGTTACAAAGTTAATGACATAAACTTTTCTTCATATATGCAAAAATGATTAGCCATTAAATAAATTATAAAACAAGAATAATTGGATATAACATAGAAGCAGTTTGGGAAATTATCCCGTGTCAAATTCTGAGGAAACCAATAGCTTTTATAGTGCTGTGTGATTTTTGTAGTCTTCTGACTTTTAACCAGATGAAGTCACAAAACATTGTAATGCTGGCACCAGCTATCTTGCCCTGCTTTCAGCCTAGCAGAGCTAGGTTGACAATGTGGCCTCCAGTATCAGCAAGTTGACAGAGGCAACCTCTTATCAGTATCCTCAAAGGAATGCTGGTAGCAACTAGTCATGCAGGAGAGGGTATCATAAAAAAAACAAATGTTATACTCCAGCCATATTTAGTCATCAGAAGAAAACTAAACTAGACAGAAGGGAGATAAATGAAAACATGAGAATATGCATTTCAGCTCACAAAAATGTTGCAATTGCAACTCACTTTCTTGCCCTAATTGCATATACTTAACACAGCAAGAAAATATTTTTTTAAATTGTGTTTTAGGTATATATGTAGCCTGAGTCAAACACTTCCTGATGACTAGAGGTAAGGAAGCGTAGCAGGATAAGTTGTCATAATTCAGTGCACAAAATTAGAAAAGCAACCACAAAACTATCACAACTGAAGGCAGATGCAGTAACATGTAAGTATTTCACTAACCATTTTGACAGTTCAAAATAACAGTGAGTTTCATTCTAAATCACAAATAGATTATACAATCTTTTATGGAATCTCTATTATTATTTTTGCTTCCTCAGTTAACTTTACTTTGGAATATTTTAGGATCAGTGAATTTAAGCCAAAAATATACCAATACTCATTCATACATACAAAATATATACATATACATGTATTATGTTTGTTAAATATATCAATCTTATTCAATATGCTATTCACTGCCCAGAATTGGTTCCCTGCCTTTATCAATAGCTACTTGCTTTCTGTGGCTATACCTTCCTCTTCTCTGAATGATTTCAAATCACTACATTCCCCCCCAATCCTTTCTCACCACAACCTCCTTTCCTTTTTATTCCATTTTTTTTTTATTCTCCTCTTTCATGTTCCAGGAATCAGGCTATGATGTCTTGTTCATATATATCCCTCCACTTACATAATCTTGACAAATTATTGACAAATCTCTTACATTGGTTCAAAGGGCTATAACTTCAGGGATCTTGTTTTACATGATCTCTAAGCCTCTATGTCAACTTACAGTAAAAATACAGAGACTGGATGTAACTGACAGTGACTTCTGCTTGCTTGTCTTCTATTTCAAAGAACAGCATTTCAGAAAGCAACATTCATAATTTCAATCCTTTACCTTATGGAAGCTTCCATAAAAGATTTTCTTTACTTCATCATTATCAAAAGTTATAGTCTGAACTTCTCCTCTTGTATCCTTGTTAAAGAATGACAGTACTTTGCTGGCAGCTGCAATAAATTAAAATAATACATTTCATTTCATATGTACTACTGAAACCACCATCCTAAGATACACTTATAGATAAAATGTAGTATACCACTCAATTGGGTAAACACAGGTTAGAGACGGCCTTACTGACCCGTAACTACATAGATGTATTCTCCTTGGGGTTTAGAGGTAATACCAAAGTTGAAACGTAGCTTAGATGAATTTTTCTTAGTTGAAAAAAATAATTAATGTACAAAGTAAAAAAAGAAAAAAAATAAAAAAGAAAAGAAAAAAAAAACTCTTAAAACTAAAAATATATAATCATTTACCATGTAGGAATGCTTTGGGTTTGGAAATATTTGGGAAGAATGCATGCAAAGTAATGTAACATATAAACTCTTTATGCAATAAGCATAATCATCCTTACGATCAAGCACAACTCCAACTTGTGGTTTGTAATCTCTGTCTGTAATCTGCCAAATTGCAAAAGGCTCATTGGGGGATTCAGGCAGAAGACGGAATAACAGAATGATAGTGTACGCCTGTGGCAGTCCCTCTGGGTGAATCTCCCTGTTAAGACAACATGAAGATATTTTTTCACATGGAAACACATGAGGAAAATAGGATCTTCATAATTTGCTCTTTTTCAAAGAAAAGACATGAGAGTAACAGGGAAACCACAGTGTTTAGTGGACTGAGCATTTTAACTACTCTCTCAAATAGAAAAGAACTTTGTGATAAAACCACTATGTGAGTTGTTAAGATGAACTCACAGCCTCTCTTCAGCTGGTCCAGGCACCACAGTTATGGAGGAAGTCAGAATATGACCAAGAACTCTTGGAGATGTATTCTTGTGGCAAGATTCTGTATAAACTACACATATTTAAAATTCCTTGATGACAAGTACAGAAAAAAGGACCGCAGCTTCATTCTTTTCTCATCTGGCCTGTTTTAGACAGGCAGCAGAAAACAGCACTTAACTATTGCTGCCCTTCAGGCACAGATACAGTGAAGGAGATCTCTAATGTATTCTCTGGATTTGGTAATGTATTGGGGCTCCACCTCATTCATCAGTGGCTGAGGTTTAGATTTGTGATGTTCAGACTGTTAGACATTAAAAAAGCAGAAAGCCAAACGTAAACAAAAACATGCATTAAATGGCCTCCAGTATTTTCTGAAGGGGAAGGGAGGGAATGCAGGAAGCAAACTGTAAGAAAGGAGGTAGCTTCTGCTTCTCCTCAGTCATAATGGAACTGAGAGGGGATTTGGCCTCATGAACATAAATATAGAAACATTAAAATGGAGAGAGGAGCTGCTCTATGTTTAAGGTAAAGCTTATACACCCATACAATTATGGACACTGCAATAATAGCCATATCATTAAGTCAACACCATACAGCACAGTGCAAGAATGAAAATATTAAAGTAGATATAGAAACACAATTTTAACTTGGATACTAAGTTATTTCAGCTATGCAAACAACTATGCCACCAGGATCAGGATGCTTTTATTGCTTTGCTCATTCAGTCTAAAGTGAGTTTTCTTTTCTGGCTTCTCATGAAAGTAAGTGCCCAGAATACTCCAGCAAGTCTACTCCACTTCTTACAACAGACAACGGACTATGTATCACAACATTTAAAAAAAAAAAGAAATAAATAATAGGAAGTCTGTCTTTTCATTCTCTTTTTATCATCTTATCCTGCTAAATGCAAGGTTTATCTTAATGTAAGAGAGTTGCAAAACTGGGATTATCTGTACTTCCTTAGGTCGTAAAAATCCAGGCTGCCAGAGACCTATCCCCACCATAGCTATAACAGCACATCAATGAACTCAAAAAGTCCTCAAGTCCTCTGCTTTTAAAGTTGTGAGCTGAGAAAGCTGGCAAAAAGAAAATATTTCTTCATATACCTCAGTTCCTGTGCCTGTGATCTGATCTTTACCCAATCCAGCAGGATTGCAGAATATTTCAAAGGCTTGTATGAAAAGATTAAATTTCCTTAAATTTAACAGGAATAATAGGTTATCTTTAGGCATCTCCTCTAACTCAGAATGACTTTTTTTGAAACGTACTTAAATAGATGGCAGAGGAACAAATGTAAAAAGAAAGAGAGAGAGCTTCCCTCTTTGTAAAACTAACCACTAACTAAGTCTTTTGGGGGGTTGTGAAAAAATGTTGGCAATAATGACCATGTATTAGCCCTCCATAACCAAGCTCTAAGACCACAGGCCCTTGAAAACTCCACTCCATTTGCCAAATGTGGCAACTCAAGCAGAGGAGAAACTGCCCTAAGTCAATGTGCTGCCTACTGCAGCATGAATGATGCCTCTGCAAAAAGTGGTACTTATCCCTCCATACTGAAACCATTTCTCTCCAGCAACAAGGAGCTCATTGCACTAAGGAGGCTGCTGTTCAACTGCCTAAGGACAAACTGTGGATTATATGCAACTCAAATGGTTAAGAAGCATAATCTCAAAAAAGAACAATAAGCAACTGGATTAATAGTGAACAGATTGCAATGGAAGAAATAGATTAGCATTTAATGAGAACAACAATAGATGTTCTCTGGAGTATATTTCTTGGAGTTCAGTAAAAAGAAGATCAAATAAATGCATCTTCCACAAGATACTAACGCTATCATCTATAAACTCTATTAATCCTTCTTCACCTGCTTGCCGTAAATTGGAGTCTTTCAGGTTTACTTACCGTATTGGCTGGCTGACAAAGGCATTTTTGTGGAGTCTATATGCTACATAGCTTGGGAAAGAGCCTGATTCCAGTGATATGCCTTGTACAGAAGCAAAATGCTTCTCTGTTAGATTATATGATTCCAGCATCTTGAAACCTTTAAATCCAGAGAGGAAATAAAAAATAAAAACACTGTAGAGCTGTAAAAGACACAAATGAAGCTATGCCAAAATATTAGACAGTTACTTACCAGGTGAAGTGTATCCCTCCAAGTAAATAAGAGGACAAGCTAAAAGACATGAAACAACATATAATTCAAAACTATAAAACCTAACAGGATATGAACATATATATACTTCAGAAAGTTTTATTACCAAAACATCTGTGCTATTATTAATTGTCAGCTAACTTTTTTTACATTTGTAATAGTGTGTTCTGTGGTAGATGTACTGTTAAAATCTTTACTTGTTACTTTTAGTAGGATATTTCTACTGTGACAAATTGTATGGAATAGCAAATGAACCCCCAAAATATTTTAAAGAGTCTAACTCATATTAAGAAAGGAGCACAATGACACAGTCTTTCCATGAATATTTAAGGCATGAGTCAGGCTGCCTAATAGCTGTCAGATTCACAAGGAAAAACTGCAGATTTATATGGCTCCTCAGGAGCCAGCGGATGAGGCAGTTAGGGACTACACAGTTGCACATGACAGGCCTGAGAATTTCTCATTTTTGCCATAGAAGGATTTCACTTGAGTAAACAACTCAACTTTATTTAGATAATTTTGAAACAGCATCACACACTATAGCTGCACCTCTTTAGCACCCCTAGACCGGTAGTAAATCAGAGACCTGTTGTGTCCTCCAGTTCACATTAGGCATCATTCTACTTCTTAAAGAGCAGTAGTTCTCACTGACTGTTACTCTCTTTTTGTTATACCAGTACTTCTGAAATGTGAGACAAGATTACATAAAATATAATACCTACCTCAAAATTTTAAAAAAGTAACTTGCTCCCTTAGACTGTGTCCAGTTATTATTAAACCTAACTTTTATATACAAACATTTCTTTTGATGTACCTTAAAGAGGATGGCAACTTGTACTGGGTTTGCATGGCAGGGTTTTGGTAGTGGGAGGGCTACAAGGGTGGCTTCTATGAGAAGCTGCTGGAAGCTTCCCCCATGTCCAACAGAGCCAATGCCAGCCGGCTCCAAGACGGACCCGCTGCTGGCCAAGGCTGAGCCCATCAGCGGTGGTGTTAGTGCCTCTGGGAGAACAGTTAAGAAGGGGGGAAAACTGCTGCATAACAGGAATTGCAGCTGGAGAGCAGAGTGAGAAGATGTGAGAGCCCCAGCCCTGCAGCCCCCAGGTCAGTGCAGAAGGAGGGGAGGAGATGCTCCAGGTGCCGGAGCAGAGATTCCCCTGCAGCCCGTGGTGATGAAGACCATGGTGAGGCAGGCT
>JAVJGG010000013.1:6333000-6347251 GCA_035590195.1 Aviceda cuculoides
ATCGGCGGGTGGTGAGCAATTGCACTGCACATCATTTGTACATTCCAATCCTTTTATTATTACTGTTGTCATTTTATAAGTGTTATCATTATCATTATTAGTTTCTTCTTTTCTGTTCTATTAAACTGTTCTTATCTCAACCCATGAGTTTTACCTTTTTTCAGTTTTTTCCCCATCCTGCTGAGGGGGGGGCAGGGAGGGAAGTGAGTGAGCGGCTGCGTGATGCTTAGTTGCTGCCTGGGGTTAAACCATGACAGAGAAAGAAAAAGGTGGGAATATATACTTATTCACTATAAATGTAAATTTTCACCTAAAAGGTGATTAATATATACACCGTTGTGCTTTGAAAATAAATTATGCTAATGGCTTACTTTGCAGAACTATCATTTGAGATTGAATAACTATAACATTTTAAAATTAGTTACCGACTGTTCAGGGCCATCCCCACTGATAGGCTGGTAAATGATCCTGTATCTCTGCACTCGGCCACTGGCAGGATCCCACTTCACAGTCAAACTGTGTGAAGTTGCATTGTACACCTGAAGGTTTCGTGGGCCACTCTTTGGGGCTGAGAAACGTAATAAAGAAAAGAATAAATATGTAATTCAAGCAAAAAATAGGGACAAACACTTCATTCATACTTTTAGGGCTGCATGAATGCCTGACCAAGAGCAGAATGTATTAAGTACAAGACAACATAAATTGTAATGTTTGTAAAACAATAAACATGTGGTAATCTAGTGTTTAGGATTCTTCCAAATATACAATAATATTTATTAAATGATCTCAGCTTTTTAATGTCAACAATCCTCACAGTTTAGAAAAAGATAGCTCTGAGTTTTATTTAATAATACCATACCTGGAAATTCAGATTCTTACCTTGTGTGGTGATAGGTATCAAGGGCACTAGAAAAAAGTAGAAAGAGTTTTCAGAATTCTTATATGTGTATGCCTTCTGATTTAATAACTATGAATAACAACATGCAGAAACCCTTTAATTACTTACATGTTCGTTCACTGCCAATGAGGTCATCACTTTCTGATTCATCAGGATAGATGGCAGTAACTGAGACATCATATAATGTATCTGGATTCAAATTTTCAAAGACCAAACTACTTTCATCCCCATTTAAGATAGTCTTGTGGAAAAAGTAAAAAAAAAAAAAAAAAAAAACAAAACCAAGAATAAATAAAAACAAACCAAACCAAAACAAACCAGAGAGTGGGATATAAGTAACTTTTTACACAGTAACATCACTACAAGCACAACAGGAGGGCTTGCGAGGAGTTATAGGCCATTTATTAATCACATTTCTGATATTAAAAATATACCCTCTGAGAGACCGTCCACAGAATCTTATGGCGACTATCTTTTCTTACCTCCTGTTTTTCCGATCTTCCATAGGGTCCCCAGGTTATTCTGTATAGAGAGACATCTGAAGCTCCATGATCCCAAGTTCCTCTAAAACTATTTGTGGTTACATCTGTGATTCTGAGATTGACTGGTGCTGGCACAGGCTCTATTATGAGAAAAGTAAAAAAATTCCACAAAATGTAACTGTAAAATAAATAGTTAAACCAAGGAATTACTTATAGAAAGAATTCAGAAGATTATGTAGAAGATTCATATCTCAGTTACCATGCTTCTAATGACTCCAGTAAAAAGCTGTAGTATAACCCAGCCCACCTACACTAAGCAAATCATCCTTCGTAAGGTCACATCACCAGGTCATCACCTGATAAAACAGATGTAGCTCTACTGACCTCAGCAGAGGTCACAACTCACATGTCTAGTCACAGCAACTGAAGTCCTAGCTGTTACGTTTTGGAGTTAGGAGTAATTATGAACTCCCCCACACAGAGGTCAAGCTCCTGCATGTGTTTCTCCCAGATCTTAAAATTCTTTATATAAGCCAAATAAGACATGACTGAATTACACTACTTATTTAGAAAGAATTTGCTCCTCAAATAAGACATGACTGAATTACACTACTTATTTAGAAAGAATTTGCAGAGGTCAACTGTAGGTTAAGGAGGCAAAATATTATAGCCGCTGGGAAGAAATGAGTAAATAGGTAAAACCAGAGAATTAAACTAATTTCTTTGGCAGAGCTTTCCTCTTTTTCCTTACACACACATTCATACAAAACCACAGCTATAGAAGAAAGGCTAGCACAGAAGCAAGCAAAAATTATCCCACAAACATTTTTAAATACACCAGGTTACAAAATGAAAAATTCCAAAGGAAAAAAAAAAGAGAGCGCACATGCATGTTTTTTTCTCTTTTTTTTTCACCTCAGAGTGAGGGGCAGTGATAAGATAACATTGCTCATTTGTACTCTCGCTTTTCTGCTCAGCTTTTGTAAACCTAGGTCAGGATGAGGGCTTCCCTGATACCAGCTTTCTCCTTTCAGTCTGTCACCTCTCTTGTATGGAGATTGGCTCTTACTGTTTGTGCAACACCAGTTCCTTGCCTCTGTTCGCTGAGATTACTCAGATGCTGCCTTTATGATTCTCTAGAAGTACAGACTGGTTTAGCATTTCGTGGTACAAAAACTCTCTTGGATCAGAAGCAAGATCATATGTGTCTCTAATCCTCTAGCATATGCCCCAACTTCCTACTCACTTTCCTAGATTCCTGGATAGACTTGCTAAACCTTTCCTCTGCCCTCATATTTTCTTACTAATTCTACCCCCACACTCCTCCTTCAGCCTCTAAACACAAATAATTTTGCTTCAGTTGCTGGTCTGATGCCTCTCTGCAGACTGCAGGCTCAGTGCTTACTGCAGTAAGACACTGAACTCATCTAAGATTCCCAGGGATTATTATATTGCAAATAATGCTACAAATGCAAGAAAAATATTCCTTAGATAAATTAAATTATGGTTCCACCTAAACTCAGTAATATATTGCAACACACACAAATTAAATAGAACATGAGGCAAAAATAACCACAAGAAGGGTTATTAGGAAAACTTACGAGTGACAGCTTCTGTACTTATCGGTAGGGATTCCCCTTCATCGTATACAGCAACAACTTTTATGTTATACAGTGATTGGGAGGAAAGGTCAGAGAGAGTAGTACTGGTTTTGAGTCTGTCAATTTCCACCTAAGAACAAAAATAGTGACTTAATAATTGTAAATTGCTCTATTTCTGACTCTGCTTCTGATTAAATTGGCAGAAATTCCTGTACTAAAAAAACAGAAAAGTATTCTGCACTAAATTTTGCCATTTACTCCTAAATTTACACCTTAATATTGAGAGCTAGCTACTAACTCCCAAAGCATATTGTCTCAGATATTAGTACTACTTGTGGATCTTTCACTGCTTCATTCTTTTGGAAACAAGGATGCAAACTGCATCTCCAGAAAATTCTCATTCCCTTACAAACACATATAATCCTCCAAGAGCAATTCATGCCTAGCAGTGCAATTATGGAAAGCTTGCACATAACTCAAAGACATTTCTAACAATGCTCACACTTGTTCTGACAGTGGGCAAAGGGGCTAACATACCTTTATTCCACAATCCTGTCCTCCTAATTGTAAGCTATTCTTAGAGCTTGGCAAGCTAACACTTAGGCAGAGAGTAGGAGTGGCTATTTATCAAAGTACAGGAAAATTCTCCACTCAGTTTGAGGATTTTTCCTCTCTGGAGAAAGAAGAGGGGAGTACACAAAGAAATCTCTCTTATGCTTATTCAGTTTCCAAGAAATCAGTACGCTTTCCTGACTGTTATCACCATGAACTGATTGATGTTCTTTATTCTCAGTGGTGGCTTATAACACTACTTTTACCATTATTTTAGCAATCTAGCTCCTCAAAATAAAACTATCTTCCAGTACTTTCAAAAATGTTCCAGTCATTTACCTCCTTTACATCAGCTTCATCAGCTATTTTGTATCTTAGGATGTATTTTCGAACTTTCCCTGGAGCGGGATCCCAAAGGACATTCATGGTGCTGTGAGTAACATCCTGAACTGTTAAGCCTCTGGGTCCAGGCAAAGGTACTGTAAAAATAATGGCAGTAGTAAGTGAAAATGCTATTCATGGCAGAGGTATAGGTCTCTCACAGAAGGAATTAAATTCTTTTCATGCATCTCATTGAAATGGAGGCAATAACTTCCTGGGAAGTTCATTGCTCTGGCCATTAGATGAGACAGGTTAAGAGCTTTTTGTCCCTGCCATGAGCAAAATAGCTATAAACTACAGTAGCTTCACCTTTGTAAATTATGAGCACAATGCTTTTAGAAGTATCAGTGCTTAAGATTATAACTTTTGGTGGCAACAGTCACTTTTCATGTACAGTTAAGGGTTTACCATTTTTTTAAGAACGTAAGAATAACCATACTGTGTGCATCTAGCCCAGAAACATGCCTCTGCCAGTAGGAAATGTTTAAGAAAAGGTGTTTAGCAAAAGGTTTAAAAAAGAAAGCTATGTTTAGATCAATTTTTTTCTTGGTATGGCATGTTTCCTTGGCATTTTCTATACTTAAGAGAATGTCTGAATTTGGGAACAATGTTTCTAAGTTAATGCAAGCAAAATTGAGACTTTAAAAACACTATAACCTCAAGATTGTCTAGCCAACTCCCTTCAGTATTCAAGGAAAAAACCTTTTTGTTCCTCTTTTAATAGTTGGTCCCTTTTCATTGAAATTGCCTTTAAGATCTTTTGGAAATGTATGACTGCTAGAAAATGCATAAAACATGGAAAAGATGGTTTTCTAAAAAAAACTGAATATAAAAAAACTCTTGCATGAAATAAAAAGAAAGTTAAATGTTGCTGAAGCAATAACAACAAAGCAAAAATCAAGATGTCCATACATGTCACTTCCTGGGTGGTGAGTGGGTCACTGGTGATATCACCAAACAATACGTAAGCTGTTAAAGTGTACTCAGTATTGGGGATGAGATCTACCAGCTGAACTTCATTCACTGATGGTCCAACACGCATCTGCGCAAGAAAAATAACATACCATGTTTAAAAACTGAAGAAAGCAATGGCAGAAAAGCAAGCGATGATTTAACTTCAAGGGAATTTTGTTTGTGAGATTCACAGTGTATTTACAGCTTCCTGACTGATGTCATTGTATACAATATCCCAGTAAGTTCACTGCACTTCAAGAAGTACATGCCAGTCTCTTTTGACTATTATGATATATCAGGACAATCTATCTGTTTTTCTTAATTTATTTTTGGTAGAGTGCAGGAAATGAAGACAAACTCTCTTACCTCTTTCTCTGTGGTTGGGACTGTGGCATTCACAGGTTCATATGTTAACAAATAACCAGTAGCTCCATTGAGAGGTTCCCATCTCACTCGCATGGAAGTTGATCCAATGTCATAAACATTCAGGTTTCTAACTGAAGAGATTGGCACTGCCAAAGAAAAGATATATATTAATTTATTTCCTTCACCTTCTTCACCTTTCATATTTCACATCACAGGTAGTACCACTGAGAATATTGCACATGAGTATTAGGGTACATTATGGATAGCAGAAAAGCAGCCTGCAAGTAGTGGTATTTTAAATGGTGCTTAGTTTAAGAATGAGGTAATGGTTGTCACATATTGAATGTGCTATAGATTTGCTACACACAGCTAAAACGATCTTACAAGTCTGCACTGGAACACTTGAATATTCTAAAAAGTAACATGAACTCACATGAATGCTCTAATATGAAACAGAACATGACTGGTTTGGGATATGTAATTATAAAAGGATTTGTTGTACTTTCTTCTTTTTTTCTATATTTCTCAAATTATTAAACAAACATAAAAAATTACCACAGGCTTCATAAAAACTATGTACATACTTTAAGGGTTTATGACAAGCCTAATACAAAACAATCAAAGAATTGAAATGAACACCTAACATTCAATATACTTAAAGAGGCAGGAAAGTCACCTTATGTTGCATTCAGCATAAATATACCTAAAATCAATCATGTAGACAGCTAGTAATAGAAACATAATGGCTAAGTTATGTCTCATAGAAATGATGTAATTCTGTTGAACTGGCTTTTTGTTAATCTTATAAAAATAGAATGAATTTCTGTAGTATTCTGGCTGTTAGTAGCAGGAATTAATTATCTACCATAAAAAAGAAGGAGTACACATTTGTATAAGATCAAATTTCAGGAATTTATGAAGACTGTCATGTAATTCATGTCTGTTGCTCTAGTCTTGTACAGCCGTGCTTTATGAGCCTGGAAAGAAGCTGGGACAAACATTTTTTACCTCAATGCACTTTCACGTTGCTAAAGCTTTTCAGCCAAGATCTGAACAACCAGTGTAACACAACACAATTTGGTCATTCAAATTAAAAATTTTGTTTCCTCTAAGAAAGCCCATAGTGCTGAAAGTTCTACTGGACAGTTCCCCATAAGCCAAACTGGCTGTTAACATCTTATTCAAGTTCCATTTCTAACTTACAAGTTGTTTCCCTGCCGATTAGAGGTTCACTGCTTTCATCTTCTACCACAGAAAACACGTTAACAACATATTCTGTTTCAGGGTTCAGATCTTTCAGAACTGTCGTTGTTTCCATCCTACTTACATAAAACTACATAAAAGAGAAGCAATGTTAACCACTGTACAACAAATGCATTTGTAATCTTATCTCTAACAAAACAAAAATCATTCCTTGTGAAACTCTTCAGAAATCAATGGTATGGAACTATAAGTATGGTCTTAATCTTCTGTGTCTTTTGACTGACAGGATACCATTATTTTTGCAAAGCAAACTGTAGGGAAACCTCAGACAGATGCTTGTTTTCAATAGAGCTGGACATATCTAGCAGCACTTACTGTGTATCCTGCTTTCACACATGGTTTACACTTTTATATTACTCAGAAACATTAAAAAAGTGCCAGACATATATGTTACCACTTTGGAAAAAAGTTTTAAACATCCTGGATAATCTAGATGGTTACAGCACATGGTATTAGCAACATCTTGTGGAACAGCAATGACAGCAAATAGTCAAGTTGTAAAGTCAGCGTGCACTGGAATGGCTGCCCCAACCCTAATCAAAGGCCAGATCCTGAGGTCATGATTTCTTAAGATTAAATTCTCCATGAATCAAATCTGAGTTAAGATTTTAAAGCCACATTCAGAGATGGGAAGTTTGGAGTTAGGTACACAGAGGTGCCTAACTTCATTGTCCTAATACTAGTCTGTCTGGTTGAAGAGAGTGATGAGCAATTCAGATTGCCTAGAATCAAGGGTTGCCAGTTACTGGCTCTCTTTTCTAGAGAATAACCACAAGATGAGTTTCACCCTGTGCATTAAACAGTTTGGAGGATATGCTTAGGTGCAGATTCTAAGTACCACCATACAATGTTAATCTAAGCACTACCTCACAACCTCTATTACCCACCATCTTTTTTCTGTTAACAAGAAAATGTAATGAAAGGACAGTGAGCCTACCCATGAGTATGCTCAGAAAATTTCTACTCCAGACTTATTTAAACCAATATATGACAACAGAATATGAACAGAAAGGAATTACTAGAAATACCAGTCACCTGTTTTTAAGAAATACATTTTACTCCTCGATTTATGATTTTAAAACAACCAAAGTCATCTTTATGCTTCTACTATTTTGTAATTTTGTGTATCATTTACTGAGGCATGATATTCTTGACCTTGGGAGCCTTTTTTCATTTACTGTTATACCATAGACAGCACAAACTTCAGAATGACGTTACTGGGATGTGGAAGTCTAAGGTTATTATGGACAATGTCAGAGATGAACACACAGTACTAACCTGTTGAGGGCTACCTCCAGAGGTAGGGTAATATTCAACTCTGTATCTATCAACACTTTCAGGAGGTGGACTCCATCTCAGTCTGAAAGAACGAGGTGTCACTTCCGAAATAACTAGGTTAGAGGGAGGTGGTAAATCACCTACAAGTGGAAGCAAATTAAAAAATTATTAATTTATCTTATATCATCAAGAATAAAAACACAAGACCAAATTGCTTAGAAAAAAACAAAACAAAACAAAACACTTTAGGTACTTCCTTATTTTTTTGTTTCCTCAGGAACTCTTAAAACAACTGTGTGAAGAGATAGCTCTCCATCACACCCCCAAGACCAAACAAGCTCCCTATCATTCCTACTCCACCTTCAACACCATTATTTCACTGGAGAATCATCAGCTAACACTACTGTATTTCCATGCGTGGCTTTGCTTTTAGGCTGTCAGACATTAATACTTGAAAAGAGCAGGGCTGCTGAAATTCTCCTTATCGAATGAGTATCATCAAAGAACCTGCCACAACGAGCAAAAAGGTGACACACTGAGCAACATACTTCCTGACTCAGTTTGAAAAGAAGGCACGTCCAGCCATGTCATGCTGTGTTAGGTATAACATAGTCATTGTTGAAAGGAAAGGAAGAACCCCTGCAGGGTAGTCCAGGTGGTCTGTACAACTTCCTCACACCAGCAGCTGAAAAAACAGCCCAGGGCTACACAATGTTCCCAATAAGTAATAAAAAGAAGTTAGCGGTGCAAGCACATGAATGGAAAAACAATGAATTAGACTGAAAATGTGATGTACCTGGACCTTTCACGCTGTTACACAGATTCGTGGTTACATCATCAACAATGTTAGCCAGGAAGGAGAAATCTGCAACGTTGTAAGCATGGATGTCATCTGGATCCGTTGCAATCTGCTTCAATTCATTTTCATCTGCATTTTTAATACCTTACAGAGAAGACATGAAAACAAAACTTGTTGGAAATGATGGCCATGAAACATAATGCCACGAACTTAAGTCCATAAACATGTTCTTTGAATAGCATTTTAGGTACTTATGTATGTGGCCACTTCTCTGTTCATTTAGCAGACGGGCAGGACGGGATTGGCGCATGCCACCTCTTCATGTAATACTTACCAATTGCATAAAGTTCCACTCCCTCATCTCTGAGTCTTCTTGAAGGGGTGACTACATCATCCTGTGATTTGCCATCAGTAATGAGAACACCAATTTTGCGAGCTCTGGGCCTTAAGCCTGCATCTTGTTTGAAGTTGTTTTTTAAGATGAAATCCAAGGCCATTCCTAGCATGATACAAAGAAGGTAACCATCACTATAAACTATTTCCACATAGTAGTCATTGGTAAAGGAGAGTATTTCATCTTAGTGATTTCACTCTGACATCATTCCGCAATTCACTTCCTTCTAGAAGCACTCGGAATCTAGTTGCAGCCCATCATCTAGACTTATCACCAATGGATACTATTTCAGCCCTCTCAAAGTCTCTAATCTCTTAC
Source organism: Aviceda cuculoides (assembly GCA_035590195.1). NCBI lineage: Eukaryota > Metazoa > Chordata > Aves > Accipitriformes > Accipitridae > Aviceda > Aviceda cuculoides. The sequence continues at coordinate 6,342,287 of JAVJGG010000013.1, forward strand.
CTTTCATGCATCACCTTCCTATCTGACCTCCCCTCGCCTCCTTTATGGGTCCTCACCTTGTCTTCATCCCAACCCTGACATGGAACTGCCTTTCCTTCTTCTCAACGGAAACCCAAGCTCTTCACCACTCAAGCTCTCCTCCTTCACATTTCTCCAACTTCCACTAAGGTTATATGTCTATGCTATGCCTGTTCTCTACCAAACATACTGAATTGAACTGTAAGGCCCTTCTGTCATGGACAAATTTGAGCTCACTGAACAATACTGGGGTCAGCTACTAGAATCATTTTTACTGAGGCTTAAGGAAAATCCTGTCAGTGTGACATACCTGTTAGAGTATTGCCTCCTTTGTATGGTAAGTTGGCTACAGCCTCTAACAAAGCCTGTTTGGTTCGGTAAGCATTGAGATTCCATTCTGTCCTGGGATCTCCACTATACTGTGCAAGACCTGGAAAAAAAGCCATCATTATTCAGTTATCATGTGGCTGTGTAGCAGTTACGCCTCATTTTCCCTCATATAAGCATATAAGGACTTACCAATCTGTACTTTGTCAGGACCAATATCAAAAACTTCAACAATACGAGTAATGAAGTTCCTGATAGTTTTAAAATTTGGCCGCCCAATACTCCATGAGCCGTCCACCAGCAGCACAATATCAGCTTCTGCTCTGGTTCTACATTCTAAACCTGTCATGTCAACCAGAAAAATGTAACCTTAGCATGATAGCTTTCAACCAGAAAAATACAGTCTTAGCATGATAGCTTGCTTTCCCCATCCTTTTATATGACATATGTCATGAGTTAGCTTCCAAAATAGCTCTAGTTTTATTCACTGGCACTCTGTCAAGTATGACCTATTTGTGAACATTATTCACACTGGTCACTGGTTCCATGGCAAAAGCTGTATAAATTTCTTCATATATGTTTCCTTTTATAAATAAGCCTTCACAAATGCCAGGGCCAGTGCTCTTGTCTATTATCATGTCAATATCTGTTTTCATCTTTAAATGTGGTTGATTGATAACTTGATTTCAGAAGTTTTGTAAGACTACTAAACTAACTGCTGATGTGGCAGTGAGCATTATCGGACTATCCAAATTTACAGTATTTTAGTCTGTCATGGATAGCTAAATTACTGGTTAGCTTTCAACAATATAATAGTGGAAATAATAACATAAATTACAACCACTTTCAAATAAATAGCATTTCTGAATTTCCAGGGGAAAAAGACATAGTAACATAGGTGGTAGAGAAGTTTGCACATACAGGAAAGAAACAACACAATTTAGAGAAGAAACACAAACATAAACACAGATCAAGAGATAGAGAGGGGACAAGAACAAACATTTATATAAAGCTGCAATGATCTGAAAAAGTAGGAAATTATTTCAGATATCTTCAATTTATAAATTACAGAATAAAACACATATCATATTGTTTTCATCACAAGGAAAATCACAAAATATTTATACAAATCAGAAAGACACAATGATTTTATCCACAGCCATTTGCAAAAAAAAAAAAAAAAAAAAAAAAAATCCTTGCTCTCTCTCTTTTCCTGTAGATTGTGTTACCAGCTGCAAATTTTCTGGCTTCCTGCCATCAGAGCTTCTGGTCTTTATATGGAAGAAATCCCATTGAGAAAAATCAGCCACACTCATCACAGTTGAAAGATATTGTGATTTCATATATGTTCCACATAATTGATCCAACACTGTAGACTCATGAATATAACTATTCCATGTACCTGGGGGTTAAAAGCATGATCCTCTTCTGCATAGAAAATATAGATCTAGTCTTTAGTCAGGACAATAAAATCAGTTGGGAGTAGGGTTTAAATAAAACCATGTTAGTTCAAAAAATTGCATGCATAACTTTAATACAGAAGTTAGCTTCATGTACAATATAAAAGTTAAACTATTTTGACTTTTATTTTTCTTCCAACTACCATAGTTCCCCACATGGAAAATTCTAGCAAAGGCACCAGACCTAGGGTGATTTTTTTTCGCCTATTAATAAATAATGTACTATTGCATTTACAGTCCCAGATATAAAATTTGGTTTTTTCACATTAACCATGACTCAAATCCATGCATTAGTAAAACTAATTAGCTTAAAGAATATAACACTGAAGACAGAAATGACAGCTGCTGTAATAAAAAATAACAAACCACTCCTGGTGCAATCATTTTTCTACCAGACTTATTACAGCTTTAGTCTAATGTCACTGATGGCATGTTATGTAGGTTTTCTCTTGTATTAGACAGAGTGGGACAGCAATTAACAAGTTTCTAAAAATGTTGTCAATAAAGTTACACGAGGTGGGTATTTTTTACACAGCCCAGTGTGGAAACAAGGCATCAAAGAGGTTAAGCTAAAAGAATATAGAGTCAACTGTCAGAAACTTTTTTTTCTTTATTTAACTCTGAAAGGCCTTTGCAGTTAGGTTCTTTCTCCTCACCAAATTCTCTCTGAGCAAGCCTTGAAATGGCAGAAAAGTCTTTACTTCTACATGTATACCTGGCTATTATGAAGCAAAGACCTACTTCTTTGTGCTCTCTATGAAGTAGGACTGACCCCTGAAACTCTCTTCGTCCATTAATTGAGAGTATGGTGAACACAACTATTAGCATGCAGAGGCAAATTAACCGCACCAATGGAGCTGCTATCATAACACTCATAGAAACTCTGACTGGAAGGTTTAGCTACACAAGGTGAAACTCTCAAACAGATACTGGAGAGCAATCAGAAATTGCATTTCTGAACTAAATCTCCTCCTTCTATGGTAAAAAAAAAAAAAGACTAAATAATGGTTATGTTTAATATAAACTTAAATAATACACGATAACACTGGGACATTTCTAACTATCAGATCTTTGTTCATTATATCATCTTAGTCTTAAAAGGAAAAGTCACCATATAAGGACAAGCAAAGGGCTAAATATCTGCTTAAAATTCCTTGTTCTACTCCTGTGGACACCCTTGTAGATGAGCTCTGATCTCTGTTCAAGAATTTGACCTTATGTGATTTAACACAGATGTGGATGGCTTGAAAATGCAATGCAGGTGGCTTTGAGTAATCAGCAAAACATGGGTTGCCTGAGTTATCATCTTTGTAAGATCATCTAAAGGGTGCAGAGGACTAGAATCATGAACTGGGGCATACTTAGTGGTCATTCCAGACCAGGGGTTATGTCATCAGGGTAGGGAGTATACTCAATCCTGTAAATAAATATTTATGTGCATTAGAGAAACGATAAGGAAACACTGGTAAACTTTTGGTGATTTCTTATACAAAAGCCAAGACTGCCTTTTCTTCAATTCAATCAGGTTTACCTCTAGATAAAAATGGCTCCGAAGTAGTATCTGAAAGGGTGGTCATCTCTTGTCCAACCAGTGGGCTGCTCTCTCCTCCTTCAAACATTCCAAAAACATTTACCTTATAGGTAGTTCCTGCCCTGCAATAGTTAAACAAATATATTGTAACTAAAGTCATTTGGCTAGCTAAAATGCTGACACTTCACTTACAAAATTCTCACAGGAAAAAGGCAGCTGGTAAAACATGAAGCCCAAAGACTAGCTCTTCCACAAGACAGTGAAGTTTCAACAATTTAAAAGCTGATTCTAGATTCTATACTTAAATTTATAGCCTTCCTCATTCAAGTAATTTAAGAGTTAAAGGTCAGGAGCGATGCATCCCAACAAAGAGGAAGTCAGGCAAAAGCACCAGGAGGCCTGTGTGGATGAACAAGGACCTCCTGGACAAACTCAAACACAAAAAGGAAGCCTACGGAGGGTGGAAACAAGGACAGGTGGCCTGGGAAGAATACAGAGAAATTGTCCGAGCAGCCAGGGATCAGGTTAGGAAAGCTAAAGCCCTGATAGAATTAAACTTGGCCAGGGATGTCAAGGGCAAGAAGAAAAGCTTCTATAGGTACATTGGTGATAAAAGAAAGACTAGGGAAAATGTGGGCCCTCTCCAGAAGGAAACGGAAGACCTGGTTACCCGGGACATGAAGGCGGCTGAGGTAATCAATTACTTTTTTGCTTCAGTTTTCTCTGGCAAGTGCTCCAGCCACACCACCCACATCACAGAAGGCAAAGGCAGAGAGTGGGAGAAGGAGAAGATCAGGTTTGAGACCATCTAAGGAACCTGAAGGTGCACAAGTCCATGGGATCTAAGGAGGTGCATCTGCAGGTCCTGAGGGAACTGGCGGATGAAGTGGCTAAGCCACTATCCATGACATTTGAGAAGTCGTGGCAGTCCGGGGAAGTTCCCACTAACTAGAAAAGGGGAAACATAACCCCCATTTTTAAAAAGGGAAAAAAGGAAGACCCAGGGAACTGCAGGTCAGTCAGTCTCACCTCTGTGCCAGGCAAGATCATGGAGCAGATCCTCCAGGAAACTATGCTAGGGCACATGCAAAATAAGGAGGTGATTGGTGACAGCCAACATGGCTTCACTAAGGGCAAATCATGCCTGACAAATTTGGTGGCCTTCTACAATGGGGTTACAGCATTGGTGGATTAGGGAAGAGCAATGGATGTCATCTAACTGGACTTGTGCGAAGCACTTGACACTGTCCTGTATGACGTCCTTGTCTCTAAATTGGAGAGACATGGATTTGACAGATGGACCACTCAGTGGTTAAGGAATTGGCTGAATGGCTGCACTCAAATAGTTGCAGTCAGCGGCTGGATGTCCAAGTGGAGAGAAGTAATGAGTGGCGTTCCCCAGGAGTCGGTATTGGGACCAGTGCTGTTTAACGTCTTTGTCAGCAACATGGACAGTGAGATTGAGTGCACTATCAGCAAGTTTGCTGGCAACACTAAGCTGTGTGGTGTAGTCAACATGCTGGAGGGAAGGGATGCCATCTAAAAGGACCTTGACAGGCTTGAGAGGTGGGCCTGTGCAAACCTCATGAAGTTCAACAAGGCCAAGTGCAAGGTCCTGCACATGGGTTG
>JAVJGG010000013.1:6347866-6387931 GCA_035590195.1 Aviceda cuculoides
CAAGGCCAGGTTGGATGGGGCTTGGAGCAACCTGGTCTGGTGGAAGGTGTCCCTGCCCATGGCAGGGAGGTTGGAACTAGATGATCTTTAAGGTCCCTGCCAACCCAAACCATTCTATGAGTCTATGACTTTTAATGATCCTATTTTTATTGTATTTAGTACATTTGCATAACAGATTTTGACATGGTCTGAAGCCTAACTTACAAATCCAGGCCTCTGAGAAAATTAATCAAGAACTAAGCTAAGATTTTTTAACTAACATGAGGTAAGGAAGTTTTGGGAGGAAACTTTAGAAATCCCAGCTTTCTCCAGTATCCCACTACTTTTCTCATATGCAAAATGCAGAACAAAGACTCTGCCCACATCTTTGCTTCCTTCAGTTCCTGTGAGAACACCACAAGTGATGTGACTGAATAATCTCAGAAAGAGCCCTGCCAGGTGCCTTTCACAGAGTGCATGACAAGATTCTCATAGCTTATTGACAAATTACTTTCTTACTTACAGTAGATTTTGCCAGGCATTTCAACCCCAGATCATGATTAAACAAAACCCTAAGCTAAAGTTATTGGGGAAGAAAAAAAAAAAAAAAAAGAAAAAAAAGAGAGACATGATTTATTATCCATACCTAAGCTCCTCCAATACCACTGTGCTGTCATATGGCCCCACTATTAATTCTCCAAGACTCCCGTCATCTTCGGTAGGGTGGAAAGTTACTTTGTACCCCTTTACTCGCCCTGGGGCTGGCTCCCAGGTTACTCGGAAACTTGACATAGTTGAATCAGAAGTTCTCAGATTTCGAGGCGGCTTAAAGGGAGATGCTGCAAGGGTAGAATAAAAGGGTTTAAATCAGGTCTGCTTATCGAAAAAAATCAACAAGTATGCTTTTATGTAAAAATCCATATGCAAATCCAGTATTAGTGGCAGTCCTAAACTACTTGTGCCTTTCCTTTGACATAAAGACACGTATCAAGAGGTGAAAGGTGAGATTCACTTCACTTAATTTTAGCTGCCTAACCAATAGGTATGTGGGTCAGGTTTGTTATCAAGGCTGCCTCTACAGTCAACAGACTGAGGGATAGATAGCAATTCATCTCACCTATCTTAAACATCCATCTGATCTTACAATAAATGTTGGCAATAGGTGGACTAACGACAGTCAGTCATTCTCTCTGTTAATTATGGGGACAGTCTAGATGACCAGCTCAGACTAGCCCTCTCTCTTTTAAATGGCAAAAAGTAGGTGAGCCATATAGACCAAAAGAGAGAAATGGAAGCAGCTTCCTCTCAAACCAACACCGGAAAAATCAAAATTTACTGCAGGCAAAAGTCACACCCAGCCAGTACTCAGTCACCAGTATCACTTCTCAAGCTGCTTCCTCCTTAGAACTCTGTGTCCCAGAGGTCAGAGTATGGAGACAGTGGAAGCAAGGACCCTTTCATAGAAAAGGTCCTGCCAACACTCCTCTCCCTTTACAGGCTCAGGGCCTGGCAGTTCTAGCAACTTCACCAACCACAGGTATGGCAGTATGTCAAAAAATACTTATTCAGAGGAGTGCCAGCCAAACAGCTGGAGGTTTTTAGGTCAAGAGCAAGTTCCTTTGAAGACTTAACAGCTACCCAGTGCAGGCCAGTACTCACAGTCAGAGTGGTTAACAAGCCTACTGCTAGCTTCTGCATCACTTTGCATATGTGTATATCTGAAGTGCAGCCACAGAAAATACTGCAGCAGTGTAACCTCAAAGTTGCAAAAGTGGGAATTAGGGTAAACAGAAAGTCACCATAGCTTTGGAGTGAAAAGGTGGAGAGAAAAAGTAAGAGTTTGTCTTATGCCTGTGCCTATGCAATTGTCTAACTATAGCTGAAAGATCATAAATGTCCTCAGATTGTGAATTCTGCTGAGAAACAGTAGATACACTTCCACTCACAAGGAAAAATGCAGCCTCTCTGTCTCATCTCCCATGACACTCCTCCCTGAATTATGGTGACAGCTTCAACTAACAAGGTCACTTGGGCTCCACTTGCTTCCAAAGAGTGATTACCACCACAACTATTTACACTGAAAGCACAGAAACATATCTGTATCAAGATGAACAGGTCTAAAAACAAAAGCAGCTGGATGATCTGAGATTTATCTCAGTCTAGTTTTCAAGACTGAAAAACTAGTTGTTGGTCAAGAGCTGATCAAGTTTTCATCACTCCTCTATATCAACCACATTTTAATTTAAAAAGAAATCTTCCTTCAGTAACTGAAGTGCTGATATCTCCCCTGTTAGGAGACTTGTTTCTTCCTGTCATCGTTCGATATGACATATGTTCAGAGAACAGAGAATGGCATGAAGTATTTACAATGTACCTCAGTAAGTGGTACTAGTCCCACATGGGCAGAAACATCCTCAAAAAACCTCTCTTTTGGTAATGGCTCTCTATCTATGGAAGCAGAAAATTGACTCTAAATCTGGTTGATTTGATCAAGATATCAAGAGAACATTTCCTCACAAAATGAAAGACCAACATCAGATGCATACTAAAGGCAGAGTACAAAATCAGTTTTGCTCTTACCACAAAAATCCCCTCACCAGGACTTAATAAATGTTTTAGAGTTTCAGCCTCTGAGAGAGAAGACAGCTTGTCAAAAAGACCATGGTCTCTGAGGTCGGGCTTCCCCTGATAACTCTTCAAAATCATCTACTCCCTCTTTTTACTGCCTCAGGTTTTCCACAGAAAATATGGTGACCAAAGACAAATCTGAGTAACAGGATGCTGAGTAGCTATTTAATCAATACCCATGACCAAAAGGCAAATCATGAAACAACTGACAACACTTAAGCAGTCTGTTGATATAGTCTTCCTCACAAAACTCTTTGTTTTGACTTCTGATGACAGTGTTTCAAAACAAGTCCAGTATTTTCAACTAGATTTTATACCACATTTATATCCTCAATGCCAACAGCAAAAAGCTGTGCTCAGGCTACGCCATAGTGAAGTTTCCAACAGATCAAACTCTCTTCTTCACCTCTAGCATTTTCTTCAATTTGCCTGTTGATTCATGATCTTAGCAGACTCCACCATACTTATCTACATATCATCCTTATTAACTTTAAGCACAAAGCTTTAACTATCAAATCCTGTACAAGCTTGTTATACATACCTGTTGTTCCTTCTGCTTTTCTTGATTTTCCTTGTCCAAAATCATAAATTGGAACAACACTGAGGTCATATGTAGTTCGCGGCTTAAGTCGCTTTAACACTATGCTTGTAGTAGGAGCATTTACTCTTCCAAACATCTGTCTTCCTCCACTGCGTGGTCGGTAGTACACACGGTAAGACAAGACTTTTCCAGGTGAAGGCTGCCATGTAACTCTCATTGTATTTTCCGTCTCGTTGTCTACCGTCACAGTCCTGGCATTTGGTGACACTTTTCAGTGTAAAAATACGGATAAATGTTTACTTTGTCACATAAAGATATATTCAAATGCATGCCTACAAAATTCATTCTGCTGTATTAAAAAAAAAATTGCCTTCTTTAAAATTACAGTATTTGATTGTGGGGAAGACACAGGGGAATCTCACAAGCCATTGTTAAATTATTTTTTAATTGTAATGGACTAAAAAAACGTAAGTGTGCTTTTCACTACAGAGAAGAAAAGAGGGAAGTATAAATTACACAATGACACAGCATAATTGTGAGTTTTATTTAGTCACACTTTTCAGTAATCTGCTAAATAATGGATTCATCACTCTCAAATGAAAGTGATAAATCATAAACCCATTGTTTTTTTTATGAACACAACATCCTATAGAGTTAAGATTTTCTAAGTTTTGAGTTTACAGATCTGATAAGACACTGCTAAATACCTAAACTGCTGCGTGTTGGGCTCCACACAAACTAACCTACAAATAGCGGTAAGTGACTTTCCAAATGCTTGGAAAATCACTCACCGCTATTTGCAGGATAGTATATGTGCTGAAATAAGCACACGGACTAATAAAGCATTTTCTCTACAAACTGGAACATTCGGCTTCTAAGAGAGATTTTCCAGACTGTACAAATGTTACAAATGATCTGAAGTGAACTGAAAGGTATGCAATGCTGGCTGTCAGCTGGAATAAGCCATCTAGGTTTTGGCAAAACAGAAGCTTCTTGGCATGCCAGAATCGGTCAGTATTTCATCACATGGTAAGGGAGGCTTTGCAGGCTACAGCATCCTCTCGCAGTCCTAGGAACTCACAATTTCTAATTGTGTTTGTAACAGAAAGACACAATGTTAGTTAGTCTCAGGTCTGGGTCTATTGATGGGCCTGACAGCAAGTTCCCTTAGGCAGCACATTGAGAGAAGCAACAAATTATATATGGCTAAGCCGCCTACTTAACCTGGAAAAGGCAGGACAGCTAATGCTGCTGTTCTTGAAAAAAAAGGAAGATGTGGGACAGCGGTCTGCTTTGACTCTGGGGAGTCAGCTCTTACCAATGGCAGCAATCACTACTTTTGCGAGACCTTAAGAGCGACTATACTGGGTCAAGGCCAAAGGTTAATGTAGTTCAGCAGCCTGTCTCCAACAGTAGTCAAAACAGATGCTTAGGAAAGAGTACAAGAACATGTAAACACACATGATGCTCCCCCAGAGCTCTCCCTCAGACTTCATCTTCATATGGCCCCTTTAAGCAAACAACAGAAACACCAAGGCTGATCTGGGGCATCCCTTCATTCATTTTGGCTTGTCTACTTGCCAGTTCTTTCTATAAAGCAACAAGCTATCCCTGGCCTCTCAGGGTTTTTTTTACTTTGCCTACACTGCAGGAGAGGCTTGAGCCTGCTTTGACTAATACTACATAACATTTAGCAAATAAGGGGAAAAAAAGAGCCTTAGGAAAGGTAAATAACAAACATCAAAATCATCCAGTGAGCCTCAGTGAATGTGAAGACTGGAAAGGGCAGTAGCTTGGAAAGCAAATTCATTAATTCTCTGGGAATTTACCCCATGTTTCTTCCTTACTCTACCCATAACATTTCTTCCACCTGATTTCTAGCAGTCACACCAAACCTATGAAAGGCCAGATTCAGAGTAATTTGCAGACAAAATACATCTTAATTTGGAAGTAATTCTTGCTGAAGACAAACCTACATGACATAGAAGAGATTTTCCCTTTTTTTAATGGTCAAACAAAAAGCCAAAATTGACTGATCTGAAGTGGCATTTTGATTTGTGGGGACATTTCAGGGAAAAAAAGGTGAAGAAAAATAAGGTCCATTTTCTTTAAAATACGATAATTTCACCAAGCACAGAATGTTACAAATGGTGGTAACCTTGTACTACACTCACCGTCAGTAAAAGCCTCTCCTTCTACTGGGTCTCCTTCTCCACTGCTGTAGATTGCGGATACTGAAATCCTGTATTTAGTCTCTGGCTCCAAGCCTTCAAGCACAGCATCCACTCTGTTTCCTGGGACTCTCTTCTCTCCCATCGTATCATCATAAAGTGATTTCCATACTATCCTATAATCATTAACTGCTCCTGGAGCTGGTGTCCATGATAACCCAACTGTAGTGTCAGTTATGTCTGTGGTAACCAAATTACGTGGTGAACCACGTTCTGCAAGAAAGAAAACAGAAAATTGTCTCTAAAATACAAATAGCAAAAGTTAGCAAAGTACAAATGGAAAAATGAAATTACCATAAGAGCAAAATCAAACTTTTCCCATCAATATTAGTTTCAATAACATACATTTCTAGTTTCAAGAGAAAATTCATTGATTTTTCATCAAAATGCTTAAAGCTAACTTTAGACTATGAATGATCCTATCCCTTACCATGCAAGATACTTAGCAGTCATGCTTTAGAATATGCAAAATAAAAATGGCATTAATCAAAGACTTGGAATGAAGCCAGTGTTTAAATGTGCTGTAGCGCATTTAGGTAGGTTTTAACTCTCAAGTAATTAATTTTATTTCAATCATTCATCTTCATCCTCATGTGTGTAACTTTTTTCTTGGGGGGTAAATAAAGGAGACTTTTACCCATGTCAAACAGCCCTTTCTCTGACAACATTATCCTCTTATTTAATAGTACTATTCTTATCTTCCAGACTAACGCTTACCAGGTTTAACAGCTATTTCATTTTATGTTTACAACTAATTTGCAGTGTGTTTACTTCATGCCCCAGTTACAATAGAAAACAGTCTCCACCTTTCCACTCATAAGACTTGTACCTCTTTCCTCCCTGTAGCTCGTTCCAGCCAGCTTGGAACAAAGGAAACAGCTCATTAGTCTGTGAAATCCAGTTGTCAGCTGGATGTGTGACTCTCACCTAACACACCAGAGTAATTCCACTGCTTAAAAATGGAGCTCGTTGGTCTAAAGCGGTGCAGTGAACGGAGTGCCTCTGTTTAATGTTTAACATACGTTTATAACATATGTTCAATTTTCCTATTGCAGTGGCTGCCTCTTGATGGCAGGAAAGGGGCGCTGACTGGTGGGTTTAAGGAAATGGCCTCGCTGTAGCAAAATCTGTGAAAGGGATCTGCGAAACCAGATCCACACACACACACAGAAGCGCTCAGTTCTTTGGTGTGTATTCTCTGTGGCCTCTCTCACTGCACAAGACATTCCTGAGAGACTGCTTAGCAAGAGGACTTAAACGCTTGAGGTGGCCTCATGGCATCACAGTTAAGTTTTACTTGCACTGATAAAAATATATCCCTGTATTATACCACAGCAGCCACAGGACCAGACTCAAAATTCTTTGAACACAGAGAAATTCAGTACCTATCCAATTTCCACTGCTTAGGCTCATTGCAAGATCAGACCTCACTGTTTTCAGAAGCCTGAAGCAGTTTCAGGCCAAGACCGAGCAACAAGCTGCTCAAAGCCATATACTGTGTTTTCACTTTTCATATTCATTTGTCTTTCACTTCCACTGCAAATCTGCAACATTTCCAAACATAATCCCACTGGAGCAAACAGGATTACCTGCAGAAAGCTTCGTTTTGGAAATATCTCATTGCTAGCACAACTTCATTAAAACTGAGCCAATGAATCCCACTTGGCTTAATGATGAATGGAAATTAATATCAGCCTATCTGAAAACAATGCTTACAGTATAATAAAGATTCATCAGCTACACAGACTACAGAATCAGAGGGTACCACTCCAACCATGAAGCTGACTCTTAGATATAGCTAATAGATCATGTAATAGAATTCCTTTGTGTTGTGGGTTTTTTTCTGATTTTAATTCACAGTCTTGGGACATCCCATCATGTTTTTCTGGAGGCAATTCTTTTTCCATCCTAGCTCTGCATCAGTTCTTACAATTTTACTCTTCAAAACAATTTTTAGCCTCACAATATAAATCGCTACAATTGGTGGCATTTTCTCTTCAAAAAAAAGGTTAAGATACAGAGCTTTTGGTAAAGTTCACTTGTTTATCATTTCACAACAATAGCAGTTGCATATCGTGAAAAAGTTATAGTGAAAAGGCCTGATACAGCTCATGCTTCATGAAGTCTCACCGAATTCAGTGACTGCATTAAATGAAAGCCAGGGCAGAATCTACACTCCAAACGCCAATTTTTCTGGAAGCCTGAAAAAAAGATTTGCCTTCAAAAGTAAATTACACCAATTTTTCTGTCTGCTCTTAAGCTTCTGCTCCCAAATCTTGGCTTTTTCATACAATAAAAAAAATATTAAAGCAATCCAAATGGAAAAAATATGGAAAACCTAACTTGATAGAATGCACAGATGTCTCACAATAAAAACCTTTCTTTCCATATTTTAATGTAATATAAATATACAAGTCACTTTATTTTGGCTACTTTAAAACATGGCTCTGCCACAACATGATTTCAGTATTAAAATATCTGCTACCACAGCACAATTTTTTGCAAGTCTACTCTTGGACACTACAGCTAATGATATATGTTGGAAACACTGCAAAAATAACTGCATATTTAAAACCGTTATTGATTAAGTCATTACCGAGGTCATTAAATAACAGAGGAAAATAATTTGTTTGGAATGGACTGTAATGAACACCAGTTACTGTAATATGTTGGTTCTGAAAGAAATATTCTTTGGAACTAAATGTCTTTTTTATAAGGCAAGGTAAGAGAGGGAAAAGTGACTGGGATTCCTACCAAACCACTAGAACTAAATGGAAAATTTTTACTTCAAATAGTTGGAAACTGCTGACAAGACAATTTACCTACTAAGGGAAATTGGACTTTTTATATGTTACACTTCGACAAGAACATTTCTTTAACATAACATACTAACTCGATTTGCACCTCGTGTAAGGTGGAAGTTCACTGACAGCTTGTCTCTGCTTCACTGGATCTCCCACAAGTGTTTTTGTATTAGGGGACACAGCTGTGTTTAAGATGCAGTCCAACTGTAAGTCTTAAATTATTAGGATTCCACCCAATATTATCTAAGCTGCTACACTCAGAGTCAAGAAACATATTTATGCTGCACAATAACACTGGTATAATGTAGTCACTAGCAAACACACAATTAGACCTATGAGATATTTTTCCCTTGGATTAAAACAAAATACCTAGTTACCTTGCTTACTTTTCACAAAAAAAGAAAAAAATATCTACAACTGTAACACCTAAACAGTCATTCCGTTCTTTGGTCCAGATGTTCAGAAACATTTGTTGTACACCTGCTTCTTGCCTGCTTGTTTAAATAGGATGGATAAGGAGCATGGAAAGACAATGTACACTGCAAGAAAGGAAAGTGCTCGCTGGCTGGCTCACAAGTGGTTGTCAAAAGACTCCTGCTTTTTCCTGACTTGAAATGGAAGCTAAAGTATGCTCATCACTTCACACAGGCCCCAAGTCACGAGCAAGTGAGGAAGCACTTGGTTTTTGAAAATTATCCCCTAACAGGCTTTGGGTCTTATGATGCTCCAGAGCACCAAACCAGCTGGTGTAAGCACAGCTGTAAGCCATGGTGAGTACGTACACAACAAAACAAAGTGCTTGCACAGGCAGGTCAAACCTCTGGGCAAGCAGGCCAGTCACCAGTTTCGGGCTATCAGATTCTCTTCAGCAGTCTTTAGCTCAGAGCTGGTCTGCCTACAGTCCCTTGTACATCTCTACCATCACTCAGTGCAGACACACTCAAAAAATAACTTGGTAACTTTCAGTCAGGTGCTTTTACATCCACTTCTGGACTTCTGCAATGTCCAGTTTCCATATTAAGTTTTTCCACCATAGTATGCCAGAGACACAATATAATATTAAAGTAGTTTCCCTGTGTCCACTTGGCTCACTTCCCATAGCTCTCCAGCAATCACTGTTGTTATTGAACACAAGACTGTGAATCAGCTAAAATTAAAATGTTGACATTCATAAAAATCAAATGCCCTTATTCAGATGGCCTTTCCCCTCAGAAACATTTACACAACTCCAGCTGATTTCAGTGGGAGTTGTACACGCAGTTTGGGCCCGAAGTTTAAAGAATTTTCTGTATGTGCTCTTAAAACCAGCTTTCAAAATCAACCTGCAGTGGTAAATTTCATGCAGAGGCATGTTTCATTTAAGTTAAACATGGGATTGATGTAAGCCAGCATTCTAAAAGGTCAGAATCCACTAAATAAATGAACCTTCTCTTGCAGAGGCATATAACCAAAATTTTATGGCCTGAGTCCTGCCTTGTTTACAATGAGACACGTCAGGAGTATCCCATTAAGTCAGCAGGCTAGGTCACCGCAGCCAAGTGTCCAAGTGCATGCATCAGGCGAGATGGTGCAGAATCACTTTAAGGTTTTACTTTACTGGTCAAACTCTCCTCAGCATTGGAGGAGGCAGTCACTTTGGTCGGCTGATACCCTTCCCTCCGAGCCACAAAGTAGTTGGTTATTCCTGGAGTACCAGCCCTCGGGCACGTAGTGAGGGGACGTGGACATGGTGCAGGGGAGCGTCGAGGACTTGGCAGGCAAAGGGAATGCTCACTTGACCTGTTAGAGCAGGTTTCTGGCTCTTCTACTACTGGGAATGCAGAAAGGTGAGAAGATGCAAACCAGGAGAGTTCTGACCCAAAACAGAGAGACTTTGGCCAGAGCACTCCTGAGACCCTGCTCTAGGATAAAGCCAACAGGAATTCATATTCAGTCCCTTTAATATTTTGTCTGTCTTTTCCAAAAGTTAATCAGTTAACACTACTCTCAACTGTCTAGAAATATCTTTTTATTATTCATTCAACCTTCCCCTGTGGTTTTTTCTGATATATATTTCATTTCCTATATAAAACTAAAATAATTTTCCACAGATTATCAGAAGTCAATTTCAAATGTCAGACTCAAAAATCTTGGAATGTATAATTTTAAAAATGCATGAAACAGCACTAAATCTCCTGAGGACACTGAGTCCTTGTTTCTCTCAGGACGGAAGCAGCACTATGCAGTCTGAACATTACGTAAAGTCCCTGTGATATGCTAAAACCCTCATTGTAAGGAAATGTCACTTGAATTTGTGCTATTCTGCCTGTAGGAGGTCATTACGTTACTATAGAAACGGCAAAAAGGAATCATTTATTTACCAAAGAACTACTATCCATTTTCTGACCAGAAAAAGACACCCCCCCAAAAATCCCCAAACCTAAGCTCTAAGAAACATATACAACAGAAAACAACTTAAAACTGAAAAGTGACTCAGGCATGACAACCTTTTTAATATATTGCTTCAGTACAGCCCAATTCTCACAGCACAAATAGCTCCCTGTCAAACAGGATGGTGGGATTGGGCCCTGTATTACTGAAACATTATTCTCTTTCTAAAGGGGAAGAGACTATGACATAATTCTCTCTCAGATTTATCTTCTGAATATACTACACTACATTTCTTGTTTATTCTATAATGTACAAAGGTAATAAATAAAATGGGTTGACATCTCTGCTACTGTAGACTAGCAGTCTCATTCATTTCAAAAGAGCTATGTCCATTTACACCAACAGTGTTTCTAGCCTAAGAACTTTACTGATATAAGTGGAAATAGTTTGAAACATCTCAGTGCAAGCAAGATGGGAATCTGACCACTGAATCTTTTTCTGAAAAAAAAAAAAAAAAAAAAAAGCCTTTTTTCCTAAATTTCTCTGAGATCCATATTTTAAAGTATAATGACTCCCCTGCTTGCAGTCAGTAACTGAAATATTCTTAAAGCTGTTCTGAAAAATATATAACTACCAGCAAAAGGACACTTATAAAATAGATCTGTAGCTTTCAAACTTTTCAGACACTCATTAGGATTAAACATTTCTGTGTAGATTGCTTAATCTAGCAATGAATTTGTTTCTTTTCAAAACAACTGCAAATTATGAAAGTTAATCTATTTAGCAGCTAATGTACAGTATGTTCTTTTCATCTGACAGCATGCCTTTGGGCAGAAAACCAAATTCTTGCCAGACTTACAACCACCTCTCTTATTAAAAAACAGATTAGAAAAACAGTAGCTCTCGCAAACTGCTCACTGTCTGTTGCATTTATACTCACAGCCCTCACCATGTCTATCATTGTATTTTATTTCTGGTGTATGATGACTTGGGTAAGAT
Source organism: Aviceda cuculoides (assembly GCA_035590195.1). Taxonomy (NCBI): domain Eukaryota; kingdom Metazoa; phylum Chordata; class Aves; order Accipitriformes; family Accipitridae; genus Aviceda; species Aviceda cuculoides. The sequence goes on from JAVJGG010000013.1 coordinate 6,359,419, forward strand.
CATATGATCCCCCAAAAAACTGAAAGCCAAATGGTTTGTTTGGGGTGTTCAGTGATAAGAGGGAGTCTTTTCCCCAAGGTATTGCTGTGGGTGTTTCTTGCTTCTTCTTCAATCTGTATTATGTATCATCAAATACAACCACCAGTGCTAATTGTTTAGTTCCCCCAGTTGTCACAAGCCTTGTTCCACCACATGGCAGATGGCAGCCTGCACTGATTTAATTTACCTTAGCAGTTTCAACAACTTTGTGTGAGCTGAGGGGAATCACAGCCAACAAAATATGTCTGAGGAAAATTTTTCCATGGCACCTTTATAGAAGGGTTCCAACCAAAGCTGCCTAGTGATGGATCACCATGCACTTTTGAAAGTGAGAGGATAAAACTGGAGGGTTTTCTACAGCACGTATTTTGCATGTGCAGTTATGTTTAATGCAGTATGAAATAAAGCTCCAGAACTTTGACCTCTGGATGGTACTTCATAACGGTAGACAAAATCAGTCAGTGACTGAAAGAGGCTGTTTAAAAGATCACAGCACCATAAATTTCCTAAAATCTGGACTACTGAAGAAGGAAAGCACACTCCTTCAACAAAGGGGTAAAAACATTGTTTCCCTTTTCCTGCTCCACAAACACAAAAAAGAAATAAAGCCATTCTCTCTGAATAACAATTACCTGTATGGTATGGAACAGCACCCTCAGAAACGAGTAATCTTCTGGTTACTCATTTGCTAAACTCTCTGTAGCATGTTGTCTGTGAACAGTTCATAAAATTCTTTATTCTGGCATGTGTTTATCTTTAGACTGGACCAGATAGCTATGCAAACAGTTTATAGAAGAGGTTATCTACAGTTACTTGGGGGAACATTTGCCCTCTCTGTTTTATGCAGAGAAACAATAAGGGCAAGCACATACTTCACAAAAAGAAAAGCGAAAGGAGAAGCAGAGATTACCCAGCTGGTAAGTGATACCAAGTACACAGAATGATTGCTGGGTTTGTGTGGATTGATTTTCCCAAGTAACCTGAAACAAACAAGTCACTTCAAAACACGGAAAAATTGCCATGCAGTGCAAAGCAGAGGAAGAGGAGAAACTTCCAAGAGCAATTTGTGACTGCTCCAAGATACATTGCAGATAACATACATAACTGAAGGACCTTCAATGAATACCTGGGTAGACATGTTCTTGCAAATCTTGCTAGAGCAGTCTAAAAAATTTTCAGATTTTCCTCTCTCTGCTGAAGTCTACTCTTGCAACCGAGATACAGTAACTGCCCATGTGAGTTCTACTACATGCAAAGCAAAATAAATCATTACTGAAGGCAGTAAGAATGTTTGTCTACACCCTTAGTCACAGGGGACCATTTAGTGACTCAGTAAAATTCCATAAACATCTGAGAGCTTGGATTTTTCATTTCCTGCCACTTGACTATACAATAGCTGGAGAAGCTACTGTATCCAGCTCCTCTTTTCTCACTTTTCTGTTAGTGCTGAAATGCTCACTATACCCCAACTGATTTCTCTTAGACTACAGATCAATACCATAAACTTACAACTGTCCCAGTTTGAAAGGCAATCTCAAGCCTAGCTCTTGATGTGATGGTGAAGTGGCCAGCAACTATGGCATCACTGACTGAATAGGTTTGGTGAGAATTCATATGGTGAAGACATCAAGTAAGCCCCACTGGGATTCCTGATACAGGAAAATACTTAAGTGCTCGGTACTTCAGTGCTGTTGGCAGTGAAAAACACACATCGCACTATTTTGTTTCTCAGACACTACGGCTCATGGAAAAACTAACTGAAATACTAAACACTTTTTTATGCTTCCTTTCACAGCTTTTTTGTCATTACTGTTGATAAGTTTATTTCTCCAGGAATTAAGATCTGTCCCATTCCCAGCCTCAGTCAGACAGGTTATTTCAGCTAATAGTTAGTCAAGTATTCACTTCACTGACCTGTGTAACTTTTCAGCCAAGTCCAACCATGTTTATTTTAGTTCACAGGCAGCATGACTTCTTTTTCAAGTAAACTTCTATACTAAACTTTGAAGTTTGAATGTTACCTTTCAGTTCCAAAATTGCAACCTTTTTATTCTTAATTGTCTGTTTTCCTTCAAAGGTTTTGTCTTTTTATGCTTTAATGAGGTAAGACAGTACCATAAAATGAAATATCGTCTTATATGTACTCCAACAGATATTCTGAGAACCTTTTATACCATTAGTCAGAGAGTCATTAAAAATATCTATGAACGATGTCCAAAGAGTTTTGGCCTAATTCAAGTATTTTTATTACCCCATGAAACTGCAGATATGCTGGTTACTGAAATACATGGTGGATGTTCCATGAGGAAACATCACGATTGAGTCCTCTGCTGTCATGCAAACTGACATTTGTATGCTATTCTTTACCTTTGATCACCCAGTAATGACTGATATCTGTATATGCTCTTACTAACATTTTACCTAACCACAAAAAATTTAATAGACAGCTTTAATATGAACAGCACTCCAATAGGATTTTCAAATCCAGTTGAATCTTCAAAGGATATGCATTTGAGTCACAAAGCTATGCCTGTCAAAATGGTAAAAGTAATTTTTAATTTGGTTTTCTCCCAGCTGAGGAACTGAATAAAAAGTAATTCAGTTAAGTGACAGGATGCTCACTTATTCATATTTGTCCCAAGACAATATCTGTCACAGAATTTTTTACACAAGGTTTTAATTCAGTTGCTTAGAGTAAAACCCCTTACAGGAATCCTTTTGTGTCCCTTTTAAGTGAAACATCCATTTTAAACTCCCTCTGGTTGCATATAAACCCATTCCTGAGCTCTAGTCAACTATCCTTTTAAATTCTTTGACTCTTGAACCAATTTTCAGAATGTTTTTCTTATTGACTGCAGAAAGTCCAAATCAGAATCAGATCCCTCCTGGACAGGGGGGAAGCTCTGAAAGGACAAGACAGTCGCTCCCTGAGACTGAATTCTGGTTTTCTGATGACTCTGTCTTTTCAATTCTGCTGTATTTCATTCACTTCTCTCTCTATATAGAATATGTTTTAACTGAAGCTCTAGGCAACGCCTTAAAAGACTTTTCTATTGCTCAAGTTTTATGATAGGGTAAAAAGCTAAGCTTATTTTATTAATTTGAAATGCACTTGATCTCTCCAGAGCTCCATGTTAATAAAGGGTCTCTCTCACGGGTTTACTACAAAGACACTCAATGAAGACCTTTCCACCAAATGTAAACAGTTAACTTGGTCAACGCCTCACTAAAATATGAGGCATCTCCCTAAGCAAGTGGATAATTCAGTCTATTTAACAGAGAGACAGAGGCCTCTCAAGATTTGCAAAGGAAGACCGAGGCATTCCTCTCTCCACTGACAGCACAGAGAAAAAAGCAAAAATGTCAGGCTCCTCTGTCCACTTGGGACCCAGCCTGCTCTTGTTCAAGAGTGAAACTTGCATTTCTGGATGTACAGTGGCTCAGGTTCAACAGAAAGAGTAGAGGAGACTCTTGCCCAACATACACTGCAGCCTCATGAATCTGCTGGGATGCGGGGGTATAAATTCAAGGTCTCCCAGACTGAGTAAGGCCTACATTTCCACCCTCCCTCTTCCCTCAAAAAAAGCGTTAGACCTAGTGGAATACCATACAAAAGGAAATAGCAGCACCACCACCACGAGGGAAGTTCATTAAGTCCTGATCACCTCTGGCTTTTCTGGAGGATGTAGGCAGAATCTAGCTACCTGTTTGCCTTTACCTGGATCTCAGCACTGTTCTGGGCAGGAGACAGGTTCTTTTCTCCTACAAAAGGGGCATTTTGGATATTGCATGGGTAGTGAAAGCAAGGGAGTCAGGGAACTTTCAGCGCGAATTGCAACGTGCCTGATTCTCTGATGGTTGCACCCTGTCTTAGTGTAAGCAGATAGATTGGATCGTTGTCTGAGACCTGGATAGTGGGGTAGGCAGGGAGTTGGTGCCTAGCTCTCAGTTGGTCCTTCTACAGTTAATGGACAAAGAAAAGTTCCTTTGAAGGAAAAATGAGATCTCACATGGACTACCTTCTGGAAGTATCTGCCTTCATCAATCACAGAAAGATCCTAGAGAGTCCATGCTGCAAACTGCAGTGTTCAAATATATGCGTAAATTTTAGTGGGATTAGTTTAGTACATTGGTGAATCATTGGAACTGATTTTTTTTCTTTTTTTTTCTTACAATTTCCTATTAAAATAGGTTTTCTGGTTTGTTTCCTAACCTATGTCATAAACAAAAAGTTAAACTGATGGAGAAACTGAGAGCCAAATATATCCCTACTATAACTCAATTAGCATCAATGGAGGAGTCTTAATTCCACATAATCCATCTGTAAGATGTTTTCAAGTGCCGTGCCTAGACAGCTGCAGTGCCAGACTTTAGCAATACATACCTGGCCAGCACAGAGCAGTCACACTTCCTTTCATGGCCTAGGAGGCAGCTTTCTCTATCCTCTGACGATTAACAGATGACACTGAAAATGCTCAAGAGAAGTAGTCTGGGAAATTCTCTGCTTGAAGGCAGAGCAAGAGCAGCCTCCCTTCCTTATAAGAAAGTGTTTGGCTCCAACTTAACGCTTTTGCCAGCATTCTGTTAATGCTCAGCCTCAGGTCCTTACTCCTATTAGTTGAAAGCAGGAAATTATTCATTATTCTTACGCCTAGACTAGATGTTGCTTCTCTAATGCAAAAATTGTCCCTCAACATCTTTCAGTCTCAGTACAGTAGAAACCCTGCAAATTTTCAAATGCATGAGATACTTTAACACCATGAATTAATACTGTTACATTAAGAGCAATCTGTCACTAAAACTGCTCAGAGGTTGCAAGTTGTAAGACAAAATATTTCACTGAGGTTGGTGTGGAAGTACAGTCGGGTTTGGTTGGTGCTTCTGGCAATACCTCTTTCAAGAAACCCAGAGTTCCCTCCACAACCAACGATTTGATCCCACTGTTTCCTCTGATGGACAGTAGGTTTGGAAAAATCCCTGTAAAGTAGGAGAATATCTTTATGCCTATTTCTCATTCACTTACTTCTACATAAAACTCAGGAAGATGGTACACTTTAAGACACCTTAAATATCAATCAAATGATATAAATGATGAATGACTGTACAGAAACAATAAATAATTACCTTCAAGTGTTTCTCCCTCTCCAGAAAGGGCCTCTCCTGCTCCAGAGGCGTACAAGGCAGACACAGTCAATGCATACCTAGTGGCTTGGTCTAAGCCTTTCAGCACTTTAGAGGTAGTGTCACCTTTCACAGTCACTTCTTTAGTTTCACCTCCTGCGACTGGAGTGTATGTTATAAAGTACTGCTGCACTTTGCCAGGAGCAGCACCCCAAGACAGCTTCATTGTTGATGTTGTAGCATCAGAAACTCTCAAATTTCTTGGATTTCCTCGGACTGTACATGTCAAAAGATGTTGAAAACAAGTTGAAGCAAGCTTCATTTCTTGGTTTATTTTTTAGGTTACCACAACACAGGACTTAATGCTGAAAAAATCATTCCTGAATAGCCTGCACTAACACTGCTATGATATAACTTTACTGTAATTAGGATGTACAATTCCACCCCCACCCTGCTTAGGCAAAAATGCCCAATAAAATCTTTTTGCCCCTATTTTTTTCTGTTAAAACAGGCTGAATCCTGGAACACTTATACATACTAGCACCCAAATATATGCTCAACTTCAACATGCCAACATCCATGTCGAAGTCACTGTCTGCAGAACCAAGTCAAAGATCACCAACAAAATGTGAAATTAACACATTGTGGTTTCCTACAGGGTTCTTTTTGATGATAGTTTTTCTAGCTTCTAATAGTTAAAATCTCAGTGAAGTTTCACCAGTGCTCAGGACATTCATACTGTTTCTGTACTCTTCAGATTTTGTTTAATAAGGCATGATACCTGTTAAAGGATCATACATTTTCATACAAGTTAAGGCTATAGTGATAACTTTAGTAAATTAGATGTTTCATTCATTCCTTGCTAGCCATTCAGAACAAAGTGCAAACAGGGTCTGAAGTTGCTGAAAAGAAATATAATTTATATCATTGACAATATGAAGAATCATGAGGACAATTAATTAAACATACAAGTAGATTCTTCACCCAAGTTACCTTGCCATATTAGGTGTTGCAGGTTCAATAGACTATATTTTAAAATGAAATGTTAGATTTTTGACAAACTATATTGTCTTAAATTACCTCTCAACAAGGTTTGAGTAACTTTATAATTCCTTGTTCATCTGGGATAATACATATGGCCAATATGGGTTATTCTGTTTTCAGTACGAATATGTCAGCATGCAAGGAATTCTTCTCAAGCTTACTACATTCACAGCACTGATCATGTACCTTCATCAGTTTTTGCATATCCATTCAGCGAATTCCCAGGCCCAGACTGATACTCAGGAATAACAGACACTTCATATCTTGTATCTTGGATCAAGTTCTGCAGAGTAGTTGATCTTTCATTTGCTGAGACAGTCACTTGTCTCCTTTCTCCTGCAGTAAGTGGTCTGTATACAAGCCTGTACCGTAGGACATTTCCTGGAGCTGGACTCCAGCCAACTACAAAGCTATCTGTAGTTTCGTCTGTTATCCTTAAGTTTCGAGGAGCACCTTTAACTAGAAAAAATACATACACATAATTTGTAAATATTTGCTTTTAATTAAGTAGTATCTGAAGTGAAACCATTCCAACCATTCTGTTAGCTCATCCAGTTTACCAAAACAACAGCTTATATTGCCCTCCCATTGTTTTAAGGTACACAAACCACTAGTCATTTCTGAAAATTTAGGGCCAGAGTTATTTTTGAAAATTTATGGCCAGAGTTACAACCAGCATTGTAGCAAAGTTGTCCCCAAAAGTGCATTAATCCCAGTTTATACAACTGCTTCTGAAACTTAAGACAGTCTGACTGTGTTTAGCAGTAACAACAGAACTGAACTGTGTAAGGGACATTTGGGCATAGTGGGGAAATTTCTTAACACAACAAATAGTATTTGTTTCTTCACTGTGGCCATTGGCTTCTGCACCACCTCCATTTACAGATAGTTGTCAGATACACCTGACTACACACAGGCAGCTCTCCTATTTTAGAGAAGTGATGAAGGTAAATGCAACAGGAAAAAAAAAACACCAAAACAATCCTATTCTTCAAGTTAGATTTTCACAACAAAAAATACATTCATTGCAATATGCGTTGCATATAATAAGGCTTCTGAATTAAGTCTCAGACCCAAAGACAAGAAACAGCTTGTTATCCCAGACATTAAGGGAAAACTGTGGTGAATCATTTAACCTAGCCTACTCCTTGACAAAAGATACAGCAGCTCAGGTCATTTCATATAAACTCAGTGGGCACACCAAAGAAGGACTTGACACTTCCAACATACATTAAGATCTACTGTACTGCAAGTCACCTAGCAGTATGTAGCATTGTCATTTAGGCAAAAAAAGGTTTGAGTTTTGTTGTTTGCTATCTGAAGTATAATTCAGCTGGAATATTATATGCCAAAAGCCTTGTTCTTCAGCGTTAAATTACAGACCTGTTAAGAGTGGAGCAATTAATAATCCTAGCTTTAAAGAAATTAACTTGTTTTCTACTAATCAGAAACACAATACTCAATTTCAAATTCTTTAAAAGCCTGCAACCAAAGTTAGTTGCCAAGAAAGCTGTCTGGCCCAAATTGTTAGCTAGATCTGCATGGAGAGCTGCTGACGTTTAGACGATTGCAGAAGAACTTTGCCTTCTCGGACATGTTGGGATTTCATCAGATCAAGATGCTGACAATTATGTAACGCAGTATCAGCTGCAACATGGGAACACTGATTATTTTTATGGAAGCTATTCCTTCTCCTGTCCCTTATGCTCACAAGCTACATATTATACCAGCCAAGAGCTTGTCTGTTTTCCTAAGGGAAAGTTATGTGTGGCCAAAACATTCTGACTGGTACAGTCATGGAAATATGCACACCAACAGCAAAACCTGTATCTTCCAAACTTAACATCCAAACTAAGCTATTTTACAAGTGTGCATTTCTATCAGTCCTAAGAGGAAAGAGCAATTAACAAATTTCCATGCTGTTTCTTTTGCTCCCTTGGAACCATTTACATCAGCAAAGGTCACAAATGACAGCATGGAAAAATGAAAAAGAGTGGATCAATATTTTAAAAAGAATGATTTAGACAAGACTGACTATTCAACCACTGGAATAGAAAATCATCACCATCCTTATACTTTAAATCAGTGGAAATGCATTGTGGCAACTCTATCAAGAAAAAGCACAGTTACCATGCTTAAATTTACAGTCATTGATAACATAAACTCACACTGACATCAGTGGAAGTTTTGAATCAGTATTGGATCAGACCCATGAAGTTCTGGTAAGAAACAGCTGACCAAAAACTCATCCCCCTCTAAGCCTATGTTACATAAAACAGAATTTCTATTAATGTAAGTTAGATGTAGACACAGCAAATTACATTGGTACATGCTTGACTTTAAATGTATTAAAGTCAATATGCATTCCTGCATCAGAGTCATAATTATTAAACAGAATAGTTCAGTTGGAAGGGACCTACAATGATCATCTAGTCCAACTTAAGTGTATATTAAATTAATACATGCCAATTAATTTATTCTGGACAACACACCACTTCATTCAAAAATAGGCCACTGCAGAGAAATGTAGGTTCCATCCAACTTTCAGGGAAAACAAAATCCAATCTCAACAATTTAATGTTGGCCTATTCTTGGAATTTTATATCTCTACTAAATGCATTGAGAGACAGTAATGTTTATTCTCATCCTGCATACCAGTACAGCTTCTCAGCCTTACCTGTCTGTTCCACATACACCCATTCACTCAAAGAAAATTTTTATTTGAACATATGACATTTTGGTGTCTGAGAATAATGGGAAGCCTACCTTCTAAGGTGGTTTCCTCTCCATCCAAGGGAGGGCCATCACCATCTTCATATTCGGAAATCACACTGACTGCGTAAGTAGTTTCAGGTAACAAGTTAGTGAGAACTGAGCTAGTACTTGAAGCTGGTACTGAAACAATGAATTCATCTCCACCAACTGCTACTTTATATTTAATGAGATAGGACAAAACCTCGGATCCAGCTGGAGACCAGCTCACTTTGAAACTGTCAGATGTTACATCAGAAAAGACCATATTCTTTGCAGGTACGTAAGCTGTGTGGAAATAAAAATGCACAGATGAGGCATACTTGCTAGAATATTTTTTAACACAAAGTCTCTAAAATAAATTAAAAATGTCCCTCAATAATTTGATTTATTCTAATTGAACAGATATTTTGTTGCACATGCAACAGTATTTGTTTTCTATACTTGCTTATGGCTATCAAATATTCATGAAAAGCATATCTGGGTTGTCTCAAATCATACAACAATGAATAGAAGCACCAACTCAGTGATTTCTAGATCAAATGAGAACAGTCCATCTAAAAAAATGTACTTATGAAAACTTAAGTTAGAATCTGATGATCAAGTTGGGTTCCCTCTTTCCTACGCCCCATGAACACCAATAACATTATGCCCTCAATGGGAACTAAGAATCCTTGGGGTTTTTTCAGATCTAGATTAGAAATAGGACAAAATAAATCCCAGTATTTTTTCAGGAATGGAGTCAAAGGGGAAACAAGGAACTTGACATGAGGCACAAACACAAACCTGACATCCTGGGCTTGTTTTGGTTGGCCTAGTCAGCCTAACAGTGAGGATGTTAAGACTGCTTGAGCCCTCTAAAACAAAGGCTGCTTTGCTGGTTTGTTCCTCAAAGCTACCCTGAAACAAAAGGCTTATTTTTAAAGACAGTGGGGTTTTCAATACTGGGGACTATTCAATGTTAGTGTTCTACTAAACATAGGTAGGGACACTGAGGGTGCAACTAATCATAAGTTACTTTAGCTGACCAAAAGTTGGTCATTTAGAAATCTTTTAAATATTAGACATTATCCAAGCTCACCAAATTTGGATGCATGTGAAGACTTTCATGTACTACTTCATTTCAGCCTTTACAGTTAGATTGAGATTAATATCACCTAGTGTCTGCTGTCTCAAATTGTCTTGTGTAAACCCATTTCAGAGGACCATTCATTTACCCTAAAAATCAATCAAATCACACTCTGGAAGTTCCGGCATTGCTCCATTGCCTTTGAAATTCTAAAAGACAAGTTTAGACTAGCTACCTCATTTTGGACAGCTAAAGAAGAATGGCTCTAGTAACTGTTTTACTCAAGACACTGAGTGTAAAAGCAGACTACATCCACTAAGGTCATTCCAGATAGACATACACTTTAATAGCTTTCTAGGTACCTAGGAGTGGAGGGAAAAAAATATTTCTCCAATAATTTTTTCATCTCCACTTCTCCATTAATTTCCCCCATTGCTTTTAATATGTTTGAAAATGAGAATCAATCCCCAGTTATTAAAATCATCATTTGTATACGGACAATTTCATCAACATCAATTCTTCAGGTAACTAGAAGCACAAAACACTGGTTCAGATCTATTTTCATTGCACTTTCTACATTTTTCTAAGTAATAGTAATTACTTACATTTCTTCCGTATAGCAGCCAGTTCCTGCTCAATCCGTAGGCAGACAGACTGTGTTAATTCAAATGATATTCTTTGAAAAGCATCAAAATCTTCCACTGTGTAAACGTGGGTTTCAGCAGGAGGTGATGCAATTGCTTCTAATTCTGTACGCACTGCATCCTTCACACCGACTGCAAATATTTCTACATCTGCATCCCTCAGCTTTATTGCAGGTTCTTTAAAAGCATCTGATGATTTTCCATCAGTAATAAGAATCATGACTCTTGGCACATTTGGTCTTGATCCTTTGCTGGTAACAAATACTTTCTCCCTCACATATGTCATCGCTTTGCCTGTGTTGGTAGATCCACCTCTGTAGGGGAAGGTGTTAATAGCCTGAATTATGTCTTCCACTCTGTTGTATCTGTTCAAAGAAAACTCCATATGGGGATCTCTGCTGTACTGGACAAGACTTATCTGTACTTTTCGAGGCGATATCTCAAAGCTTTTAACTAACACTTCCAAAAATGCTCTTACTTTAACAAAATTGGCGATACCAATGCTGTAGGAACCATCCACTAAAAACACAACATCAGCTTTTACATCCACACCACGTGAGCATTCTGTAAAGAAAAAGAATCACTACTATAAACAGATAGTCAATAGCCACAGAATTACAATTGCATCTGCAGTTCACGTATCATACCCAGTTGCTTATAAAGAAAATAAACCACACTAAGTAAAGTTGTTTCTCACAAGTAATAAAGGTATGATATTAAAACAAGCATCGGAGGTTTAAACAACAAAAAGCTACCATGTGAAAATAACATAGTAGCTCCTAACTCACCCACTTGAACTTTTACTTGTTGTGTTTTTTCCATTATTGTTATTGGCTCACTGGGGGTCAGTCCTTTCATTGCATAAACATTAATTTGATACTCTGTGTCTGGAGAGAGATCTTTAACATTCAGAGCAGTAGTCTGAGGACCCACACTCAGTACATGTTGCTTTCCACCAGCTATCATTGGAATGAACTGCAGCCGATAGCCAGTTATTTGACTTGTGGATGGATCCCAAGTGATCCTAACAGATTTTGAGGAGATCTGAGTGGCCACCAGATTTGAAGGAGGCTCCACCACTGAAAGAAATGAAAAGCAAACCCAAAATATTAATTACAATTAAAAACATATTTTCTTCCACACTTTTATTTCTGGAATAAATTTAGTCATCTTTGCTTAATCTTTATTAAAAATCACTGTTGGTTAGGTTTTTTTAGCATAAGTGAATTACAAGACAGTCCAGTGAGAGGACAGAAATATGAACAACGCATTTGTGGACTCCTGAGCGTAGCAGAAGTTCCAGGAGAAATGCTGCCTTGCTTTAATACTGTTTCAACCAGAAATGAAAGCTGTCCCCCTCCCGAAACATAGTAGTGAGTGTGAACAAATGCAGACCTGAGCAAAGCACTGTGACAGTGGAGTCACCTCTGCTGCCATTTTAGTCAAAGAATAACTAGATACTTAGAATCTTACAGGGACAGAAATCTGCAATGATACAGCTTGACGTCTGTGTTCTCAGCATTCTCCAGTTTTCATTCCTTGGTTCTTAATGTATTACATATTCTGCCCCTTCACCAAGCAGGTTTTTTTCCCTCTAGTAGATTTTTCCATAGAAGTGATGCCTGCATCCAAACTAACTGTATGAGACTCTGCTAAATGCACATCATTGTGTTGTCTTTGAAACTATGGAATGATGGAGCTATTCCAAATCTACTACACCACATGTTCTGTTCTCCTGCATTTAAATGCACAAAGCTGAGACCTGTTTTCCGCACTTGCTGAATGAAGCAACGGATCAAACTCCAGAAATAAAGCAAAGGAAGTAGGGATAGCCCCTTAAATATGCATCAGAATAAACCGAATTCAATAAATACATTTATATAAAGTATCTCACCTTCTTCTCCACTAACCAGTTCACCTAGTTGTTCATCAACACCAGAGCACACTTGCAAGATAATTTCATTCTGTATATCCACAATTCCATCAAAATTAGCCACATTGAACACATGCTTCAGTGAAGGCTGAGATGCAATTAGCTTGAGCTCCTTTGCATCTGCTGCTTTGATTCCTAGAAGTTGCAATAGACAGGAATGTGGTAAGTGGCCATAAAATACAGACACCTGTGAATGTATTTATAAAGTATCAGGACATCCTGGGATAAAGCTGAATTTAATTCAGTTCTGTCTTCTGCCATTATCAATAATCAAACTACAAAATAATGATTAATGCAATGAGGTGACATACTCCATTTTCAACCTGAGAAATAATGTGGTATCTTCAAAAAGGCCAAGGTTGAAACTATATTTGTCAGTTGTCTTAATCTCCATGAAGGAGCTGCAGAGTTACTATCAAATTAACACAATTGGTATGTTCCACTCTGGAGGATGCAAACAACCCATTTCAAGGCATCCACATGGAAAAAGTGGCACAAGGAAATTCTTGAAACAGAGACTCTGTAGAACATATAACTTACTTCTTTAGGAATGCCAATCTCTCTATCATTAGAAAAATTCAACATACCCAAAGAAAAAACTTCAACTCCTATGTTGCGAAGCTCTCTTGCAGGAATTTCGACTTCGTCTTGAGCTTTTCCATCCGTAATGACAATTGCTACTTTGGGAAAACCTTTTCTTGCTCCAGCAGACTCAGTGAAGGTGTTTTGAACCAGGTAATCAATAGCCTCACCTAAAAACACCACAACAAGTTGTGTTTTATTAGGCTTGAGTAAACTAGGATTTAAAGCAAATATGAATTATAAAATGAAATGCTGAATAAACACATATGTGGAAAATCTGTACCTGTCATTGTGTTGCCACCTTTGTAAGGTATCCTTCTAATTGCATCAATAAGATCACTTCTTCTGAAATACTGATTTAAATTGAACTCTGTTCTTGTATCTGAACTGTACTGAACAACTCCAACTCTTGTCTTTTCTTCCCCAATGTCAAAAGCTGATACAAGGGCAACCATGAAATCCAGAATATATCTGAAGTTATTTCTCCCTACACTCCATGAACCATCTACCAGGAAAACTAAATCTGTCATTGCACTTATGGAGCATCCTGGATCACAAAAAAAAAAAAAAATCTCTATTAGCAAGCAATTGCATTCTTAAAAATCAGTGAGAAATGTCTGACAGAAGCTTAATAGGTAAAAGCCAAAACAAACACATATTTAAATATTTAATAGATGTATATTCTTATCTGGAACAACCTACTTGGGGAAGCATTATTCACATAAGAGAACACCCATATGAGCCTTCTGGCTGCCACTACCAAAAGGGAACTGTCACCTGAATACTCAGTTTTGAGACACCTGTCACACTATTCCACAAGATCTGTTATACCACAGCAGATGAAAACTCACACACAAAACTTTCTGCAACAGTTTGATGTTATAGGAACATTCCATTTTGTTACCACTTTCACTTTGCACCTTTATCTCCCCATAATAGCTGCACAGCTTCTTCTGCAGTGCCTTTTATCCACAGTCTTTTGTTAATAGGACTGAGACACTCACGGACTTGCTCGGGTTAGTTGCGTGAAATTCCTAGTTTCAGTACCAACTTTGCGCCTTATTCTTTCAAGGCAGCTGTAAATTCCTTCCACCCCAGTCCCTTCCCAAGTTTTCTTAATTCTGGACAATTTTACAAGTTAACTTCATTGCTAGGTAACACAGGAACACAGTTTAACTCTATGGGGCCCTAGAGATAGTCCTCACTTATCTCTATAATCTCAGATAAGTTGAAAAACAAAACACCTTACTTTGTAATTGAGCCTCAACCTTCTTTTGGTCTGGTATCCCTGGACCACCTGTTTGAACTGCACAAAGCACAACATAGAGAGAATTAATGGAAAAATCAGGTTACGTTTGTAAACATCGAAGAAAAGCGTGTAGGCAATTAGAGCCACAAATCTGACAAGCCTCAGAACATGAAAACATAAATGCAAGTAATGAATACAACACCTGTACTTACAGATTTGACAACATAGCATTCATGGCAACACAAAATACAGAAAATGCAAATAATTAAGAATCCTCTGTATTTGTACGTCTTGTACGGTAATTTCCTGAAAATTAACTGCAACATCCCTGGATGAAATACCAATATTACCCTTCTCTAACACATAGGAGGACTCATCACAATGAATTTTCTCATGGTTGGTTGGGAAGCCTGAGACATGAGACAAACTGTCATAGAAGATAGTCTGCTGTGCTTAACATTTTTATTTAATTAAATTTACTTTATGCTTTATTTACTTATTAAATATCCATTATAAAAATTTAATTTCCATATTTTATTATGCATATAGAAATATTGTGTCACATTTTATTGTTTGATGAAGGTAGTTAGCTTTTTTTTTTACACACACACAGAGGAAGCCAGTCAGATTCATTTGTTACTGAGGTCAATGAGAGTCTTCCCCTTGACTTCAGCAGATGCAGTTTATAGGAATTGGGTTGAGCTCAAAAGAGCTAGTGGCTTCCTGCAAAGAATTCTATACGTCCCTTATCAGGCACGATATAACCATGTTATTCTCCTCTTGTCTCTTGCAAATTATCTCTGTTTCTACAAGGAATTACGCTTAATGGAAAAAGGCTGTTCAGACAACTACATCTGATCAGAGTTTAGGTATGTGGTAATTTCGTTGAGGAGCTGAAACAAAGCCAAGTTTTGAGTATGACCATTCACCTATCTTACTCGGTTTTCTAATTGTATTACATGTACTTACTTGTCAGTTGGCCAAAAACAGGTAGACTCTCCTCTCTTTCATTATATGAGGCTATTGATACAACATACTCTGAATCAGGTATGAGATCCGATAAGACAGTTTGGGTAGTGCTAGGTGAAAGAGTAAATTCTTTAGTAGGCCCATCTGCAATAAATACATAAAACAGTTAGTGCAGCCCTTAAATCCAGTAATATCAATGACAAGTTGATCATAAGAAAAAAAAAGGCAACAAAAGAATAATCTATCTAAAATCCAAAGATAATTTTAGAATGATACACTTTTTTTTTTTCCTGAAGTATGAATTTTGAAACATGAAACTTCAAACTAACCTCTTTTCAGCGTGAATAAAATTACCAAAGTGTTTAGTAAATTCCAGGAAATTTGAAACTTAAAATGCACATACGAAGTATACTATCATCTAACAAATCATAGTCCAGTTCTGATTCAATATCACTTTTACACTGATTATTTCTCAAAGTGAAATAGAATAATGAGTGTCTTACACGGCCATTATCGGGAAGTTATATGACATCACTGCATCATTACCTGACATGCACAATATTTCCCCTGGAAGAAGAACTTGAATGAAGTACAATACAATTCTCTAATGTTAAGGTAAAGGCACAGAAGAGGAGCAGAGTGATGAGTCTACCTTCTTTTTGCTCCTTGCAAAGGAAAGGCCTCCAGAACCTATTAGCTGCAGTCCCCAAAAGGGAAACCCTATGGTAAGAAAAACTCTAAATTGGAACAATCACTGCTCCTTCCTGCATGGCCTTTGCTTCCACCCAGTCTAGATCACAAACTTCAGAAAGATGTTAATAGCTATTCTCATAGCTAAGTTAGAGATAAGTGAAAAGAAACCCAAGTTTTCAAAAAGTTTAATGACACAACAAAATTTTACAGAACTCACCATTTGTTGGAACCACAGTTATCCTGTAACCCACTATTGCATCTGGTGGCCTTTTCCATGACATTTGAACATTATGTTCATCTATAATTGTAAAATTCAAGTCTGACGGTGGATTAACTGCAAAAGATTTATACCAGGTGGATGTTTAAAAGTTTGAACAAGCTTTGGCAAATGAATAAATAAAATAATGTTCAGCAAAGCTTACTAAAATTGTCTTTGCATAAATTTGTTTCCAACAAATATAAAGATATGTTGTTGGAAAAAGAGTAAAATAAAAGCTGACAAAATATGACAAAACATCAAAGAGTATACGCATTACAAAGGACAGCACAGAATGTATGTTTCTTGAGTTGCCAAGACATTCAAGAATGGCCAGCAAAATCAAGCACAATAGAAAACACATTTGAATACATGTACAATGAGTTCACAGATAATCACCACATATGCAAACATTTCACATAACAATTAAAGGAAATTTTTTTACATGCTGGGTGCAATCCGTACAAGCATGCCAAATCACAACCTGCTTACAATATCATGAGATCATTTCGGACATTGAGAACACAGTATTCTTCTTAATTAGACATCAAAGAATTGATCAGCTTTTTAATATAGTCTCTGCATAGTTATATTTCTTATCAATTTCACTGAATCTAGAAACTTGGCAGAGAAAAAATATTTTAAGAATATAGGAAAAGATTGGGCATTTAATGTTCAGTAAAACAATTTCTGTTAGGGTCTAGATACGAATATACATATAAAATGTATATCAGTAATAATGATATACTGATGTATCATTTTATTTCAAAATATGGAGAGTTCCACCCCTTTGTTCCTAGAAGCCACTAAAGTGACATACTTTGCATTGGCTGCAAAGGATTCAGGAACTAAGGGGATAATAAATGGGGTTAGTAATGGTTGCAATTTGCTGAAATATTTGAGCTGATGCAAAAGTTCACAAAAATAAGATTCTACCTGTTTACACCAGATTGCTGTACAATTTCAAAGGCGTAAACTATTGCTTTCATGTTCCCTTTGCAGCAGGTGTACCCATACTAGTAGTGGCATTTTAACATAAAATGCCAGTATGGTTCCAAACAACACAATGGTTAATTATGAAAAGACAACATCAAAGTATATTTATGGACATTTATTTTACAGAATTTATAGAAAACAGCAAAGAGGGCACCAGTGATCTGAACAAATGACTGCAAATAAAACTTGTAGGAGCTGATGACAGAAGTAACTGAACAGTACAGAAAGAAATAGTTTACATACGCTATTTTGCAGCATCATGCATGTGTAAATGAAATGTTGATTATTATTTTTTTAGCTTCCCACGATGGACAAAAGCCTCCATGTACAAGGTTCATTACACAAAGACATTTCATAAATATTTTATAATGATATTCTCTTTCTAAAATTGTCATGCTTATTCATGCAGTATTTTACTGACTCACTGTCAGTGCATGGTAGGTGTATTACATATTATTGTTTAAATAGGTCTACTAAGTAAGATTAGATTCAGCCATACTTTCCTTAACTACTTGTGAGACCATTTTGCAGGCATTTTTAATAGACAGATCTTCTCTGTTTCATGGAAGATCTCCATCATACATCAAAGTTTGTTTCAGTTTTGAACATAATTTAAAGAGCAGATAAAGAAATGAATGCTAGAAAGTATACCTATGAAAACACACTGTCCAATTGCAAGAAGTCATATTGAGCTTAAAAAAAAACTTGCAACCAATTGTGTAGGCCTTTTTTTCTCCTTTTAATTTACTGTCATTTCCAACCATAGGATAATATGGCTTTGTAATACTGATACAATAGATACGCTAGTACTGAAGTAAATGTTATTTTTCCTATTGTCCATACACAGGCAGTGAGATTAGAC
Source organism: Aviceda cuculoides (assembly GCA_035590195.1). Classification (NCBI taxonomy): domain Eukaryota; kingdom Metazoa; phylum Chordata; class Aves; order Accipitriformes; family Accipitridae; genus Aviceda; species Aviceda cuculoides. The sequence continues at coordinate 6,377,627 of JAVJGG010000013.1, forward strand.
CATTAACCTGCATGCATAGTTTATTCATCATTCAGTTTACAAGTATCACAATGCTAGAGACAGCAGGGTAGTTACTTAGTATCAAAATCATGCAACACGTGTTAATAGTAAAATACATTTAGGTGATAAGAATATCATTATAAAATATTGTTTCAGTAGCAATGGCTCAGGACAAATTTAATGCAAAGGCAGAGACAACTGACCTGAGCATGCTTTTAAAAAAAATTCAGTACATGGAAAAAATAGCACCACCAACCTTGCAAGTAAATTGGCATGTTGCAGCAGAGACTTTAGGCTTTAACTGCTGAAGGACAGCAGCAGCCCAACTTGTTGATATCCAAATGACCGGATTCCAGATAAACTGAAAAAACTGACTGTGAGGAAAAGTCTTTAACATTTTAAAGGATTTTAATCCATTTTATGCAAATTCAGGTGTGGATCTTGGCAGGTAACAAGAATAGTAGTACATCGACACATAAGTGACGTATTCACTCATCCAGATGTTCACAGCCTTTGAGAACAACGGCGTTGCAGGGGACCTCAGAAAGTCCCCTCATCCATCCCACGGCCAAGACATGATCAGCCACCCCATGCCATTCCCGACATGTTTGCTCAGATCATTCTTAAAGAGCTCCACTGTTGACAAGACTGCCAGCTTCCCACAGGAATTACTTCAACGCCTCACTCCCTTTATCATCGTAAAGTTATTCCCAACACCTAACCCCAGTCTTTGTTGCTGCACTTCAAATCCATTCACTCTCAACTTGTGGCTGGCTTATCAAACTCAAGCACTGAATACTTCTCCCATTGAAATCCAAAAAGGAATCTTGCCTGAGTGAAAAAAAGCCAGTTTGGATCCAGTGTTGTCAAAATGTCTTCCAGATGGCCTGTGAGCTTTTGATACTCAAACAGAACCCCCAAAACATCCATGGACCTTCACACAGGTCAGATTTCACCCACGTGAAACCGACTGCGGGGTGAAGACCAAACCATGGGCATATGACTGAGAGCAGTAAGTTGATCTGAAGTACAGAAAAATGTTTAGATGACAAAACCTTATTGTGATAATCAAACAGGGCAACTGTTACTCCACCTTTTTAAAATTCTTCTTCCAGAAGGGAATTCACTAGTGGAAGAATAATACATATGCAATACGGAATCAGACCAGACTTCTAGGAACAAAATGCCCCTGGTTGTGGTGGGAGTTTGTCCCATTACAGGGACAAACCTTAAAACTCTGCCCTACAAAGGCTTACGTGTGAGTGCAGCTCTACTCAAGCAAGCAGTCTGGATGGATGGCCACTTGTGTCAGCGAAGCTGCACCTACGCTTACGGTGTAGTGACTGTGCTGATCAGTCTGCTCCTGCGCCCATCAAAGCCCATGCCAAACCTCCCACTGACTAGTCAAGGTACAGGATCGTGATTGTAACATGTGATGGTATTATATAATATAATATATATATATATAATGCCTTAATACAGTGATGCACAGAAATGTATGGCTCCCCTAGAGGTTTCTAGCATAGTAAAAAAATATCTTGCTGTATGACAGTAATTTACACAATGTTAGTTTTCGCCACTCTTAGAGCTATGATATGATAACTTCCATGATTGGATACCCTATCTTATGCACCACAAAAAAACAAACAAACAAACAAAAAAACCCCAGACATAATATACTTAATTCATTGCCACTCCTTGTATTATATGCATGTATAATAACAGTATATTTTCTGAAACAAAAAATATGAAGCAAGGCATCTTTCTCGTGCTATGTATGTCTTATACGAGCTTGTATTACTTGACAAGTAATACAAACCTAATATATCATAAAAGTCTACAGCTTTTTGCAGATAATACAATGTGACTGCTAGAGGATCCCAATGAGTATCTTCACAAGACAGAAGTAAAATATAATCAGAAGATCAAGCAATTTAAATCTAGCACCAAACTTAAAAATTATATAACTTGGAAGTAGCAGCCATCCACAATACCTATGTGAAACAAAATCTGTAATTCCATCACTAGGAAAGACTCACTATAATTAGCATATGAAATAACATGTTAGCCCGTGTTAAAATAACATACAGGCCACAGAAGATGAAGAATAAGCCCAGCCTTGCTCTCACTGAGATAAGCCCTGCTGAGGCTAGAGGAGGCCAAAACTCCTCATTAACTATTTTCCTCATAAATGGCATGGATTTGACACAACTAACTAGATCACAACGCCATTCAAGCTCCTCTGAAGTCAGTGTTGCCAATGTGAATGGGAGAAAGAACGAGCTACAGCCTAGAGATCTAGTAAAGAGCACCTTCTCAGCCAGGTTAGATATTCATTGCCAATCACAACACAGAAACATTGGCATCTGTATGTTCGCTTTTTTTTTTTATTTTATACATGTATATGAAGTTTCTTCAAAATACGAGATCTATAGCTCATAAGTGTATTTTGAAAAAAAATCATTTAAATATATACACCTACACATGTAAGATGTATGCAACTAAAGATAATTGCATATATATACACACACTGCATGCATGAATATTTACCAAATTTTACATGCGTTTTTGCACATATATATATGTATGTGCATGTGTGTGTATACTTATACACATACATGCACATTTTGCTTCCAATTAGCAGTGGGGAAAACAGGGAGTTATAATCACCTTCATGTATACACAAATCTAAATTTCACACATCAGTCTACATGGTTCTCTCTTTAGGAACCTGGAAATCAACAGCTAGTTTCTCAAAAGACAGAAGTCAGACATCAAAAGGTAATAAAATAATGGTCCCACCAACCAGTTCCAAAGCTGAGTAGCTGGCTAACTTCAAAAGTTTCAGCTGTCCCAGAACAACTCTAAATGATTCAGTCAATGAAAATTAATGTACTCAACACAAGCCTTATTACATGGGAAACTTTCTAATCCTCTGTATCTGCTGTGCTGCAATTATTTGTCGCTTACTGCATTGCATGTCCTGGAGACAGAGTTTTCACCTGACAAACCTTTTTCTGCACTACACAAAGGTCACACGCTTGGCTCAGTGATGCCCTCCTTCCCTACCTCCAGCCCAGAAAACAGACTTTTCTGGGTCTGAACCAGTTCCTGAAACATTGAGAAGCTAGCACCTTCATCTGCTCAGTGAGGTCACACAGAACCAGTGATTTTCTCATTCCTTTCCTGTGCCTTTGAAAATCCCTCTGTATTGGGAAATACAACACACTACGCAAGCCTTGATATCATCACAGCATTACCTTGAGATTATAACTAGCAGGTTATTCTCATACTAATCTATTTATCTTAACTGTGACTAGAATGATGAAAAAAAATCTTATCTAGCGAAAGGACATAGATTTCCCCCTGGCTTTTTGTGATCACAGATGGAAAAAATACTGTGACAGAAAGAAATCTTGACATGAGAACACAGAGGGAATGCACTGGAGTATTGCAGTGCTGGACTAAAAAGGCAAGAAATAACTTAGAGCATAAAATATAGCATCATGCACAAGAAGTTTAAGCTGAGAGAGAGGCGTCAGCAGGATTGCAAAATAAAACAAGAAGAATTTCCCTGTAAAAGAGCAAAAATGGTGAGCATGAAAACAGATTTGCTTCCTTGTCCAGGGTAAACAAACAACTTCCCCAGTGAAATGCCATGAATGTATTTAGACTATATGTTGCTTTTACCGCCCCTACTGCTACAGTGATTGTCCAACTAGAAACCCCTGCATTGCTGTATCTCCGTAGAAAAGCTCTAACACCACTACTGCAGCTCACTGCCTTGCCAACAGCAGCGGAGCACGGCTCTCACAAAGGACTCGCAGAGCAGCTGTGATGCTGGTGAAGAACCAGTTTCATCCTGGAAGATTTAGGAATCTATGAACAGCAGTATCGGATAAACACCAGATCTGCTTTCAAGGAAGACTGAAAAACAAAAGCTGAAGGAAGGCAGGGAAACAGAACCAAGCTTTTCCTTTCCTCTGCTTTCACTCCATCTTCCCACCCCATATCAACAATCTTTACCACATCAGATGGCCCTCTCCCTTATGCTCCTCTTACTTTTTCATCCCACCAAGTGTCTACCCACGCCTCAGGGAAAGAAAATTCAAACTGCATCTCTTATGAACACCACAGGGAGAGCCAAAGGAGAAAAAAAAAAGGAGGACTGAGTGATGAGGGGAGAGCTTTGCCACAACGTGATCTGAAAGCTGGAAAAATAGACTAAAGGACAAATCTCCACTGGAGAAAGTCAGTTCAGCAGACAGGATTTAAGTTGTAATGATACCAGAAGTAAATGAGATCCAACATGCAATTTACAAGATGACGCAAAATTGAAGCACAAAATTAAAACAGTGCAGAAGGATAACCAGTACAGTGCAAACAAAAAAACCACACTGCAAAAAGCTCTACGAAAGCAGTTCCTTCCAGAGCAAGTCCAAAGGTACTCCTAGCTTTGAACTTCCATTTTCAGCACCACTATTTCTCACTGCACTACCTACTCAAGACACTTTTCTGCTCTTACTTTAAAACTCTGGAGCTAGAAGTTTCTTGTAGAAACCTGATCACTGTAAACAAGGTATTTTATTTAATACACATTTCTGAATGCACAGTAATGTAAGGCCTGCCCAGGAGCCCTCTACAACTCACAAGGTCAGGCTTTGTCCACTCTTTTGCTTAGCAATCGCACATCCTTCAACATGAGATCTAAACAAGCTTGGCCAGCTTGTCTGGCAACGTGTCTAGTTTTGCTGTTATAAAGTAACCATGTGCTTCTCCAAAAACATTTTTGTAGCTTTCATTAACAGTACTTAAGCTATGACTGGTTTAGTCCACACTATAGCTAAATAAAACACCCTCACATTTTGAAAAAACCTACTCCATACATGTAATCAATGGTGCAGGACAACAGCAACATTACCCCAGCTGCGAGCAAGCTCCTAAGATGGGGAAGAACGCACAAACACATCCACTCCCTTCCTCCGTTAAAACGGTACACTTTCTCTGCTTTCTCTGGCACGGTGGTCCTGCATTTCAAATGCAACTCTGAAATGACTTCAAATGACCTTTTTGGGTTCCTCAGCCAACAACAACGCAGCGCGAGAGGGAGGCAGCAGGCCGATTCTCTCCTAGGGTGACCAGATGTTGCACTACTGGCAGAAATGTCATCTTTTTCCAGAAAGCCAGTATGTTTTACATCTGTGTGCCCCAAGCAAGCACCGCTGCCGGAGCAGGGGGAGCAAATGCCCCAGAGACATCTCTGATGCACCGTGCTTTTAGTAGCCGTCAGCCAAGATGGCCAGGTCCAAGCATGGGAGCTTGTGGCAGGCCACAATCAGAGAATTGGTTTCAGTTCAATAGAGAAAGAGAAGGAAAGGAAAAAACCTGAATTATCACATGCTGGCTTCTGGTTTTGTCCAGTAAATCCGGGAGAGTTCACACCCAGGAGTTCAGTTTGGCCTACGATGGAGTCAGGTCCCAGAGGTCAGATCAAGTCATTTCAGCGCAGGATGTTCAGCATCTCTATTTCCCCTGGCAGCCGCTGCTGGCAGAAATATCGTCCCTACAAGCAAAGCCGTGCAGCTCACACAGAGGATGCCCCCACACTTGCTGTTAATCCACCGGGGAGGCAAATGCACCAGGGCCGGGCCATTTTGAGCCACGCCATGGTGAGTGTGGTGGCCATGACGGGTCTCCCATAGGTCTTCATGCCCGTGGCTGGAGGCAGAACACTGCCACGGGCTGACAGGGACCTCAACCTCCAGAGAGACCGGGCCAGGGCCCTGCAAGGAGGAGGAGGAGGAAGAGGAAGACCTCTTTGGGGGTGACGGCGCCACACGCGTGCCAGAGCCCACAGCAAGGCCCGGCCCAGGCCCAGCCCCCCTTCAGCAGTGGGTGTATGTCATGGCGGCGGCAGCGTCTTCACGGGGTGCCCCCAGGTCAGACCCGCCATGGAGGCCGAAGCGTCCCTGAGGGAGGGTCCAGCCAACCCAGGGCTCAGCCGGGGGTCGCCCCGCCGAGCAGGGGAGGCCGGTGCGCTGGCGGGGCATAGGCGAGGGGTCCAACTCGAACAAAACACACAGGCGCAGAGAGCCAGACTCTGTTGGAGCATTTTATTTCAAAGCTGCGGGTTGTTGGGTGGTGGGTTTTTTCGTTTCCTCTCTCAACATAACTAAACAGGGACTCTACAGCATAGAGCCTGGCCGTTCTCGGTCCGTCAGCGGGGCAGTGCCGCAGGCCCCGGCCGTGCCGGGCTGCCCACCGGCAGCGGCAGCGGGCTCCTTGGGGTGCTGCGCCCAGGCGGCCATGCCGGCCGGCCGGCCTGCGTCCTGTCTGTGGGGATGTGTGGACAGCACACCAGAGAGACAGAGAGAGAGGGAGCTACGGTCCGGCTGACTAGCCGGGAGAAACAGAGCACAGAAGGAGCTGGGCAAGGAAGGAGAGGCGTTTCTCTGAAGGAGAGAAAGAGAGAAGGCGAAGGAGTTACACTCAAAAACAGAGAGGGAGAGAGCCGGTAGCTCAAGGCTGGTTGGGAGGGTTGCTGGTCAGCAGGGCACCGGGGGCAAGGGGGCAGGGAGGGGAAGGTTACCTTCAGCCTCGATGGAGGAGAGGAGGGCGGCTGCACACAGAGCAGCGACTGCCGAGCACAGCGCTGTCTTCATTTCTGCCCTTTCAGATCACAACAACATGAATGAATCTGCAGTGATGGGGTTGGGGGGGGGGGGAGGGAGAAAGGAGAAGGAAATGATACGCGTGGATTAGAGGATTGCGTGGGTGTATTCATGAAACATAAAAAAGACGAACCGTGGATTTCACTTTGTTCCCTTATCCCCAGCCCCCACCCACGGGACCAGGTTGAAACCTCTAGACTTGAAAGCCGTCCAAGACGATGACAGATCTGCATGACTAACTGGAGTTTCATCTCACAATAATGTGCCTTTTGTTGCTGAAGCCTTTCCAATCACGGTAAGCACACGCGACTTTAACCTAGTTGGGGTTAATTTGATCAGGGAAGCACGGTGAAGGTCCGTGCCTCCGTACGGGCAGGAGCCAGGAGGGAGCTCCATGACTTCATTGCCGAGTGTGATGATAGCTAATTCAGAGGTCATTCCTGCCTTGGATCAACTAAATGTCTCTTTCAGCTGGGGATTTTATTCAGCTCCTTTTTCATAACTGTTGAAGCACTTAGTTAGCTGTGTTTTAGTGGTCTCAAGGCAGTTTGGAAACTGTAATAAAACTTTTTTTGAGGGATTCTGCCTACAAATGTGCTATACTTCATTTCTTGAAGGTCTGAAATAGATTATACAGAAGTGTGTGTAACACACAACTGAAACCTGACACATCTGTCTAGCCATGATGTTTCAACATCTGATAATTCATTTACACGTCCTGAGAGAAAAGAGATTCAAAATACACTACAAAAAGCAGGCAGGCGAAAGAGTCTCGCAATCGCTGCAGGTTGTCTGACAAGATAGGTGGGATTAGGCCAAGTTAGTGGTTCCTAATTGCAAGCAGCTATACCTTCATAACTATATGCTCTAGTCACGTCAAATTCTTCCCAATTACCTCAGCAAAACTTCCAAGTTATTTCTTTGTCTAAGTAAAGGCTAATATAAACAGTCCTCATCGCATATACATATAAGTGTTTCTAAAGTTTGGGGGTTTCTATCTCAGGAAGTAGGGGAGGGGTAATTTCTTTGAATAAAGTCATAAATGCATCATATATCATAATTAGGCTGGAGGAAAGAGAATTCCAAAAGCAATTAGGCAACAGATTTTATCAGGAAGATGCCAAGAGCAAAACAAAAGAAAAATACATAAATCATTATTCTGCAGAAACAGCTGAAGGGGAAAATAATATTCTTCTGCCATCTAGAGAACTAACCAGCAAGGCACATTTAGCGGGTAAGCGCTATGGAGATCCAGGAATTTCCCAGTTACTGACACTGAACTTAACAGGCTTCTGCTGGGCAGCTGTATATACTTGCCTTAGCCAAATGCCTTTACTGCACATAAAAATACCAAGAGCTCAAAGAAAAACTAAGCAATATTTTCAGTCCAATGGTACCTCCAGCGCGTAAACAGAGGAGTAATATTGACCGTAACAATTCCCTGACACTAACACAAGAAAAACCAAGGTTAGCATTAAATTGTCCTGAAAGCTCCAACATCGTATCACTGCTCTGCGTGGGAAACGGCTGTCCCTGAGCACATCTACTGCATTCTGCAGCGAGTTAAAGGATCGCCTAAGCTCAACGTAAATGGACTTTTGTCCCAGACAGCTTGTGTGGGCTTGGAGTGCCATCTTTTGATCCTTTTGAAGAGCAACACAAATTTATCATCTCACAAAGGCATCTAGGAGTTCACTACTGCTGCAGGTCTACCGCTCCTGAGACACATCTTTCTTTCATGAAATAAAACGTCTCAGACGAAGCATTCACTTGCCCGCCTAGAAACACTTGGTTTCCTTCTCGCAAACTTAGGTGTGTGACAGAAAGCCTGGAGGTGACGGAGGAAAGGTCCTCTCGCTGCCTCAGCAGGGACACAAGCAGACTTTGTCTCAGGACTAAAGGTTTCCTCACTGATCCTTAGAGACCACTTTAAAAAAAGGGAGGGGGGGCTTCCACCAGTGCCAGTCCCATCTCACCCTAATTCAACCTGCAAAACCTTCGCTGAAGCATTTCCAAACTGCACGGTGCGCCACAATTACCCCTTCCGAAAAGAAAAAATAACCTAAATGGAACAAACAAACAAAAAAACCTGGACACCACAGGAAAAACCCAGTACCTATCGAAGGCACTGGAAACGGGAAAGGGGAGAAAGCATCACCGGCAGCTGCACCCACGGGGGAAGGGAGGGACGGCGGAGCTCCGGCCGCAGCCGCAGCGGCTCCCGCTGACACCGGGCTCCGCCTGGAGCCTCGGGCCGGGGCCGGCCACCGCGGCTGGGACCCCCACCGCCGCCCCCAACCCCGGGCTCCCCCGCGCCTTCCCCGGGGCCGGGGAGCCAGCAGCCCCTCGGGGCTCTCCTCTCGGCGCCTCTCCTCCACCCTTTCGGCCTCACGCCCGCAAGCCGGCTCCGACACGCCCGACACGCACACGCGGAGACCCACGGACACGCTCTTCCTCCCCCCCAGCGCCTTCCTCTGTCGGCCTTCAGCCCGGCGCTGCTAACCTCAGCCCACAGCGCATCAGCAGGGGCTGAGTGCGTGGTGCGGACGGACAGGCAACGGGGGTCGGCCGAGGGGAGGGAGGGCAGGGGGTCCCCGCTCCTGCGCGGGCACAGACCTTCGGGGACGGCTGCGGGGTGCCGGGGTCGGTGACGGGGCTGCTCCTCCGGCGGTGGCTCCGGCGGTGCCTGCAGCAGCAGCAGCCGCAGCCGTCGGACCTGGATAAAGGGAGGAGGAGAAAGGATGAAGCTCCGGGGGCACCTTGTGGAGGGAGCAGCAAGTAGCAGCGGCAGCGGCGGAGGGGCAGAAGCAGCGGCAAGAGCTGAGCGCGGAGGAGGCGCCTCGGTTACTGTAGCTCCCGATGCGAGGGGTCCGTCTGGGAAGACTTGCCTGCTCCAAGTGGGAAGAGCCTCTTCTCAATCTGCTACTTAATAGAGGGCTGTTCCCAACTCTCAATTTACCCTCGTAAGCGGTTACGAAACTGCAGGGAAGGTGGACTGCTGCCACCGGGTGATATATGCGCTGCTCTGCTCCAGCAAGGAAGGGGATCCACTTCTGGAAACTGGCGCATACCTCCGCGCATTCCTGCGGCATGAGGCGGGCGGCCGCCCCGGCAGCGCGCCCGGGGGCAGGGACCCGGCCCGCCGCCCCCTCCCCCGCGCCGCAAACTTTCCAAACTCCGCGGGCCGCGGCGGGAGGGGGTTTGTTTACACTTCGCCATATTTCTTTTCTTTTTTTTTCTTCCCCCCTTGACTTTCTTTTTATTTATTTTTTTTTTTTTTTACTTTCAGTTTTGTGGGCAGTTTTCTGGAGCCCTCGTAACCTCCCTTGAGGGGGGCTGGGGAGAAAAAAGAACCCCAAACAAAATCCAAACACCTAATCCAGCCTTAAAACAAAACTGGAAATAAATTAAAAAAAAAAAAAATCAAGGCGTTACTCCCCCCCTTTCCCCCCCCCTTCACTCCCCTCTCCCCTTCCTTGGGGAGGGGAGCTTTTTTCTCCCGGCCGAGTCTGGGATCCGCTCCCTCCAAACTCCTCGTTTTCCATGGTGATCCCTCGCCTCCTGCCCTCCTCCGTGGCGGCTGGGCCGGCTTCCCCCCTCCCCTTTCCTTCCCCCTTAACCCTCTCCTGCCCTC
>JAVJGG010000013.1:6388808-6410217 GCA_035590195.1 Aviceda cuculoides
AGGGTTGTCAGACATTGGAACAGGCTGCCCAGGGAAGTGGTTGAGTCACCATCCCTGGAGGTGTTCAAAAAGCACATGCACAAGGCACTTCAGGACATGGTTTAGTGGGCATGGTGGTGTTGGGTTGACGGTTGGACTCAATCTTAAAGGTCTTTTCCAACCTAAACAATTCTATGATTCTATGAATTTACAGTCCTACAGCAGAAACAGCACACCTCTTAACAACTCCTTTGGTATAAGGCAGATCATATATGCAATGCTTAGTTTTGTCAGTCACCACATCATCTTCTATCCAGTTTTGGTTTTACAGTTTATAAAAAGGGCTAATAATTAGGTTGACTTGAACTGCAAGTTTAAAAACACAAAACAAAAACACCTCAGGTTGGGGGCAGGGGTGTCATTCTTGCATAGAGGGCATTGTCTATTATAAGTCAAGACCTCCTTAGAAAGGAAGCATTGAGTGTACCATGCAGTATCAAAACAATTACTTTGTTAATATGCAGATTCGGTGGAGCCAAATTTGAGTCTTGTACTAACAATAGTGCCTGGTATCACTAGACAAAGGAATATTTGCAGTCAAGGCAGCATGCTATAAAAATAACATGGCAAACAGACACAGGGACTTACATTTATCCACAATTAGATTGCATTTAACAGTGGAAGGGCCTGTTATTGAAAGCATGGCATCTGAAGCATCAACAGCTAGTTTGGGTTACCTCTGGCAAAACCAAGTTAAACAAGAGGTATCCAGCAACTGTGATCTATTTGGTAAACTAAATAGCCTTTGTAAGCTACCACATCTGATAGAATGCTAGATTTTTCTTTTAACATAAATGTGAGATGTATTTCATGAGTGACACCTGGTTAATCATGGCTATCTGACCTATCTATCCAAGTTTTGGCTTTTACAATTATTTATCTTCCATTCTCCAACTATAAATAGGGGTTTTCCCCCACACTGGACACTGCTCAGTGGACACAAGGACATTATTGAAAACTACTTTTTTATTATAAGGCTATTTCTAGCTTTTCCACCACTTTAGTTAATTCGTGCCTGTTAAGAGACACAAGAATACAGATACTAGCCGTAACCTTATTGCATAGGAGAGGCTTCAGAAAGCACAAGTCACTTTGACTTTTCCTTACCTATGCTGCACACACTGAAGCAAACATAACATGTAAATTAGTTGCGACACAGATCAGTATCGCATGATGTTTGAAATTATAGCTCAAAACCAGGGTAGATATACCAAATCTAATCAGCTGTACTGGATATGGAATTTTTAAGATGCCTTCCACTCTGCAGTTTTAAAGAACGAGGACAACACTGCTTTTGACAGAAAAATTTTTGGAAATAGAAAACAATTAATTTTTCATTTTGTGTCAGGCATCTATGGCTTATAAAAACCAACAGAACTGCAAGGAGCCAAGACAGTCTTTTGGAAGTTTAGGCCACCTAGCCATCAGCGGTAATGACACACAAACCTTGACATTTTATGTTCAGTGTTGCTGTTTCACTCCACTCCCAACACCTCTTGTGGGGAAACTAATTACTTGCATAATTTGCCAATACCACAAACAAAAAATTCACTTCCATATAAACAAATAGTTCTAATAAGTAAGAAACAAACTTACTACTCTGGTTCCTGAGGATCGACGTGTTGCTCTAACATTAGAAATGTTCCTTGGGCTGGCTGGAGTTGCCAATGGAAGAGTAGTAGAAAGTTGGGGAGGACTGAAAGACATCAAAGGCAATCTGGTATCTCCTAACATGCATTGCTTGGAATTGGAATTTTTATTAGCGAACCTCTCATTTTTATCATTTCCTGAATCTCCATGACCAGTCTCCATTTCCTCCTCGTTCTTGATTCTTCTCAAGCAGTCCTTTAGTGTCAGCTGAGTTGCAGGCTGACTCAACCAGCACAAAAAGAGTTCATCCACCTTCATCTTCAGTACAGGTTGCAGAACTTTCCCGGGTGACATTTTCTAGCAGTTTCCCTTTTTGTCGGATCAAATTCAGAGTAAAGGTTTGACAGTCATCTACTTATTCCACTTGACTTTCAGTGTTTCACAGACTCCAGGGCTCCTGTTAAGAAAAATACTATTATTTAATCTTACAGTTTTAACAAAGTGTTTATATTCATTCCCTCAAGATACCAACAGGTGTTGCGACTACACTAGTCACTAACATGCGACAACAACAACATTTTGTAAGTGTAAGCCATTAATCAGAGTCAAATCCAGAGGATAATTTCTTTTAAAAGCATACTGTGTAAGTGATGGAAACTGGAAAGAAAGAAACTACACTCAGAATTTCTCAAAGAGCTATCTAACAAATGTTCTCCAAGGACACGCGTTAACACATTTATTATGACAAAGAGCCTTGAAAAGACTTATAATTGAACCTGCTAAGAACTAAATGTCTAAGCAAGTTTATGCAAAGCCTTGGTGATAGTACAATTAAGATTTAAAAAGCAAGCCTTTCAGCCAACAGATTTAGAGCTAAGACTGAAGGCTTAATTTTCATTCTGAAGTCTGTGCTTCCGATTTAAAAATCTTGCATTGCATATTGCAGTGCAAGATGCATTCCCATATGAGTGATGCCAAGCTGAATTCCCAAAGATCCTTCCTCAGGATTTAATTAGCCTGCCCACTTGGTATCACAGTCATTTGGTATTTTAAGAACTGATCTATTTGACATTCACATTTACTTTTTTTAAAGTCAACATGAAATGCAACGTGGCTCAAGAATTGGAATGGTATGATTTCAGGTTCAGTTGCTTACCTGAAACAAAGACAATATATGGTTTGGTGGTTTTTTTAGAGAGCCAGAGGACTGGAGCTAAATACTGAGAACAGAACCCAAGTTACTATCATTGTCTCCACAATCAAATTACTTAGTTATCTGGTACAGTTTAATTAAACCCTGTGCTTCCACCCGTTTTTGGGGTTTTTTTTAAAGCTTTTATCAATATCTGATCCACATCTAGAAAGCAGCAAAGATATGCAAATACTTTGCTGAAGAACCCTTAAAATAAACACTTGCACTTGGAAACGAGAACACCTGGCAAACGAACATACTATTAAAATCAAAGCTCGGTCTTCATCCCGTGGCAGAACTATAAACCTTAGAACACCGCACCAGTTAAGTTCTCTAAACCCTTACGTTTAATAACAGCTAAGCTACTCCGGCGCCGACGTGGAAGGTCGCGCTGTTTCACCAGCTTTTCAGACCAGCGCCCCCGCAGCGCCCACGGCTGTGGCGGCAGGCCCCCCGCGGCCCTCGCCCGGGCGGGAAGCGGCGCCGGTGCCGCCCAGCGCTAGCGGGACACCTCCCCGGGAGGAACACCTCCGCGGACCGCAGCGGAAAGGCCTCCCGCGGGCCGCTTAAGAGCGGCGGGCGCGGAGCCGGGCAGGAGCGGCCCGACCCCACCGCCCGCGTCCCCCGCTCCGCACACCCACACACCCCGCCGAGGCCACCGCGGGGCTGCCCGCGGCCGCTGCTGTTGGAAAGCAGCTTGCGACGTGAGGGGACAAGGGGGTGAACAAGACTGGGAAGGCCGGGGAGAGGGGCAGAGCCTCGGGGTGGAGTTCAGGACCCCCGGTTCCGAGAGGTCGGGAAGGTGTCCGGGTCGCACCGGGCCCCCCCTCACCGGCTTTATGCGCGGCAGGGTGGCAGTTCCAGGCAGGGTGGAAGAGCCTGAGAGTGGAGAGTAAGAGTTTACCGGGGGGACGGCTCCTGGGCACTTTTCCGCAGGACTGGGGAGATCGAGGACGCGTCGACGGGAGGACTTGTCTCCCCTGAGCTGGATGAGGTTGCCTTCGTTTCTGTGACAGACCGGTCATCTGCACGAGAAGCCAAACGCTGACAAGAAAAAGTGATGACCAGAAGACGCGCGCTGACATTTCCAGACACTTTGGAAATGAGTCAGCTGCTCTTAGGGACAGGCCACAGCTTCAGCCGTCTGGAATTGATAAAATGCGCTCTCCAAAAGCAACGTCTCCTCTGCTGATAAACTTTCAAATACTCTCGACCTATTAACCCTCTTGCCCAGCTCTTGAGTTGGATTTTTCTCTTTTGGCATTTTGGTGTGAGGAGTTTAGTTTCTTCTGATCCTGTGCAGATCTGGTGTGTAAAAGCAATATTTCTAAGAAATAACACTTTCCAAAAATTTTAGTTTAATTTCCCGAATGAGCACACCAAGAACACCAGTATAAATGTGGTGTGAACAACAGTTTCGGAAGAATGGACATCAGGGATTACGATGAAATATCCTTCCACAGGAAGTGAATTAATGCAAATCAGGTGTTTTTATCACTTGTGTGCTGCGGTGGTATTTTTTTACAGTGTACGGTGGATTTTTCATCACAGAATAACTGAGATTTTATGTTAATAGTTAAAATCAATTAATGCAAATAGTGAAGATGGAAGAAAATATGTAATCTTCTATTTAAAAATTAAATCACTTGGAACAATTGTTTTAAAATATGTCAATGATTTGGTACTAAATCTACAGCTGGATTTACATGAGTGGAGACTTTGAAACCAATGGGTCTCTCAGGGATGCAAGAATCTCATAGATTCTCCCTCGTAGCCCCAGGTGCTGCTGAGGGGACCGTCTCCCACTCTGACCAGCTTTGCTTAATTTCTTGGCATGAAGTAAGACTCAGAGCTGGCAAGAGCAAATAATTCATTGGCTCCAAGGGCAGCAGGATTTCATTCTTATCTTTAACTCTTTGTTCTAACCATTCTAACCATGTTCCTCCTAAGATCTTTTAGATGTAAAATGCACCAACGAATTGCATTTAGAGTGTGTGCTTCCATACATCGCAGTAATTAAACGGGTTGTTTTCAATCAGCTCTGTTGCTATGTACATTCATAGTCTGAGTACATAATATGTGATGCAGAAGGCATTTCTGAAATGCATAAACATTTACTAACACTCTCCTGTCTGCTTGTCTCTCAGACAAGTGTTAAACACATTAAGACCATGCACTCCAGCTCTGCAATTTTCTTTGCTATATCTAAGTTGAATAAATTGAAACAGTGACAAATTTAAACACAAAAATCAAGCTCTGAATTCATATTTATACTTTTAATAATATTGCCCATTTCTGCTGTAGGTATGTGATAGTACTGTTGCAGGTAACCAGGAATTTCTTAGAAATTTCGAACTGGGTTCAGGTCTAGAATAATTCAAGCTTCTTTGTGCTTCTGGCACCTTTTTTTTGTTTCCTCGGGCTGCATTGCCAGGGTAGAATAAAACAGGACGTTCTGCACTTCAGCACTGTAAACCTCGAATATGGTTTCCATGTGGATATCACAGTAGATTTGGCTTCCGTGGCTTCCTGACAGTTGCATCTGCTTTACATATGGACATGGTAAATGCCTGATTTCTATGTAGATATGTATTTGAGTACATGTTTTGCACAGAGGAAGAATCAAAAAAAGTGTCAGCTCTTTCAACATTAAACAATAAATAGATTCAGCTATAAGTGTTGTTATACAGACAAAACTGCGCTGCTATGAGTGACTTTTACCTACATCTAGCCGGGAAGTACTTTGCTGGTCGGTCTATCACTGCATCTATCACTACGGTGTATCTAAATGAAACGTTGTCTTAGTACAGTCATTCAGGAGGCCCATTAGTTCCTTACAACACAAAGGACAGGCCTTTCCAGTGTATTTTTTATTCCCTATTAAATCAGTCAGAGAGCTAATATTGCACAGTATTATATCTGCATCCAGAAAATGCAGAAGGACAAAATACAGCAAACCGCTTCCTCCAGGCCCTGCCTTCTCTGAGAGATTTCCAGTCAATGGCATGAGAAGAACTCCGTCTGGTGTTTATTTATTTGGATAATTTCATTTCAGAGCTGGTATTCAGAGAGCAGTACTAGTCTGGCCTCTCATAATGAGGCTTCTTATATTAGCAGTGTTCAGAGAGGACTGGTTCTATCTGAAATCTACTCATTTAGTGGAACAACTATGGAAGCAGCATCCCTGGAGAGTGTTACAGCCATAAAATAATTATCTACCTCACCAGGTATGTTTTCCTTAGCAACTGTTTATTTCTTTAATTTCTCTAACTGATTTTTCCCATCATGTAATGCTCTGAAAGTAAGAAATAATTGTGGCTCCAAATAAGTAGAACTGGA
This sequence comes from Aviceda cuculoides, assembly GCA_035590195.1. Classification (NCBI taxonomy): domain Eukaryota; kingdom Metazoa; phylum Chordata; class Aves; order Accipitriformes; family Accipitridae; genus Aviceda; species Aviceda cuculoides. Next base: position 6,394,969 of record JAVJGG010000013.1, read on the forward strand.
AAAGTAAATAAATCATTCAAAAGCAGAGGTATAAATAGAAAGGAACTGGCCTTTTAATGTGATTTGAGACTCTTACAAAAGCCAGTTAATTTGTAGGCATTCATTTTTTAAAAATATCAGATCTTTAATACTAAAATTGGAAAAATTAGGATGCAACGATCTTCCACTCCCTTCCATATATATACACAAACGCGCTTTATCTTACAACATTCCTAAATTAAGTTGCTTTGTTTCAAAGAAGCTGGTTTGTTACTTTGCAACAGAATTCTGATCTAATCAGGAAGCATTCCCCAATGAAGCCAGTACAAATCTTGCTTGATTGAAGAGGGCAAGAAAAGAAATCAGCTGAGGACAGTGACCCTGTATATTGGTCAGGTATCACAGTAAGTCTTAACACAACCGGTCCTGTCACAGCAATGGACTGGCCATAAAGACTTGCGGATGCAGGTCTAAACATCCCTCTTCTCCATGTGGCTGAGGGGTCCCCAGTGAAAGAATGATGAACTGCTGAGGAAACACATCATTTTAAAAAATCAAAACACTTTTAAAAATCACAAGTCACTAGCTGCTACTTGCGGAATGTTATAATACGGTGTTCTCTAAGTACCTAATTGGATTCAACATATGATGAAAGGTTAATAGCCATGGGTTCCCCTACATTTGGTAACCCTTCAACTATTTCAATGTAATTATTCCCTACAAAGAAGCACACAATATTAATTGGCAGCAAAGTCTGAAATGGTACAGAGCCAAGCTCTGAATAGGAACATTTTGCTAATTCTTCTTAGTACTTCTATATCAAAAAAAATCAATATATATCGTGAAAGCAGCATCTGTGTGGGTGGTAGACAGGCTTATGGAGAAGATAAGCTTGTGTCTGAATGGACAAAGTATTCAAAGTTCGAGTTGAGTTAGCTAATGAGTGACCCAATCGCATTGTTGCTGACAGTGGAATAATTAATAACAGCGGGGGAATTTTAAGACCGAATACCTTGTCATTAGGCCAACCGCTGATGCTGTCCTTCTCTCCCCCACAGCACGGAAGGCACTGAGTATGGAGGGATGCTGCGAGTCCCCCGACTCAGGAGCAGGTTGGAGGGAAGCCGTCAACGGGGAATACTCAGCTGCTGCTGCGCTCTCTCCCAATACGCATCTTTCCAAGAAGGTTTGGAGGACGTAAAGGTCAGCCCCAGACTTCCTGTCAGTTCAGCGGGACAGACATTCCAAAGCTTAAACACTCTAACAAGCGAATTTGATGATACGAATGCACAGAACCATAATAAATGAGGCTGGAACAGATCCTGAGAGGCCATGTAGTTCATCCCCCGTTATTTAAAATACACCAGGGCTTCAAAGAGAAATCCTCCATACCATACTTAGTACTAAGAGCATACTTTGGGGAGCTGTTTCCTAGTGGCTGACAATAGATAATAACTTGTTTCAGGTGAGTCACATGTTGTCTATAGCTGGATTATGAGCACAGCAGACAGAAATAAGTTGGATTGACAGTCTACTCTAAAGTGAAAGGAAAAATTATTTAGGGGAAAAAAACCCAACAAACCTACACCAGAGAAGTCTGTGTCTTTGGATAGTCTCAGTTTAGTATGAAAAATTGTTTGCTTAACTGGCATCTCTGCAAACCCTCAGCCTGAGAACAAAGAAGCAGGACTGGGAGATTCCCTCCTGCATGTGAGTGCTAGAGGTACGGACCACACCAGTCTTGCTAAATCCCCTTTTGCTGTTACAGTGTGTCTGCACTTGACAGTCATGTAATTTTTTGAGCGTTTCTAAACCTCAGGGGAGATGGACTCCGTGGTCATCATCATCACTCCTCCCCCCTTGCCCCACCTTCCCAATCTCAGTACCTTGATATCTAGACTGGCAAATTGTGACATTCACCACAGCTCTTTCCTTTCCAAAAGAAAGAGCACAAGAGGCAAAACTTGGGCCAGAACACAGCCAGGGAATACACCGAGCCCAAGGAACTGGATAGCCCAGGTTATATATACTTCCATGAGACCTGTGGGGCTTTCATCTGCATGTTACCTATCACAGATGTTGATGGACACATGGAAACATTGAGGTTTTGTGGAAAAAAGTCAGGTGAGAACTTAGCTCACAGGCATTAAAAGCACAGCCTTGGTATCACCTGTCAGGATATTTAGGAACTTTAAAAATGAAATTGTTTCTTTTGCACAAGTTGTAATTGGCTAGTGACTAAAGGAGAAAATACACAGAGCAAAAGAATGCAGATTTAAATTGGCATTTCTTCTTGCAGCCTTGTGGCTGCTGCTTCCCAATATGTTGAATGCTGACAGTTCCAAATACCAGAGCATAAGATTTATTTGGATTATAAATAGATGTTGCCCTGTGCTTCAGTATCAGAAGCACTCTGTTGTGTAAACAGAAAACTATTGGGTTTTGTTTCTACTTTTAAAGGTTACTTGAAAGCTCCTACCGACTCTTTGCTGACAGTCTTTTTCACCTGTTGGAGTTCAGCGTCTCTCTCGCGTATCAACACCTCCACAGGCTGCAGAGGCTTTGCAGGAAGCTGTTAAAAAGTCTCCTCTCATATGCCCTTTCTTCTGCTTTCTTTGATGCTTTCCAGCTGGCCTCACTACTCTCTTAGTTTTTAGCCACCCCAGTTTATTGAACATGTCTTGGTTTTGGCGTTGTTCTGATTTCTGTTATAATGTATTCTTCTCCAGAGAAATATGTTTGCTACTGGCTTCAGTGCCTCTTGTTTGTGCTTGGTTGGTTTTTTGTTTGTTTTGTTTTTTTAAAGAGTATTTAAAAAAATCATCTTCTTGGGATTTTTAAACAGTACTTTAAGCACAAATTACACTCTGAAACACCACCCAGGTTCTTTCCATCCTTTGCAATTACATCTTCTAGAGTGTAAACGTTCAGCTGGTAAATCTGACCTGTTGCTCCTTCACTCTCTGCCCAGTGCTCTTTGAAGTGTATTTAGGTGATGTGTTGCTTAAGGCACATCACAACATGGGGCTTTACTGCATCATGGTCTTCTTCCCCAACTAAGAACAGCAGCGGCTGCAAGATAAGGTCCCTTTTTTAAGCTAGGAGTAGCTGTTGGGACCTTATTTTTTAATAAAAACTACAGAATCTGCTTCTCTAACCTCCAGAGAAGCTGAGAAGGCAGAGAGGGGTTGTGCTCCTTGACACATGCCCCACCGTCGCAGCTTTGCTGCTTGAGAACATCGGCTGCGGCCACAGCTCTGTCCTATAGGGTAACCTCAGGCAGCATTTGGCTCTGGGTTAAGATGCATTTAGATGCCTGCATGTGAGGATCTAAACGTCTGCAATGGCTGATGAAGATCTAGTTAACGAATGGAGCGGTGCCTGAGCAGTCCCCACCATCCACGGGGCTTGGCTCAGCTGCTTTCACTGGGCTCAGTGCTGTTTTGGGTGCCACAGGCATCCTGCAAGGCCCCCAGCTGCTATAGCACGTGTGTGCGAGTCTCCTGCAGGTCCTCTGTTGTATTTGCCAGCCCCAAGAAAATGCCTCAAATATAGTCTGAGATGGCGTTGGAGAGCCAAGTTTAGGCAACCGGGTTGAACACTTTTACTTTTCATCTCTGGTATTTGTGCCAGCCAAGTCTTCTGCTGGTGCCAAACTTTGTAGTCTGCTCATGTAAATACCTATTTACTGGGGACCAGAATGAGACCGGCAAATGTGCCTGATGTTGATCAAAAGACATTTAGATGGTAGTGATTTCCAGTCTCTACCCATCGGCTTTTGGATCTCAGACCCAAATAGAGAGGTAAAGATCGTGACAGAGGTTCCTGCCTAACTCTGTAAAATATATCATATGCAGATTTTACTGCCTTTTACTGTCATCTACTTACAACTGATGTCTCTCCTGCACCACTCCCAAGTTTTGTGAGTTCCTTTCAGAAACTGCATTTACACCCCATATTTAATTAAGCTGGGGTAACCAAAAGTTGTGATTCCCCTTTTCTTTTACCAGAAATCTGGCCATACATTTAAGTACTATTTCCAGAACTAATAAAATCTTTCCGTTGTAAGATTTTTTTTCTATTATTTTAATAGAAGATAATTTCTTGGTATTGCTCTTCTAAAACATCAGGCTATTTAAGTAAATGTCCAAGTATGGATTTAGGAGTCTAAGTTTAGGCACTTCTTTCCAAAAATCTGGGAGAAGGTGTACTAACCTCCCAGTGGTCCCAGTGCAATGCTCCACACATAGCACATATTAGCACACCGCACTATATTTAGCAAAATGTGCCCTGCCGCTCCTAAGAGATGACTGAATAAACCTTGATAACAAAGTTGGCCTGGCTCCTTTGGGACTTGTAACTTTGCACTGAGTAATAGAGATCATTAAAATGTTTTAATTATATAATTCCCTTTTGCATAGTGTTACGATAGATAAGATTGCCTGTTTGTGTCAGCCTTTCCATTATAAACTTCAGGTCCCAGGGCATTAGTCATCCAGAGTAAGCGCTCATGTTGAGATGAAACAATGTGGAACCATTTTGCTATTAAACAAACATATATAATTCAATCAGTTAACGAACACATTCGTAGCTTAGAGGTCCTACGGAATCACAAACACCTCCTTGCACCCATGCAGGAACAGAAGCTGCTCACAGTTCTTCAGAACAAACTGTCTCAACAGGCGAGACAAGCTCTAGCAGCACCGAATCTCCCTCTCTCAGTTTTATTCCAAAGAACATCTCTGAACACCTATGCATAATGTTATGGTCACATTGGTGAGAATGATACCAGGAGATTTGCGTAGAAACTCTTAGAGGAACCTTAATTTGGGAGTAAGAACATTTTGGGCAGATCACATACTTCAGGTCCTGCACAGCCCAGATTTCTTGGTTAAAAGGGAAAACTTCTGTGGAAAATGAAAGACAGCCATCTACAAGTATTTGTTTGTTTTGGTTTTTTAGATATTGTTAGAACTGGACAAACAACATATGGCTCTTTTAGCCCTGAGAAGTCCTCTACAAAATTTTTAACCCCAAGAAATTAAGAGACAGTTCAAGTTGTTTCTGGATCCTTGTGGCAGCTAAAACACATTTGGATTATCACATATAAAGTATCTCAGTTGAACACCTTACTGTTCTTTTCAAGGAAAACAGCCTGCTGCTGCTGCTGGTGAAATCGCAGGGAACTGCATCTCTAGGTGAACTTCACAGCCTCAAAAAGAAGAGTTATTCCCTGATGCACCTCTAATGGATAAGAATACCATTTTATTAGACTGACATATCACAAAACACTCTACTCCTCTCTTATTTTACACCTCTACTAGCAGTCAAATGCGTCTTGCCCATAGAGGAAAGGAAGCATCTATGCTACAATACGTTTTCAATGCAATACTGTGACCTTGTTCGTTTCATACTTAGTTTGTAACAATTCTACTTAGGAAGCCTTAATTTAGGTAACTCTAAACCTCCAAGCCTCCTGTGGTCTTTTCTGTTGTAGCTCCTTCCACATTCTGGTATATTTAAAGCTTAAATATTACCAGATCATCCCTTTCCAATTTATTTCCATGCCCACCAGACAGCATCTTGCCTTTTCTGCAGCCAGCAAAGACCCAACAAGACAAGGGACAGGAAGTTTCACCAATGAAAATATCAAAGCTCGTAACATAACAATAAAACAATAAAATACTGGGGAGGGAGAGAAAAGAGAATTACATGCACCGCATAATCCAGACAGAGGAGAGGAAAGATCCCTACGTTTCAGAAAGCTCAGATCGGTGGATTAGGAAGTCAAAGAAACAGATTACCAAAGGACAAATTCACCCCTCTCTGGCAGTTTTCTCTAGGACGTAGCCGGCTCTGTGCAATGGGAGTGAATACTTTGTGAGCTGAGCGAACCGTATACAGATAACTTGGTATTCCCCAAGGAGCTAAACCCAGGACTGCCTGACTGGGGACTCGGTGGGGTAACACCCTTCTCTCCAGTACCTCCCCAGCCCCTGCCAGTGAATTTGGCTTGTCACAGCATTTATAAACAGGAATCCTAGCCAATTACCTTTTTTTGTGAGGATGTATCTTTTTGAGAAAATACATAGAAGTGTGCTTTAGCTTTACATGTGTTTTGGGGAAGCCTGTGATCAGTTGGTCTAATAGAAAACCTGTGAATAATAAAAGCAGCTCTTGAGAAAGAAATATTGAGACAAGACCAAAACATGTATCACAGACTGCATGTGCTGCCCACCAAGTTTGAAGTCTTGAATACTCACATTCATAAAAAGTACAGTACAGCCAAGAGACTCTCCTCAGATTGTGTTTCTGGACAAGCCATTATTTTTACAGCAGAATTGACTGAGTACTGAAAAAATAAGTGGAAAGGCTCAGGCAAGTTAGACTAGAGAAGGTGGTGTTATTAAAAGGAACTTCTTTAAAAAAATAATCACACAAGCATGCACATGAAAAGATACTTTGGTTCCGACTTACTCATCCCCTAAATACCTTATTTAGGGTCGAGTCAGGTCGATCAGTTTGATTTTGTCTCTGAAAGCCTGATTCACTCTAGCAACTATGAAGGTCAACATCCAGCTCTTTGATATGTAACAGAATTGGGAAAGAATAGGAGAGTAAGAAAGGACAGCTTAATATGAAAGATGCCAAAAAAATTTCATCACACTTTCTCATAGTTCAGAGCAGTGACAGCCAAGGTGAGCAACATTAGAAAAATGGTATTTTCACTCTGGGATCTGGAAAAAGAAAAAAAGTACAGTTAAGATCATACACTTAGACATCTCTCTGGTGTTTTCTTTTTCTTCTGAAAGTTTCTGAACTTTTTTCATGGTGTCTTTTAAGTCCTCAGACTTTTACTGGGGAAATTTTTGTGTGTGTCAGGCTAATTGGATCTATATATATATTCAGCAGCCAAGAAAATGTAGCCCAGGGCACAGTTCTAAGAGTAGATAGTTCTGTGCTACCTTCCCAATGGAGAAGGTAAAACGTGGTCTGTACGCCTGGAGTCTCAGAAAGGATTGTGTAACCTAGAACTGTAATAATGAGAATTTAATTTTCACCTGTTTCATCTGTCTGCTTATTGTTTGAATAGTCACTTCTCTTACAGTAGCGTGAACAATTTTTTTTTTCATTCTGCCAAAGCTGTCACACTACTAAGCTTTCTTTGTTAACCTTAAAACCATATAAGTTTAAAAAACTAAAATAATGAAAAATAGGGTGGCAAGGGAAGTGGAAGAGATGGAGTGCTCACTGCCTGTCTAGCAGAAAATGTCCCCCATATTTGGGGGATGACATTTAGAACAATCCATCTCAGTGGAATCCAGGATAGTATTCCCATGTCCTCAGCTCCAGGAGGCTTTCCCATCCTTTAAAGCAAAACTTAAAAAAATCATAGCTACCATTTCTAATAACAGTAACTCGAAAATAAATTTCACATGAACCTGAAATAGAAAATGAAGTTTACATGAAATCTCTGCTGGGGAAAGATACCATGTGTATTGCCTAAACATGAATCAAAAGTAGGACTGCGGTAAGGTAGCAGTATTGTACATCAGTATAATACCTAACTCCAGAAAATATTGATTTAAGGATGGTAATTAAGCACTACAGTAATAGAATCAGACAAGAAAAGCACACAATTTGAGTGTGTTAACTGCTAGCAGTCCATGACTTCATATTACCACTACATTTTCTAAAATTTATCATTTTTTCACATTAGCAAGAAGTAACAGATGTTGCTTATTTTATTTTCTTATAAAATACCCATAGGGAGATTGAAGGAGATCTTCAGATACTTCCAAACACTTCCTGTTAATTTTAGCCCTAGAGAAGATGCATAGCTCTCTTTTTGCATTTTCCTAAAGACAGACAGTATAGGCAATATAGGCACCTACTTGACACCTTCTGGCAGCTTGCGATGTGGACGTGCCTGCGACAAACTACACACATAGACTGAACAGCAGACGGGAATTTCCCCGTTACCTTCGTAAAGCGCTCCCAGAAAACGGTGCTGAGCAGCTGACCGTCTTGTTTGGTGTCATCCTGCTAATGCTCCTGCAGCAGAAAAAAACCCAGAATTGCTGGCAGACCCTTGGCCTGCCTACGCCACCCCGTGAGCTCTCGGCAGCAGCACAGCGCGGCCCTGGCAGCGCCAACCGCTCTCCCTCCAACCGCAGGCTCCAGGGACACGTCTGGGGCTACCCTGCCAGAACAATCTTTTGTCATTTGTTATGCCTTTAAATAACATTTCAAGGCTCTGGCTATAAATACCGATCGCCTCGTAGCGTGAAGGTCTTTTTCCCAGCTTGCGCTTACCCCACGTGCCGGGCCACCGGGGTGCTGCCTGCCGCACCGCTCACAGGCTGCCACCGCTCCCGAGACCGCCGGCGGACTCTGGGATGCGGTTGACTGCCAGAACAAGAACGGCTGCACCTTCTTCGGTTGCACGAAGAAATGCGTGCTTACCGCCTAGCTCACCGCAGGATTTCTAGAATTTAGATTATTTAAACCATTGTCCTTCTTTCAATAATCTTCATAATTCCTGCAGGTGGAAAAGCATGTGGGCTTTTAAAGACTTTGATCTTTCCTCACGCTGCCTTCCAGATGCCCACCACTTGGTCCACATCTTGGTAGCAACCCTGGGCACACGGTAGCAGCAGACGTCTTACCAGTGTTGCAGAGAGCAGACCGATTCCTTCACATGGTGTAAAGCATAGTTCACTGTGAGGTTTCTCACCCTTGTAGGCATCAGTGTTCATCTCAAGCTAAGCTGTACCCCATTTGCCAAACCTTCTTCTGAGACATCCATCCAGGCAGTTCTTGCTCTTTCAGTCATGCAGGTGACCAAACCCACCTATACAGAAAGGCTACCATAGAGGGCTACTCTCCCACTCTCCTTTTTTAAGATTTTTGGTTCTGCTAGAGAGTTCTGAGTACACTTCCAGCCCTTCCCTTCCAGTTTGCCTCGAATTTAACAAGCATACTCTGTTTCTCCAGGATAGCAATGAAAAATGCTAAACAAACTTAATCCACAAAAGGCTTAAAATAGCACTGCAGTGGAAAGCTCATTTTCACATTTTGGAAAACCCACCGTTTCCTTGAGAAGAGAAACAAAAGCATTATTTTGATTTTTTTTTTTTTTTTTAGGAGTTCTGTTTGTTACAGAGTCAGCACCAGTCCTTCAGCATAATAACCCACAAGCAGCAACTTGACAGGAAAGCTACAAAGGCACAAATCGCATTAGGAACATAAAACCTTACTAGGGATTCACAGCTACCACTGGTTCCCAGAGAAGTTCTTCCCCAGTAATTGCAATAGTCAAATAAGTAACAGGCATCAGGGTAGCTTACACGTCGTTCTCATGCTCACCAGCTCAGAGATGCTTCCTAGAAGCAGTTTTCACAGAGCAGGCATTTTCACTGACAGCATTAGCTACTTTGGATATAAGGCTTGTTCCTAAATACACGACAGCAACTAATAGTTATTACTGGGTATCCCTGCCCAATTCTAAACCACAATCAAATTTTTCTCCCCCCCAAGACAACTGTGGATCTCCAGGTGCATTTGTGGTTGTGTCACAGCAAGCTGATAAACACCACCTCAGCCACCGAAAGAGGACTTTGGAAAGGATCATGATCAAACCACTACCTTTATCAGCCATTTGCTGTGTCTCTACATAGGCAGAGAGCTGTCATACAGTTCTGCCACTGAAACACAGCAGGTGAGCACTCCTCAACCATATTATTGCTAAGGCGCATAACCTAGCTTAAGGCACACAGTTCAAATTGCTGCCAGAAAGTTTGGAGTGTCCCAGTAGAAACGACATCGGAGCAGAGCTGACAGCTCTCCCAGAAACCATAATGTTGACTGAGCTTTAGAAGCAGCAGCTACCGACACCTGGACACAAAGGAGTAGCAGCAACTTAAAACTCAGCCATGCCTACAGCTTTTGCTTCATTTTCTGTGAGAGAACTTAACATAAGACATTGAAAGATACCTGCCTACCCCTTTAAGTCTGTAAAAATCATGGTCGTCGAGGTGGAAGTGGTCATGTGCAATTGTGGCTTCCTTTAGAGCTGTGTACAGGAATGCTAACAACCACCCTTTAAACACATCTATTCCTGTATCCCAGATGAGGAAAGACACTCTCCAGAGAAAGGACAGTGAAACCCCGGAGCAGGTTGCACAGAGGCTGTAGAATCTCCATCCTTGGAGATGCTCCCGGTGTGATTGTCCAAGGCCCTGGGCAACCCAAGGTAGCTCTGCAGCGGGACTGCTCTGAGCACAAAACTGGACCAACTGACCTCCAGAGGTCCCTCCCAACCTGAATTATCCTACAAGCGTTTGAAACCTAATCCACTTAACCTGGTGTGTACTTGTGAACCAGATCTGTGCCCACCCTACAGACATGGGGCAGTCCTATTTTCAAACTACGGAAGAGTATACAATTCGTAGAGACGGAAGGCAGTCTCTACGCATTTCGCCCGTCCTAGAGCTTACAGAGTGTGCTGGAGAAATTCTTCCTAAAGACCGTTAAAAACTGACAAAAATTAGTAAGAATTTGAAGCTTTTATAAGCACTGCCTTTAGTATCTTCAGTATTTCTGGCTTAACAGGGTCCAGTTCAGCCTAGATCAAATTAGCAGTCAACTGCCAGAGTATGTCTAATTAACACTGTAACACTTTTCAATCAGTAGACAAATTCTAGCACTGCACTAGTACAGTTAGCATTAACACTTATTGTGCCCCTCCTCCACTTTACTATTTGCTCTAGAACATCCTCAAATTCTCCAATAAACTTTTTTTCCTTATTTTATGCTAAAGAACTGATTGCTTTATTTACCCTAATGACTGAGAACAAGCTGGCTTTAGTCACCTGAAACATGAGGCAATGTTGGAAGATTACTAAGTCTTAATCATGATTAACATATGTTGATTTCATGAACAGCAAGAAAAATCTATGATCACTTGCTAATCATATTTGCATGCTTAGAAATCTTCATTCTTTCCAGGAAATACGATGTTCCATTAAGCTGTAGCAGAGAAAAGCCACTAGGGGGGGAAAAAAAAAAAAAAAAAAATCTATTAGATGAAGGTGCTGAGTTCAACCGAGACTACTTCTAAGCCCCTGAAGCTGCAGAGGACAGTGTTACCACTTCTACACAGTAGAACCTGTCACCTTTGGATGGTGATCAGGAACCAGATTCCTCCATTTCCAGATGTATTACAGTCAACTTCCAGCAGTTGACAGCAAAGATACAGCATAACCATCAAGTCCTCAATACTCATTTCCACACAGGTTTAATCTAATCCTAATAATTTATTACAAGATTAACTTGCTCTACTAAAGCACAAAGAGGAAATTCCTATAATAAAGATGAGGTATCACTTTCCCATAGGGATTCAGGGCATTTAACTCACCTTTGAAGTACTAACGTAAACCACATACAAAGAAAAGAGGTTCAAAGTTCAAAGATCTGCATATTAATCAACTCAATATACATTTACTGGAAGTAAAGGCGCTCTAACGTAGAACACATGATACAGTACAGACCACAACACAACGTAAAAACTGCTTTATTGATTGCAGTTAACATGTTACAATTACATCATTATTCCAAGCATTAAGCTAGCTGCTTACAGTAAGTATAAGCTGCCATTGGAGTCACGTGGAATTGGACGAAGAGATGCTAGTCACTGAGGCGTCTTGAACTGGAATCATTTCTGCTTCTTGGGCATTGAAGCAACAAGCAGCTCGTAAACAACATAGGCTGTTCCTGAATTAGCAGACAGAAAAGAAATTTTCAGAATGGTAAACAGAATTCCTTTCAAGTCAGCTTGCCTTTCCCAGTTCATTCCAGAAGAAATATTGACAATAAGCAGCTGCAATTCAGACACAACACATTTCCATAGCCACATCTCAATGGTTTTTTTTTGGCAATTCATATTTTAGAGAAAAAAATCCTTAAATACCTCTCCATAGACTGCATAAAAATAAAGAAACAGGAAAAAAAGGGGACAGGCATGTTTGTAGAACCTACACAGACGATCATAGATTAATGGTTACTCATTCTTAAAGTAACTGAACTGAAAATCCGTTAGATCAACATATTTAAGTTAGAGGCTATTACAAAATTATGTAACAAGCAACGTAAAGGTTAAATATATACAGTATCATGAAGCTTGGATATATTCTGCTAGATTTCACGGTATGTGAAACCTCAGCACAGCAAGTATCACCTAGCACTAAAAGGAGTCAGGCCAGTGAGAAAACTGTTATATGTATGTGCTATAATTACATTTACTCCTTTTCAGAGTAAGCTTTCCAAGTAGTTCTAGTTTTCTCTCACATCATACATGAATTCTGAATGAGTATTCAGCCCATAGTACAATTAGTCAGGGGGAAAAAAAAGGCGTCTGAAAAGCTAAATTTGAGAAAGCACAAATAAATATATAGTATGTCCAAATGTGTTTCCTCCCCCCCCATGCATTTTGCGTGTTCTAAAGAACAGACTAAAGGAACTGCGTAACTAATTTACAGAGGAAACACCAGTCATGTTGGAGATTGTACCAAAGAAAAAGTATTTTAATATTAGCCTTACCAAAAACCGAAAGACCCATGGTGACTCTATACAACAGAGCATCCATTATACCACCTTTAAGATGCACCGGGATGCCATTATCCTCCTAATGGAAACAAGTGACAAAAAGAAACTATTTAAATACAGTTCTTGCAATATTGTGTTAATATAACTAGAATTATGCAGAACAAGAATTACTTCCTCAAATTATCTCCCCAACTTCCAAAAGATACTGAACCTTATTTAGATTCCACTTTGTCTTTCAAGCTTTCACTCTGGTATTGGGTGATACTAGGGTATCAGGTGATACACTAGGAAAGTACAGTAAATGATGTGCACATTCATTTCTAAAGCAGTGACTGGCAGATGCCTAAACACTTCTGACGCCAGTTGCCAGCCCCCTCGGCTGTACAGGATACAATTACCATCCCTAGAAACTTCCCATCCGTCTCCAGCACAGTCAGTCCCTGCTATAGGAAGCGACAAGGGGAGGAGCCTCTACTGCCAGCTGGTGTCATACAGGAAATTGGTTTGCTCCACCTGAAGTAAAACTCCTGGACACCAGATCCACATGATCTTTACCCTTGTCAGCAAGTTCACGCTGCTCTGGAATTCAAGCTGGCCTCCAGTGCTGGTGACCCGCAACCCAGCCCAGCTTAACTTGCTGCCCCACAAGAAAGGAATGGGAGGAAGAAGAGATACGCCTAGAGGTCTCTGCCAGCAGAAACAAAACCTCTGACCTCACCCATCACCAACATGCCACTTCCCCTTGGCTCGCAATGAACACTGTCCTCCTTAGGCAGTGTCCCAACAAGACTGGCTTTCTCTTTCAGGGGAACGGAAAGCAACAAGACACAAACACTATTAAACTGGGACTTCTAATATACTTTTTCCCTTTCACGTCGCTGAAGTCCGGGCTAATCTATACTCAGTATGAAGCTACTGCTCCAGGTTATGCCTTACAGTTGGGAGTATGTTCTTGAGTATCCACTGCTTTGGCATTTGAAGAATCACTAGTTCTCACTAGATGGCCCTATCAATCAGGAAGAGAGTAATTCAGAAATTATTTTTAAAGATTCAGTAATTTTCTAGGAGTGAATCCAACCCCTTAAGACCTTTACTGTTTTCATAACTGAGAAGTACAATAATATCACATCCTCATTAAGAATTATGGGGCTCATCTACAAGCTATGAATATAACTGTAAGATTGCAGGTTTAACTGTTCACTGTACTTCTGACCTCTCACTTGCTGTTTTCTCTATTTGTTCTTAGGACATATTCCCCCATCTCATCTCATTTCAGAGTACTTTGTCTTTATCTTCGTACAGTATCTACTACTCATAAGAAACTGAGGTACAAATCATTTCACAGGGTAAAAAAAAAACCAAACGCTAAAGAGTCAGCAAGTCAAGTATGCATGTAGAAATACTCTTAATCTCTGTAGAAAATAACTGTCAATTTCAAACACCGTAGTCATACAACTGATTTCAAGAGCTCACCTCAGACATAAAGAGGACTTTCACCAGTTCTTTAGAAACAAAATGTATGCAATTGTGATCTACTAAAACCTTGTTACTCTACTAACACCATTCTACTGTCAGTGTTCACTCAATACCTGAAAAAGCTTCTGCTTCTCATGAACTCTATTTTCAAGTTGCCTGCGTGAAGCAGTGCTTATGGTCCTCTGGGAAATTTGGCGAAGACCCTGAAATAAAAGATAAACAGTGTTTTAAAAAGGTGGCATTTTTCAGCTATATCTACACTGGGTAGAAATAGTTTCTTTTATAAGTAAGATAGAGTGGAAGGTACAGGAAGAAAGGAAAGTCTTTAAAAAACAAAAGTTCACCAAAGCCCACTGGTTTTGAATTCAGTCAGTCTTTCAACAGACTATGTAAAGGACTGACTGACTGATTACCTAAAAAGGAAAAACTCAGGAAAATTACTTTCAGTAAGACACAACAGATTTATGGATCTGCAGCATAACCTTCACAACTAGCATCCTTTGGGGGGAAATCTTGACCTCTGCCCCTTAGATCTCAGTTTTAGTCACCATTTGCCATGTCTGGCTGTAGCAATGGGGACAATAATATTTAAGACAAACATGCTTGTGCAGACAAGGATCTTCTGCCATAGCTGCAGTTCACCTGCTACCCACCAGCACAGGCACTTCACAGGGCTGAAGAAGGCACACACACACACATACAGAGTTTAAAGACACCTTGCTGTGTCCTAAGCTAGGATCTGTTTCCATAGTCAGATCATACAGGTGCTCCTTAGCACAGGTCAGGCCACCAAAACCAATGATCTACAATTCTTCCGATGGCTCCAAGTCTGCCTTCGCTGACATGCCAAGTGTCAGAGTGAAGAACCAGCCCTACCTCTCAGCTGCCAGCAGTCTCCTTCAAGCAGCACTGATAACGCTGATCCTCTCCCACAGAATTATCACCGCTAAATACGCAGCCACGGGGCAAACATCCAGATGACGCAGGCTGCAAGTAACAGAACCCCACACCTCCTCTCCTCACCCACCTCAAAGAAACACGCTATAAAATTTATCTCCTCACAGACGGGCTCAGCGCACCGCGGACCCCCTGACTCAGCTCCCACCCCCCTTCAAGTACCTAACGCTCAGCACTAGGTGGAGCGAGGGGGCCAGGACCTGAAATGTAACCCTGTCGTGGGCCCCCCCC
>JAVJGG010000013.1:6410882-6428573 GCA_035590195.1 Aviceda cuculoides
ACCCCCTGCGAGGCAGGAGTTTTGTCCGGCGGTTGGTCCCATGGGGTGTTCGTCCCGTTTGGGACGCCCGGGAACCAGAGACGAGCTCCCCACAGAACCGCGGGATCCTGTGGCTACTGGCCGCCTCCCTGCCTTCAGAGGAAATCCGTGAAAGAAACATCCTTCAGAGCTGCTGCGTACAGATTTTAACGTCACCTTTCGTTAAAAACTTTCAGAGGTGCAGGGGGCTGGAAGCGTGTGCCGGGAGGATACCACCGCGGGTGGATTTTGTTGACATGGACTCCCCCGAGGTCTCCGTTTGGCCATCACCGAGGCTGGACGCTGAACGGGGCAGAGACTGGGTCTGACCCAGCCGAGGGGGTCTTACACCCTTGGGATAGATGTGGCAGCCCTTGTTGAGGCACTACAGGAAAAAAACCAAGGCTGAAACATGCATCTGCCCCCAACTCCGTTAGTAGCAGTGATACAGAGTACTTGGCCTGTGAAAAAAAAGAAACCCCGACTTCAGTTTTGTGGTTTACAATATATAATTGCAGATGGTGAAGTAATGCCAGATTTGTATGAAATGCAAGCCTGTTTGATTCTAAAGGAAGATTCTGTTTGACCTTCAGGAAAGTGCTCCGAGAAACCTGTATTTCTTCTGCATTGCAGATCTAGCCCCACAATTGTCTTGTGCTTCAACCTTAGGCTGAAATACAATGCTGTCAGGAACACTATTTCCTGGCTTTGCTGCAGTTGCAGTGCACTCAGTTTTTGGCATTATGCTGCTTTTGCACTGGTGCCAAACCTCATGATGAATAACGTGTGTCAAACACAGCAAATTAGTGCTCAATCTAGTATGGAAATAATAAGGATCACATCTCAAAGCACAGCACTTCTCAAGCTGATGAGCTGCCCCAGAAAAAAACTAAAAAAGCAAAGATGAAGTATTTATAGGTATAGTCTTAGCTGAGTAGAGTATTAAAAATTCCATTTAGAAAGCATAGTCGTGGAGAAATATGTGTTGTAACAAAGGAGGAAATTGGATGCATTATTTAACAATTAGTCTTCAAACACTCAAGCAATGCTATTACAGAGTAACATTTAGAATACATTACTACTACTGCAAGATAGATTTCCATTCATTCCTCTTGCAATCTTTCATCTTACAAGTGCATATAATATTTCTATTCCGATTTTTGTATGCTCAGTTGTATTCAGATACTGGTAAAAGGATCATAATCCCCAGAGAAATAATTACTGCTTCGTTTCTGCTGTGTGGACCATTTCCTGATATAGCTGAATCTGAGCTTCAGTGCTATTGTCTGTCAAAACATACTTTACAACAGAAAGGCCATACTTAAAACTTGGCATGTGGGTTACATACAAATCAAAGCTACAAGATGCCTGCTCCGAGCAAGCACAGCTGGGGTCTTCAGTGTTGACTATTTATGAAGAAATGAAAATTTGAGGGAAAGGGAAATGGCAACTTACCACCTCCAGGTAAGGGTATTTCACTGGAAGCAAACTCAGACTGCTTTTTTCTAACTGGATAGAGTAACTTGCATGTATTGTACTAAAGAATAATAAAATTGTTAATCAAAACTCATCATTAAAACAGTTTTTATGCCAGAGTGAAAACAGGGCTATTAATTTATATGTTAAAAAGTATTCAACACAAAAAACGTTTTACATCTTAAACCAATAATAGAAGGGTACGTAAACCCTGCTAAAGAGATCACAGAAACAACTGAGTTAACATTCAACCCAACTGTGGAAGTGGAAACCCCTGGTGCAGCAGGACAGCTGAAAATGACAATTTTTTAAATCTCCTCCTGAGTCTCGCCTGCCCACTGGTTTAATTTTTTTTCTTACAAAGAAAATAATTGACTAACCCAGTTAAAATGTACAGTGTATGAAGAGAAAACACACTGTATTCTATCTTAGTATAACCATTTTCCAAGTTATTTTGAGTTGTATAATACACTAAAGTTGCATTAAAAGAACATGCTGACACAAAGAACAAAGATTTCTGAAGTTTACAAGCATCTATTATGAAGCATACACTAACTTCAACCACGTAACTCCAGTCCTCAGTAGGTGAGCCTGGGGACAATCATATTCCCATTTATTCCAAGAATATCACAGTCCAATTTTTCCCATTTTCATAACAGAATTAATGAAGTCATTAATTACATTCCTGGCCCTCTAACACTACTTAAAATATCTCACCATTTTATTTGCCAAAATTTAGGCACAATCCTCAGGTACAAACTCGATTAAACTTGTACATAACTCTGGTATTCAGTTTGCTTGAATTATTTCTTTTAAGTCATCTTTATCTGAAATCAGGCTCTGGTGAAAGAACACCTACTTTCTTTCAAAAATTTTTTTTAAACTTCTTGAGCTTCATTAATTATTGATTTATGCTTTTATTCCTCTTTATTTTATTCCCAACAGGAAATGAGAAAGATAATTTTCCAACTTCATATCTTCTAGCAGCAGTTGGTATAATTCAAGTGATGGACAGTACTACTTTATTTTAAATGCAAGCTGAGCATGTTTGGAATGGAAGGCTTACAGGAAGGTAGTTACTTATTTGAGACTTAGGTCATGTAAGGATCTGCTAATTCTTATCAGGCCATTTCATAATGGACTTTAGTCTTAATTGAAACTGTCAGGTAAGATTAGACTTCACATTTAGGCACAGAAGGCAATACGGTGATCAGAACAGATTCCGTGAGCTAGAACATCGGGTATTTCTACATGAAAATACTTCTGCTGATCTGAGGAAAATTTAATATTACAAAACAAAACAAAGAACAAACAACTTTTGCAGCTGGGCTTTATACCTCAGAGTCCATTTTCACACTGCTAGAAGCAGCCTCTTCCATAAACTGGCCACATTGCTAAGAAGAGAGCAGGAATAAAATGGCTTAGATTTTCACATTTTTTCTCCTACTTTGAAAGTGAGCATTTTTGGCAGGCTATTCAATACAGACAAGTATTTGATATGTGGAACGCTTTGGGGTGTTGGTTATTTTTGTGTTTGGTTTGTTGTATTTATTTTTAAACTCACTGACTAGGTCAATACAAAACCCTCATGGGACTGGCTTGATTTTAAGATGGATATCACAGACCTTCCTGAAGGCCTTTGCATTGTTGCCCTCTTCACTTCTAACTCATCATCGCTAGTTAGTTCAGTTACAGGGAACAACCCCAGGTAACACAAATATCAAACTTCTATAAAAAACTAACTTACAAGGTACCAAGGGTAGATCACAAATTTTTCAGGTAACATCAGAAACCACATTCTTGTCATGGGAACTTTGAGGATCAGAATCATTTGCAGTGCTTCCAGATTACTCTATGGTTACACCTTGTTCTTTGTCTTCAGTGGTTGCATTCCAATCAGTAACTTTTTTTTTTTTTTAAAGTAACTGTAGGTACATTCTCCTTTAGACTTAGTCACGTTTTTCCACCAGACACTCGCTTCACCTCAGTCTTGGACATCTGTCTGTCTACAGACATTGTAACCCTTACTTTCCCACTGCAAGTAGGACATCCGAGAGAAGCAACGCCTCCTGTGAATCCAATCCAAACGCCAGCCACGTTCATCCCTCTATTTGATGGATTCAAGCAGATACATATGCTTGCAGATGTTACTTGACCCTCAACTGTCGTGGCCTTTCCTCCCACAGAGATTTCTATAAAAAAGAGACAAGGCTTGCATTCTTCAAGGTTTAATTAAAGCAAAACCATCCTGCTGAGAACCTAGTTTCAAAACCAGTGTGACCTTGGAAGGCAAAGGCTGTGAAGGATCCTTCACATTCATTATAAACTGGTAACTCTTCCCTCTGACTCAACAAAGCCCAATCGACAGCTTCCCAAATAGATCTGCTTTGTTACAGGGATGTAGATTTTTTTTTTTTTTTTTTTTTCCTACGAGAAACCAGAAGCAAGTTGGTTTCACACTAGAGAATTTGTTTGGAGAGCTCTTGCATAAGACAGGGACATACCCTAGTTGCCCAAATTACTGTCTCCAGGAAAGATTCATTAATAAGCAGACCCTCGTAACAGCAGCAGCCTCCAGAAAGGTGACAGTCTTTCACACTTCGGGCTCTGCCTCGGTTGGGCAAGACCTGGAAGCACCTAACTGGCACCCA
The DNA here is from genome assembly GCA_035590195.1 of Aviceda cuculoides. NCBI lineage: Eukaryota > Metazoa > Chordata > Aves > Accipitriformes > Accipitridae > Aviceda > Aviceda cuculoides. Next base: position 6,415,028 of record JAVJGG010000013.1, read on the forward strand.
GAAAGCAGAGGCATCGCTCTCTGTATTTTTGAGCCTGGTAGTGAATACCTGTGAAGGATGCCACTGAAGTACCAGGTCACAGGTGGTCAAATCCAAATTCAACACACGACACTGAACACTGGGACAGTGACACTGCCCTGAGAAGTGTCAGGGACACTGTGGTTTCGTCTTTGAACACGGCACATACGGGCAACTTGTAAGAAATACAAAATCCAAGGATCTCCTTAGTTCTTAATGTGACATCAAGACAAATGAGCGTGAGTGAAGGAAGAGTTTACAAATTTGACCCAGTATTTTAAGCTCTTACAAGCATTTTAAGCTCCTCAGGCACACTGTCCATTAGGCATATTGCCTGACAAGTATTTACTGCTGGAGGCTCTCAGAGAACAAGCTTAACTGTAACAAAAACCAGACAGCAATTCTCATCCTGGTGTACTTCATTAAGAAGATCAAAGCAGCACTGACAGCTATAGTCAGTAGAAAAAAGGTAAGGCATTGAAAAATATTTTAAGGTAAAGATGGAAAAATACTTTGTTTTAAATTTTGAACACAGCCCCAAAAGCAGCATTTCCTACTTGGAAAAAGATGGGATTATGAATGAAGCAGAATATATTTGCAATTCAAGTGACAAACTTTAAAACTCAAAATATTTTAATAACCAGTAATTGGGAGACTTCCCCTTGCTCACTTACTGCATTCTGGACTAGCAGCTACTCTACAGGTGAAAGCCAGTTTAACAGTTTGTGTGAGTTTTCTGCCTTGCAACATATAAAGGTACATACCCTTATTCTATAATTCCAGCAACATAGATACAACACTGTAAATAAAATCTTAAAATCTTTTGACTATTTAAAAGTCCTGGGCTGCCACACTGTACTATGCTAACAAATTATTATACGGAGTTACAGAAAGCTAGCACACTGGAAACATTGCCTCATTCCAAAGTTTATACAGACTTAAAACTGCTAGTTTTAAAAGATTACACAACTAATTCAGTAAAAACCATCATGTGTTTATGTCATAAATCAGTAGTGTTGTTTAGAGCTGCCTACAGATTAAGCTATTAGACCATGAATAAACAACTTGTAACAAATATGCAATCCTCACTTAAACATTCACACTTACTGAGAATACATCTTTTCATCCAGATGAAAATAAATGTATGTTCAAGAACAAAATAAAATCTCTTATTAAATGGTTTGCAGAATTTATTAGGTCTTTTTTAATATACTCAATACTTTATCAAGCTAGTTGCATATAAAGTGATCTCCACCATATACATTACAATTTCTGTGCATCATCTAAAAAAAAGTAACCAGAAAGTAGTATTTTACAGGTTACAGTTAACTTTTAATTAACCTAAAAGTGAACCCTTCTGTAATTTGATTTAAGACACTAACCCGCACATTGCTTCTAACTGTGATATTTAGATTTATTTAAATTAGGTTTCACAGCAAGCTCAACCTGCATTTCAGTGAGGTCACTGCCATCTCAACTTTTGAATTTCTATAGTTTACTATCTTAACACTGCAGAAAGTTAATGTGGTGTTCACTCCAAATAAGGAAAAAGTATATGACAATTCCTTTACGACAAAGCCTGCTCAGAATACACATGCCTCAAGAAAAATAGGAAACTCCTTCAGTAAAAGGAATTCACCCAAATTTGTGAACAGAAAAAACATTTTAGGTTCTTCTTGACTAATGCTTGGAGCTGCTCACAAAATGCAAAACCAGCAAGGTAAACCAGTACTGGATATGACTTAAAGCAAAGAAAATTAGAAAAAAGCAGATTCTACCTGCAACAAACATTTCCCAATTTAAAACAATCTTTAAAAGGGATTCACACAGATAATTAACCAACAGGTTTTCTGGTATTTTCATAGGATGCTAGTTTACTGGCCAGGCACATATATTGTAAATATACGAAGAATCCAGAGTGCTGAAATTTACACAGCACTTAAAGGATTTAACATAACAGAGGTGGGTAGGACACAGGAAAAATATTTAACAACTTATATAAATATATTAAAATCTCAGCAAGAAGTGTAAGAGCCCATGCACACAAGACAGTAAATTGAAAAAACAAATATTTCAGACTTGACTTTTCCTTTCAACAGCACTGACACCTGAATTCCAGGAAGTTAACAATTTACAGTATCTTATAACAGTCTTTCTCCACACAAGGTATATGTACTGAATCATACCGACATTACACAGCACATGAACAAGCAGCAGATGCATCAAGGGAACAGGAGCTATATGCATCATGGGGCCTGCCCAGTTAGAGGCAAGTATCAGAAAAATTGTTTCTGACATAGGCAGAGATACAATCAATATAGCTAATTGTATACCCGTCATTTTCAAGAATTAATCCACAGTACGGGAATGGGGAGCTTTAGATAAAAATTATGTACCCAGTCTCAGAAGTGACGGAAGCAGAGATTTATCTTTCAAAAACTGCGTCCATTCTGGACTGGCCTTGATGCACATGCAGTACATTTGTTTTCAGAACGCAAGATTAATTGGGAATGTCTGCACTAGTGTTTCGATTTCCGTATTTGTGATGGATGATCAGCAATACAACTCCTAAGAAGAAGCATATGGACCCAACAGTGATGTAAGCAATTCCCAGAAAGGGATTTTTGCCTCCCATCCACGAGATGGTGCTTAGAATCATTCTTTTTCGTCCATCAAAACTGTGTACAGGATAATCTGAAAAACGTTTAGGAAAACAAGCAGCACGTTTCCAAATCTAGCTTTATGTGGTCAGGCACATTAAAATCTTGGGTCATTTCACTCGGGTTCCAAATACAAACTGCTGCCTTTGAATACTGGAAGTGCAAATATGAAACTTTTAGGCTAAGACTAATCTGGGCACTGTCAGCCACTCCAAGAAAAATGCCATGTTAGAAGATGTTAACCCCTTTTTAAGGGAAGAGTAAATGCACGACTTTGTGGGTTTTTGAAAGCACCTTCAATAAAGTAAGGGAAATCTAAATTTTAATTCTTGACTATATTTTAGTGCAAAATTTTATGTTCATTCAGTTTTATGTGTACTCCCCACAGTTTTGCAGCAAAGGAAAATACTGCAGGAGCTATTTAAAAATTATCATTAAGTGCTTCTGAATTTTAAGAACTCAGTAACTATGACAACCCTCCTCCTCTTGTCTCCTGCACTTCTACCTAGTCTTTAGTTTGTCCAAAATAGAATGACAGACCCCCACCTGATCCACAGCTCTGGCATTTTTCTGACCTCCAAAGTCAGTCTGCCCTTGATTACATATTGTCATTACACCTTGAAGTTAAAGTTCTCAATTTCTAGGCTACCAACTACCTCTGTTCTTTCCTTTTTCCTATGCTTCTCTCAATTCCTTTACAGCACCCAAGCAATCTGCTTTCCCTCTCACTATGAAGCTACTAATTCTATAAAAACTTGCACAGAAGTAAAAGATTCTCACTACCAGTTTTCAACCACAGCTCAATACCATCTTTTTTTAGTGACGGTAAGAAAAAAGGCAAGTTCAATTTGAACTTGCACAAATACATGCCCATGCAATCCAGCTAAGGCCCTTAGCCGCTTTCAAAGGATACTGTATGCAATATCCAAAGAATATTTTCCAGCCTGTAAGGTAGGCTGTAAGTTATCCTTCCTTTCAATGAGACGATAGAGCTTGCGAAATGTTGGCAGAGCAGCAGTACGCATCCACACAATGAAGTCTTCATTGATAAAGCCATTGTTGTCAGGCTCCGAGTCCAGCATATACACTGGCTTGGGCCAGTTTACAGGTTTTGTTGTGCCTAGGATCAAACAAAAATAATAGCAATAAAGTATTTCAAATACAGGAGTAAGTAACACATTGGCTCATCAAAATTCATTCTAACACTACAAAAAAACATATTAACTTCTAAACAGAATGAACAGACAGGCTGGCTCACTACTATTTTGCAAGACACTGGGCTGTTCAAGTACTTTTTATTTTGCAGCATTTAAATAGTAGCACATACCCATTCATGCTCATCACAGCACTGTCCATTTGTTTAAACAAATTTGCCTCCCCTACATATTTATATAATTAGGAAGTCTTGTCTCAAAATATTACTTAGTGAGATAGTTCTCCATTATGATGGTGGCTCCTCTGCTCACTTGCTCGAGTTTGACTACCACTTCCTGCACCATGAGCAAATAAAATTATGTACAATATTTTAGATGATGCCTTACTAATGCTTTTGCTAATTTTATTGGAAATACAATTCTACACTGTATTAGGATAGGGTATCTGCTTTTCCAAGGGTAGCATCACATTGGTAACATGTAATTTGGCTGTGACTAAGCAAGAAACCCACATCAGGTTAAACCTGAAATTATTATATACCTTACATAAACACACACCCACCCCTTAGAGCCCTGAGGAAGATTCTTTTCAGACATTAGTAGCCAAAGAAAACTTTGATTTACCAAACTGTATTTAACCTAATAAATGAGAGACATCAGTCACTTCTAATCACAAAAAAAGAATCTGATTTTTAGAAAACTTTGCACAATCTAGCAGTAGAAACATTTAAATGAAAACTCTGTATGAAGAGTTTGATTAAACAACTGCAGGATTTCTTTTCAAGTTAAATCCAAGCATTATAGCACTTGCGGTGGTTTGGGCTGGGATAGAGTTAAATTTCTTCATAGGAGCTTGTATTCTGCTATGTTTTGGATTTGTGATAAAAAACCAGCATTGCTAACACACTGATGTTTTATTTATGGCTGAGCAGTGCTTACACAGCTTCAAGCCCTTTTCTGCTCCTCAGGCTGCGGGTGGGTTAAGAGCCTGGGAGGGGACGCGGCTGGGAGAGCCGACCCCAGCTGACCAAAGGGACATTCCAGACCCTAGGACATCGTGCTCAGCAATAAAACTGGGCAGGCAGAGGTAGGCAGGGCTGCCACTGCTCAGGGACTCAGCTGGTGGTGAACAATTGCTCTGTTCTGCATCACTTGTTTTTCCTGGGTTTTATTTTCCTCTCACTTTGTTGCTTGGGGTTTTTTTGTTGTTGTTGTTGGGGTTTTTGTTTTTGGTTTTGTTTTTTTTAAATTGTTAAACTGTCTTTATCTCAACCCATGAGTTTTCTCACTTTTACTCTTCTGATTCTCCCCCGCATCCCACTGGGCGGAGGCACGATTAGTGGTGAGCGGCTGTGTGGTGCTTAGTTGCCAGCTGGAGTTAAACCACGACAGCAGTGCACATATTAGGCTTTTCTCAGTATTCAAGGTGAGGAAAAAAAAAAATCAGAAGTCAAAAAATAAATTAATTATTACAGTAAAGGTAAAACCCAAACACTTTCACATGAAATTTGCAGCTTTCATTATTTAAAGACAACCCTTCTAGACAGCAGAGTAGTCCTTAGCTTGGATTTCTTCAGAGAACCACAATATTTTTAATTAGCATGTTCAGTAAAATGTTGTCAGTGAGGTAAAACTCACTGGAATCAGAATATGTTTGAAGTGGTTTGGGTTTTTTTGTACCTTGGAAAAGTGCAGTTAAGTTGTTTCCATCCCCTGTAGGATTCCTGAACTTCACATTTTTATCTGTCCACCACGCAATGCCTTTTTTAATCAAAGTAATGGGAGTCCTTGTGTCATTATCAATGCGGTATAATTCCAATGTATCTAAAGAGAAAATAAAATTAGAAAACCAGCTGAAGAAACTTTCATTAGACAGATGATCCTGATAGGCAGTGAAACAATTACCTCCAGGAGAAACAAAACAAAACAAAAAAAATCAACAAGGCATTTATTACCTGCCTGCCACAATCAGAAGCCGTTCTGTAAGAATCATTGTATACAAGATAGCAGCATATTATCCATATATGACATCTATGTTTCTACTCCACACCAGTAACAGCTTCTCACAACAGGTGTTTCCGTCCTTTGTACACTATGGGCTTAAATTAATTCTCATAGCAATTTTGAAAAAAGCAACAGCAGTACAAGATACTTATTTTATTCTGAACAATGAAAATGTGTTAATTCAAAACAAAAATGCCCATGACATCTTTACTCAGAATAATTTGCAACACAATACAAAACATACACTAGATCATAAAAACACCTAAGTGATAGCTTAGAAGTGTTACCATACCATTAAACATACTGTTGGCAATAGCCCCACAAGGAGCAATGGGCTTGTCCTCATTTGTGCGGTAAGGCTCACATTCTTTACTTGGATTCTGATAGAAAGAAAAAAGGCAGATGAGTCTGTGTAAACAAACCTGGGTTTCACTGCAGTACCTCAGTAACATGCTCATCTTAAACGTAGCACAAAATAATCTTTTCACAAGTCAGGTTATTTACAACTACTTCAGCATTTGATACCAGTTAGCATGATTGATTTTTATTTTACAAGCAGGAATAAAATCTAAATAAAATATGAATAAAGTCAGAATCCCATCACAGTCATACTAAAAATAAGGCTTTTCTTGGAAGCTGTTAGAACTTTTTTTCTTTTATCTTTTAATAGAAACAGTTTTCCCACATGAAGTACTCAAGTATTCTTTTATTGAAGGGTTTTGCTTTTTTTTAACGTATGCATCAGTGTTATAGAAAATAAGACTATAATACGAAACCAAGCATAACATAAAAGGCAAAAGGTTGCAAGGACTCCAACAGCACGCCAAAAATGCAAGCAAGACAAAGCACCCCCCCCCAGAACCCTGTGTCAGTCATCAGACGTAGCCTCTTGAAACTTGCCCCTTTTTACTGTATTTCCACTCATAAAATTAGGAAAAGAAGGGGTCTGGCTCTAAACATTACAGAGTGCCTTGAACAGAATACACAGTGCTGATATTTTCCAATATCGCTGATGTTCAATATTGAACCACAGTCTACAAAAATGGATGCATTTATCTGCAAAATCCAAACCAAGAGCTAGGTAACCGAATATTATTTTATACTGAAAATGAAAACTTCAGACAGAATAGATACAGATAGATACTACTGACTGAAGACAACATGACAGTTTAAAACTACTCAAATTTGAGAAGTGACTGAAGTAGTGCATTGCTGTCCGCTTAATGAAATGATTTGACATGAAATTTTACAGTATGTTACACAGTTATTTTCTGTAAACAAAATATGAATTCCTTATGGTTGTCTTCTGTTATGCAGAAACTCTAGTACCTCGTTATTATTAAACTAAATACTCTGCTATGTGGCAATTTATGCAAAAGTCAGAAGTTAGTTGCTAATTAATATCCAAGCATGAATACCTACAAGTAACGAACTGTTATCTCCATTTAGTTGGCTGTCATCTCGAGATTTCACATAACGACGATGGTTTTGATAGAAGTTGGAAAGTCCGTAATACATGAACACATTGCTCTACAAGAAGCAAGATGGGGCAAGAGGGGTTTTCATTCACACAAAACTAAAATTTTAACCTCTTAAACTGTGTATTTACTTTACAGCAACATTCATAAAGTAGGAGGCTCAATTCTTTCTTCAGAGAGTACATAAGAGTACCATCCTAACATAAGCTGGCATCCTGAAGTCCAGCAGTGTAAACATGCCATAAACTATCTGAATGATACTCACCAGCACTAATCCCAACGCCCATCTCGTCCAATGTTAAGCACATAAGCCTCATTATTTGCCTCCAATTCGTCAGAAAGCACTTATTTGGCATTTCCAACTCTTGCTGAACTGAGTTTTTCCAAGTCAGGCAGGAAAGCTGACCTACTCACCAGCTATATGACACATATGGTAAATCCAAATGTGTAACACACAAGCATTCCATTTAATGTTGTACATTTCCAGACAGAGGCGCTAAAACCCATCTCATCCCTGCTACTGAAAAGGCACACAGAAAATCAGATCTGTGTTCATAGGAAAACTAGAAATAATCCTTTAAAATAGAAAAAAAAAAATTACTTAAGTGACACAGCTTTCCTATCAATTATGAAATAAACCATATAAACTGTTCTAATTTCACTTTGCATACAGGGTAGCATACCTCAAATGAATGTTCCAATGTGAAATTGATGGTGCAAGTGCAAGGTGGTGTGCTGTCCCAGGAGACATTTAAACATTTGTTGCAGGGACTAGAAGGCTCCGTTCCTGTATAGTCAATCTATAACAGAAAAAAAAAGTCATTAATTTACAATGGAAGAGTAAAGAAAATTGATTAATAAGCTAAAGAGTTGATGTGGCATTTGTTTTGCAATCTTACACCTCAACTCCAAAAGCCCTTTCAGGCCTATTTGATGATCTCAAGAGGTCCCTTCCGACCTAAATGATTTTGTTGATTCTGCCTATATGCTTGATTTCAGCCTCAACAAATTGTAACACTGAGGTGGGCCATTAATGCTGGGGGAAAACAAAACAAAAAACATAACAAACAAACAAAACAAAAACCACACACCAAAATACAAACAGCAGATACTCCAGACAACATGATGTTTCCAAAAACACACACACCATATGACAAGCAGATCTGAGCTTTAACATGCTTTCCAGAGACATCAAATTTTTAAGTCTAGATATTTAATAAAAAAGGTTTGCATCCGAAAACTTGCTTTGCTGACCATTTTTAGCCACCTAATTAGTCACAAGATTAAAAAATTTTTAAAAAAATTAAGAAATTAAATTACTTAATGCCCAAGAACTGTCCTAAAATAGGGAAGATGAAGATACTAGTCCTGTTTTATCAGGAATGGTAAAACACCAGTAGATGGACAGGAAAGATCATGAGTGTTATTCTGGCTTATACAATATTATCTGTCTTGAACAGCGTAGCTCAAAAAAAGCCAGTATTTGAAGTCTGTACATAGAGACTACCGGGACAGCACGCGTAACATACCCTTAGCAGCCACGAGCTCACCCTACGGCCCAAGCCGACTGAAGTCGCTTGACCACATTAGCTCACTCACAGGTACAGCTCCAGCGTGTGAATGGCAGGAAATAATTAACTTGGGCTCAGCGGGCTCGCTCCAAGTGTAGGAGGAGAAAGCTTCCATCTGCCTATAAACTATGTATTTCTACACTTACTGTGAACTTCCTGTTTAGAATTTGGACTCAGACTGGTGCAACATACAAGTTATGGCAACGAAATGTTTAACAGCAGTATCATTTAAACTACAACACCTGTACAGTTTTATGAAAGGCTGCTGCAAATGGATTGCCCTGATTTATGCTTGTAGTGAAACGCATTATCAAGCATTAAGAGTGATTTATGATCTGTCCTAATACCTGTATTAAGGTTAGCTAAAACAAACACGCAGTTTCAAGGTTCGGGGAACAACTGAAGCCTATTTTCCTCTGGAACTTCTTCAAGGTCTCTCTTCCTGCAATTTCTTCAATATCTATTAAGCAGCAACCCCTCTCTCAGCACTTTTATTAGTACCTGCTCTGCTGCCAGATTTCTGACAGCTGAGACCTACACCTCAAACGAGCCTCGCTGAGACAAGTCAGCTTCAGAAGCTGTTAGCTTGCAGAGAAAGAGGATCACTTAATCTTTGCTTCCTTCGCTGAACAAGATATTGAGTTTATGCTGATCTAGACATAGCACTGCTGCAGCAGTCCTGAACAGTTCTGTTTAGGTACAGCAGACAGACAGACAGACCACCACTGCTCTCAACAAACAACACACCTCATTTGTTCAAGGCTGACTCAGTGGGGTTTTCTTCCTGCTGAAGAAAGCTTAAGCAAGCACTTCCTTCAGAAAGAACTTTAACCTCCATATTCTGAGCTAATTCTCCAGCGTGTGGAGAAGTTTTAGATCAAGAACAAACTCAAATACTCCAAGGCCGCAAAAGATCTAAAGACTTCAATTTTAAAAATATAATTGACTAAATTCAGCGGAGCATGACACTGATGTATGTCGAAACGGAACCATGCTTTTGACCACAGCTATCAGCTTCAGTGCTATCCAAGAGCTCTCCTGTACAGTAACTGCAACGCAAGTGGGGTTTTTTCTGCATCCGCATTTACAGGTCACATTCAAGAGAGAGCTTATTTAAAGGGATAGAAGGATCTGTCTTCATCTCTCCACAAAATAACGGAACTGGGACTTTGAGAACCGAAGGACTGACTTTGGGGTCCGTGGCAGGAGCCCCCCTGCCCCAGCGTTCTGTCCCCAGGGATGGGCCAGCAGCCGAGTATGACAAACACAGACAGGGTGAGCCCTTCCCAACAACCCCGATCTAAGGACACCGGGTATATCCAAGTTATCCGGCACCAACGGCTTTTCAAGCTGTTGATGTCTTTCCCAGTTGATTTACGTGTTTGCAGTATAGAAATAACGTAACTATTGCATATACATATTCTCCAATTTATGATTTTGTAGGCTTCACATGCTGTTACATATTTATCACATATACACCGCTTGGCCACTTCTTGTATAAAAGGCATCCCGTAACTCTGGGCCTCTTTGCTATCCCTCTCTGTAGGTTTTATTAAGTTTTGTATCATTTTTGAGATGGGGTTACTGGAACTGCACACAACACTGAAGATGTATGCAACAGTCATCTACTCGCTTTCCGTTCTTCATTCCTAGTCAAGCCTTAAAGTCTATCTGGCTTTTTAACTACGATGATGCATTTCACAGCAGCAGCCATAGCACAAAGATCTCTTTCCTACACAATTAATGTTCTGGATATTCCTCAATTTTTATCATATATTAATACACTCTTTCAATGCATCTTATCCATTCTAACAAAAAAAAAAAAACCAAAACCAAAAAAACAACAACACAACCCCCCCACACACACACCCCAAAAAATCAGGAAATACAGAACTCTCTCACCCTTTAGTAACAGGTCAAAAAGACACATTTACACAGCTGATTCTCATTTTTCACCCAAATGAACTATTTTCATGATAGATCTAAGATAAATGGCTGTTTATACCCTTTGAAACAGTGAGAAAATGCTACAGAAAAAACAACACAAAAAACCTATAAATCTAGTACACTTAAGTTGTTGGAAGTCTTCCACGTTTGAATTCAGGAGAACTTATAACGGAAATCAATGGAAAAGCTACACTTTGCTGCTCAGTCCTTGCACCTCTATGAGAACAGCAGAGTTCACAGAGATACTAATGGCTGCAATATCTAGTTCCGGGAAAGGATAATGTGAACTGTAGATAAATATGTATTTCAGGGGCATAAATTATACATCCTATTCAATTCCAATACACTAAGTTTACAGGCAGCTATATATATACATGTGTGTGTGCGCACATGCACACAAGTATGCTGCTGTCTAGAAGGTAGGTGTAAATAACTACCTCTGCTTCCTCCCCCGATTACATTTTTAAAAGAGCTTAGTCACTGCACCTAGCTTCTAGTTGTCTTGTCTCCCACAGCTAAATTTACAGCTATTTGTGAATAACATTTGGAGGTTGCTAACAAAAGCCAGCATACTAAGCAGGGACATATCTCAGCTAAGCATATAGGTGATAGCAGCATCTTAAAGTGCATCCCTCAGTAGTGTTCACAGCCCAAATGTTGACCTGTAAAATGCTTCATCTATGTTGTGTTGCTGCAACTGCAAAGCCTTTTTTGATTGAAACTTTTTTTCTTCCAAAATTCAGCTGCCATTAGAACGATAATCTCACTCGCAGAACTTCTGCGTTGTAACAGTCAATAAAACACCTGTGCAGATCCGAGAACAGAAGCCAAGTTTCCCCATTCTCACCTGCACACCCCGACTGGCTCATCACACTCTCATAAGTCAAGAACTCTGTCCCTCCTCTCCTCACGAAAGCCTAATGATCCGACTAAGGAGACCTTCACGCGAGGTGGATGATACAAGACTGAACCCACGCAGTAAAACAAGCAAACGAACGAAACGCTTTCCAATCCTGAGTATCTTGAAATTACAAAGGGTAGAAAGCCAGCACCTGCCAACTGGTTTCCAAATATAAATGGCTACTACTGCTTTATATATGCAATCTGATCGCGTAGGGGAGCATCAGTCATGCTCCCAGCTCACCTATGGATTTTTGTACTGCACGTTAGGTGGGAACGTCTGGGTTCTGGCTCCTACTGGAACTTATCAGGAGTACACAACTGAGCTGCTAAGCAACAATAGCATATAAAAATTCTGTATATGCATACAGCAGCAATATAGGGATAAGAAGTTGCTTACATTTTTGGACTCAGGAAACTCTTACAATCGTTATGTTCTAAGACTTTATATTGCTTTACTATGGGAATGGCTATTACAAACGCCATTGCCAAAAATAAAAAAAACAACACCAAGAGTTAGCACAGATATTTTTTTGACTTCTCTCCATTGGGCGTCCTGTTGAAAATATGTGATTGTATTTACCTTAAAGATGACTGTAACATGACAACTTAAAAGTCTACATGCCCATGACAACTTGGCAATATTATATGAAGCACTAGTGTCAATCTTCAGACATTCTGCATACCCTCAAACCTTGACACAAGAAGCAATTGCTTTTCAAAAATATGCTTACGTACAACCTTTGGACACTGTAAAATACACTTCAGCTTTGTTTTTTTCACTTTTGTTTTTCCCCTTGACTGGAATTTTAGTTTTTAACATAAAAAGGAAGTGAACCTTAACATGGTTTTATTATAATATTGTTTGCATCTTAAAAGAAACATGAAAATATAATAGCATTCACTGCCTGCCTCAGGATTTCTTTAGTTAATTGGGCTTCACTGCCACATTGCTCCCACTAGCCGAGCCACTGTCTTGAACACTACTTATCTGAAAGCAACAGCTTACTCTGATAACTAGAATGATCTGATCCACAAAAATTCATATTCTCCAATACAGCAATCCAGCAAACCACCACACTTTTTTTTTTTTTTTCCCCCCTCCAAGCAATCTTGGTCGCATTAGCTCACTGAAACTAATCATAGCCATCAATTTGCTTTTCAAGGTTGTCCCTAAGCCCTTTGGGTTGTCTCCTTACAAACACGAAGCAATTCTATTTAACAAATGGGCCCACGCGTGACACAGTTTAGTTTTCAATTAACGCTCGTCAACTTTTCACAGCAGCGGTGCGGCTGATTATCAGATGTAAATGACTCAGTTTTTGGAAGCATAACTAGAAGAAGCCACGCTCTTCGATCTTTGTTTCCAAGTCCACCCTGGTCTCCCACAGAGCACCTAAAACGTTAAATCCCTGCTGCGCGCAAGAGTCACGGCAACACCTTGGCCCCAGAGTTTTACCCTGAAACTACAGCCGGTTCCCCGGGCTCCCAAACCGCCGCCCCGGCCCGGGCAACCCCCGTCCCCGTCCCCGTCCCGCCGCCCTCCGCCCCGCCGGCGGGGGAAGCCCGTGTGGGTGTCCCCGCCGCCCACCTCGTACTCGCGGATGTTGTTGGAGGTGACGAAGATGCCGATGCCGATGGGGATGAAGATGAGGCCGATGATGAAGAAGGCCGGCAGCACCGTCCCCGCCGTCAGGATGGGCTGCCAGGCCGGCCGCCGCTGCTGCGTGAACGCCGTGGTATCGGGCTTGCGGGTCTTCACCGCGCCCCCCCCGCCGCCGCCCCCGCCACCACCGCTGCCGCCGCCCGCGGCC
>JAVJGG010000013.1:6428810-6465557 GCA_035590195.1 Aviceda cuculoides
CCCCCGTTTGCCCGGCCCCGCCCCTCCCGGTCCGCGGAGGACAACGACGGCGACGGGGCCGCGCGTGCGCAGAAAGGCGGCGGCCGGGCGGCGGGGGGAGAGGCAGCTGCGCCTGCGCGTTTGGCCTCGCTCCGCCCGGAGAGTGAGAGCGCGCATGCGCAGTAGCGCTGGGCGGGAAGGGAGCGGGTGGCGGGGCTGAGGGCCGCTGAGGGGCTGAGGGCCGCCTCGCTCTCTGTCACCGTCCCTGCGGCACCGGCACCGGCAATTTCCAGCTTCCGCGTCTCCTGCCTCTGGTGAGGCAGCTGGGCGTCCGTCGGCTCTTTGTGCCCCGGGCGGCGGCCATCTGTGAGGGGGCGAAGGCCCGGGCCTGCAGCCTTGTCACCCCCCCCCAGTGCTTGAGGGGGAGCCCCCCCCCCGCCACCCTTCGTCTTCCCACGGCGTCAGAAGGGGGTTGCTGGAAAAAAAGCAGCGTCCGTTGGACAGAAAATGGAGAAGTGAGCTTAAGCTTCCTGCTCTCCTGAGCAGGAACAGCATCCGTGCCACTGTAGAGGTGTAATAATACAGGGCGTCTCTCAGCAGTTCTAAGAGCTTATCTTAACGAAGCCACTCATACTGACCCTCGCTTCTGGGAGCTGTTTTGCACTGCCTTCCTCTCCGTTGCCAGGAGGTGCGTGAGTGAATCTGTGCAGTGAGTGCAGACAGGGATGTTGCTGTGGGAGTTGTTACTTTTTGTTTCCCGTAGGAGCTAACTTTGCTTCAGTTCATGAAATAGTCACCTTGTGGAAAGCAGTGTGGGAGTGTTTGTATCCCAGAATACCTGCTTTATCAGGCATTGCTCAAGCCAATGCAGCATTGCAAGTCCATATTTCTCACTTTAGTGGCACTTTTACATTAAAGCGTGTTTTGCGAAGACTGTGTAGTCCATCCTGTATAGAGTGTGGCCAAAATCCACTTCCAGCAACTATTTATGTATTTACTTGATTTTAGGAAAAAACAATTAAAACTGTTTAATTAAATAACTTCATAAGCGTGTAATCCAGTCTAAGACTTTTTAGCTGCCTGTGGAACGGTTTCCCTGAAATAAATGCTTTTTAGTTCTCTGAAGAATCGAGAGTATGAACAAAGACCACTGGGGGGAGCAAATGACTTGTGCAAACGCTGTTTGGCTGTGGAGACCCGAAAGACCTCTTCATGGACAGCATAGGAAAACTGGACACTTGAGCATCTAAAATTTAGGAACGAATTTGGTGCCTAAATAATTTTATAGGGTTCAAAAATTAATCGTATTCCTTGTGCTAAAGCTATATCTCATTCCTAATTTATCCTTTCTATTATCTTATGGGCTCTACCTTTTTCCTGTCATGCCCCTAGCTATGTCCCTCGTCCCTATTATCACCCTTTTCTGTATTAGCATTTGTTTTCAATTACTACCTTCTGCTACAGTAACTTTTACTCCCACAGCCTCACAGAAAATCCAGTGAGGTGCAGTCTGGGATCCCAAGGGAACAAGACTGCTTGTAAACCTGTGCTGTGAGATGGCAAGGAATGTTTCTCTGGCGGCAGGAGAACCGAGGGGCAGGATTGGGAAGTTGCAAACCTGATGCTGCCAGGTATGAGAGGACTGGCAAGAAAGGGCATGTTCAATTTCTGTGGGAATCCGTTCTGCAATGATTAACTGGGCGCAGGCACTGTCAGCTGCTGGGGAATAGCCACAGTAGTGGTACGGCGCTGGGGGGGGCCAGGTGGTGGAGACGCTGATGTGGTACTAGCATTTGTGTGAAATGGGCAGAAGAACAGTAGGGTGCTTCCTAGGGGATCTTGCCGAGAGGCCCTCAGTCAAGCAAACAGGTTGATGTGAAAGTTTTCCTTCAAAAAATTTCGAAATGACCTGCAGGGGAGACATTTCACTGGGGGGCAGGGGCAGACTAAATCCAGTCCAGGAAAACCTCAGATTCTGTCTGATGGAGATGCGAAGAGCCCCAGAACTTTTTATGTGCTGACCTGCTCCATTTGTAGCAAATGTTGTGCTAATGTAGCCATAGCCACAAAGGCCTAGGATAAATCTGGGAAATGTGGAAAAAGGAGAGAGCAGGAGAACTTGCTCCTCTCCACCCAGTGGAATCAGCTGCTGTCGAACTGGACAAGGTGTGGTACGGTACACACCCTCATGGCCGGGTCCTGGTGCGGCGATACGTGTTGCCATATTGGCAAAGCAACAGCTGAAGTGACGTGTCTGAACTGATCTCCGCTTGCTGTTCTGCGTGATGTGAAACAGAAAAACTATTTAACACATACGGATCAGCTTCACTGTTCGCTCTCTTCCATTAGTTGTATCTCAGGCCATATGTTCGTCTGTAAGCTTGGCCTACGTGTACATGTTGCACTGTAACAACTAGATTAATTAGAAGCATGATTTTTCTATTTACCAAAATAATTACCTCCTCGGTAACATAACTGGGTGCAGTCACAGAGTATATCTGGCTTCCGTTCTTCAGAGAAATAAAGAATATCAGCATGAATACTTCAGTATATCAGTTTTACTTTTTCACTGATAAGCTAAGGCCTTGGTTGGATATTATTTCACAGTTTTACGCTAAAGCAAACTCATTTATATCCAGGCAAGTGCAACCAACAAATTTCATGTTCATGAAATAATACAATGAGGTGCTGTGCAATGTAGTGCACTTCACATTGGTTTGTGCAGTTATAAGACAAATGGGTACAGAAAAAGAAAAGTACTTATTGAAACATACTTTTATAATGTTCATTTTTTAAGATGTGGAATGGCAAACTGATTTATTAGGCATTCACCTAGCAGTGAGTGCTACATAGACATATTACATAGTCAAGGCCTGGGTGTGTTACATTTTTAAGGCAAGGAAGAAGCAAATAATGTATCAGACTACCTCAGAATAAATGCTAAAATTACAGAATTTTAATTTGAAAACCGAAGTCTGATTTTAGGCGATAAAATGAGCCTTAAAATTGTACAAAAATGAATGTATTGTAGTTAATCTAAAAGACCACCAATTGGCATTTACTTTTTAATTGTATTCCATTAAGCCCCCAAACTGATCTTCTTCTGGCACTTAACCCTATCACATTGTCCACTTATTTCTAGGAAAGATGTAAATAATGAATGCTTTTTAAAATAAAATCTAAAGAAATAAAACATTCTGTGTTTAAACCCCCTAATATTTAGAACAGGCAAGGCAAATAAAATTCATTAAGTGCCAAATACATAATTTAGGGAGCAAACCTACATAACTTAAAGCATTAAATGCGATGTTTTCAACTTCAATGTTACTGTTCAGAAGAAGAGATAAAATGCAGGGATTCAGAGCAGGGGGTGGCACAGTCAGGGCAGTAACCTCCGTGTTATCGCTTGTTTGCTACGTTAGAGATGGTTCTACAAAACAGGCAGTTTTCTCTCTTCTTTGGTCCAGTTATATTTCACAATGAGGCAAAATCAAAACTCACTGGCTCTAGAGATCAAAGCGTTTGAGATTTTTTTAATAGATTGAAATGTATTTTATCACCTGTAGTTATACTAACACAAGTCTTTCAATCCTCTTCAGACAGTAAATATCTCTTTCACTGGTTTTCAATGGCTTTAAAGCTACTGATATCTGTGGAATAATTGCTGGAGGTGACTTCTCGATATGTCCTGTCCCCCCACCTTAAGGGAAGGTAAACCTCCAGGGTGGAATGCAGTGGATGTGCAAGGAATCTGTTCCATAACAATTCCCTAAGCAACACGGAGGGTGGAGCAGAGGGGAGATGTCTTGGCCAGGCTCTGTCACATCACTGCGGGGATGGGGAACTGGAACTACTGGAACAAGACCGGTAGGTCCCTGCATTGAATCCACTGAAGCAAGGAGGTGAAATAATGGGGGTCCTGTCAACCTACTGCCCTACTTCTGATTTATATCGTAAGTGCCCCGTTCTGGAGTGGTGACATGCAAAATCATGTCCTCTGGGTGAACTTTGCTCATTATAATCTCATTATAATACCAAAAAACACCTCTGTCCCAAAAACTACCTGCCTCCAAGGTGAGACCACCCCTCACTGAGCATGCGCTCTGGATTTTCTCTAGTGTATACCTTTAAAAGTAAAGTGAGGAGATTTTACACCAATCATAATAAAGGCAGGTATGACTAGAGTCACTCAAGCTCCACCTTAAAATAAGAAAATAGTATAAAAGGGCTTAAGGGAGGAGGAGTGTTAGGGAAGACACCATCACGGACGAGTCAGGAGGACACCGCTGACTTCTGGGATCAGGCGCCGGGCCGAGCGTCTCTCCCCCAGCAAAGGGACGCCTGTTGGGTAAGATTCGAACCCTTGGTTATACCGAGCGCTTCCCCGGGAAACTTAGAAACCTCTATAGAGTTTTTCCATAATTCAGTGTGCTTGTAGTCGACCATATTATTTGCACGTGCTTTGCAGACAGTGTATTTATCACCGGCAATCCAAAAGAACCTGTACTCCTGTTGCTTTAATAAACCGTACTGTTCATTAATCTAGCCGTGATAGTTCACTGAACTCTTTAAGTCTGGCCATTCCAGTTCGTTGAACGCGACTAAATTGAAAGTACAGTGCGCTATTTGTGCATCCGTAATCGTGATAGTTCAATGTGTTGAGCGCGACCAGACTTGCAGTGCTGAATCGGGCGTCACTCAGAATCTGAGCCCAGCCACCCCCAGCCCCTCTGGCACCTCAGGGGGGTTATTTTCTGCCAAACTTCTTTACGCCTTAACACAGCAATGTCTGTAGTCCAAGGTAGCTTCTACGTTGTCTTCGTCTGAAGGCACTTCCTGATTACTTCCTTTAAAATGACAATACTTGTAGAAATTAATCACGTCTTTAGTCTATATTAATAGATTTCTTCCTGAGTGTCCCCAAAATACAGGCTAATTATGTGGCTAATGCACTTTCTTTACTTGCTTTAGATTCATATCCAGATTAGGTAATGTAGAAAATTGACCGGGAACATAAGTGCACTGAAGATGAAATACACCTGTCAAAGCACCCTTTGCACACGTGAGTGTTACCCTCCAGGCATTTCTATGAAATACTTCAGCTGCTTGCCATGTGTCAGATCAGAATTTATTATTCTACCTGTATAAACCATTATCAGCAATGAAATAGTGTATATCACCATGGAGCTTTTATGACCAGCGTTACCAGACTCCTACTCCGAAGTGCTGCAGTTCATCAAAAATATTTTAAAATCTAAATGATTTCAAATACACCACGACCGTATTTATTCTTTAAACAAACCTTTATTTTGTAAAGCTTATAAACTTAATGTACTTGTGAAACCGTAAATGTTTATTTGTTTAGGAATCATAAACCAGAAGGGGACAACTTATACATACACTCATACTGAATCGGCTTTATATTAAAATCCGGACAAGGAAAAATATTTTCTACTTTGATTGGGACCTTTTAAACCTAGACTCAATTTCAGAATAATATTTTACTTATATCTTACTCATATTTAAAAGCTGAAGTTTATTTCAGGCGTGTCACTGTCACTTTCAAATAGCTGGCAATTTCATTCCAGATGAGCTCAATGTAGTTCTCAACATGGATGGGTTCCGATTCCCAAGTAACGCTTTGAAAATAGAAGATCTGGGTCATTACAATGTTCATTCTGCTGCGCAGTAAATTGAAATGTGGCACGTACTAAACTTAATTCACCTCAGCTGTATTATGCTCTGAAAGCTGGAATTCTCAGCTCACTCTAAAATATGATCTACAGACACAGCTATGTTATTGGCATACATTGTCTGCCATAAGAAAAAAAAACCAACAACACTCCTTAAAAACCTGGATGTACCAGCTGAAGTATAAGCTGTACCGACAAAATGACTCCTTGGCAAGGGTAAGCAGCCTTTATTTTGATTACTCAGTATAGCTGGATTAGCAAACTCTTTATAATGCAGATCAACTCCAAGAAAGTTTATACAGGTCCCAGAATATCCTGCTTCTCTACCATGTCAGCGTTTGCTGCAGAACTCCTATCTAGAAGGAGAAGCAGCTCCCGTGGCTCCCATGAAGATCATCTCGACTGCCGAGCAGCGCGATATTACAGCTTCAAAGATGAACTGACCTCGTCATCTCAGCGGGACGCCGCGTTAATGCACTCGTTCTGGCGTCTCACAGCGTATGTCCTCCAAGCAACACCTTTTTCCCTTCCAAAAAGTAGCTTCTCCCAGTAGCTTCTGGAATTAAACCACCTGCAGTATTTTAAGTATGTGCCAATGACTTAGATTAAAAATTATTTATTATGAAATATGTCAGAAAAAAGACCCTGCCTGGGTTGTATCCAGCTTTATATGTAATTCATTCAAAAACCATTTTAAGTGTAGCTGCCACAGAACTCTCCGGATGCTACCTGCAAAGCTACAGCCACCAGTGTAAAACGGGCCCTTCGGCGTACGGCAGAGTGCGCCGCCTCTCTTTCATACAGTCCTGCCCGCCCAGGACCACATTTTCCCGCTGATCGTACCAGTCGAACATCTCTGCGGATGCAGTGAAAGCACAAGGTTAGAAGCCGTGAAGTCGTTAAGGGCTTGGCGATAGATCCCTCTCCGCATCTTAACGTCTGCATCAGTTGTACTCTGTACAGCACTGGGGTACCACAGTGAGACACCAGTCAGAGGAAGGAACTTCAAAGCCATACATTCTGTCCCTATAAACAAATACATATATGAGTACTGTCAACCTTAAGAAACCGGAGTTAAAATTCAAACACTTGATTACATTTGCATAGTTGTGAAAATTTATTAGTTACAGTGTAATGAAAATCAACTTTTTTGGTACAGGCAGAAGTAAAAACATACATTATATAGAAAAAAAATCACAGCTTTAAAAACTGGCTTACATTGTTTAAAATGAGTAAATCTGGTTGTATTTCAAGGCATTGGACTTTAATACTTAATTTTATGCCAAACCATCACACAGTGCAAGAAATATTCTGCAATAGTACAAATTCCATACAGCAGTCTTCAGAGTATTTAGTCTCACAGAATCTCATGGTGGCAAAAAAATGTGCTGAATATTCTTCCGTTTAAACACAAAACATTGATGAAATTAATTTCTTCTTTCTTTACATACTCTCTATTACAAAAATATCAAATTGCGAATTTGACAGTGTATTCTACAAATAAATGCGCCATGGACAACAGGAATTGCAACTTTGGGACAGTTACTTTACAAAGTGTATTATAAAAATAAATTATATGGCAAACATCAAACAAAATCAAGCAGGTGCCTTAGGCTTTGCAAATAAAAGTGAAATTCAGCTGGCAGAAAGACTGCTTCTCCCTCTCTGACTATGGATTTTCAAAGTATCAGCAAGGCTCTTCATTCTTAAAGCTCTACCAAGAAAAAAAATATAAAACCTAACGGAGGCAATAAATACTTCCACGAATAATCAGTAGCACAAGTGACCCTGGTGTTGATGGTAGAGAGCTTCTACAGTGATCCGTCCAACTGGCAAGGAGGGCGGTGCACACGGAGGGCACAGAGTGGAGGCGGCAACTCATCTGGAGTTCATCCGTAACTGGTGAATGATGACACTCTCTAAAAGAAAAGATAGCAAAACATTTGGTTTTATGAAACTGCAAATCTGTTGCAAGTTACTTTAAAGAAGAACAATTACAATGGCAGTGCAAAGCATTTTTCTTCTAGAAATGTCTCACAGGCTTACTCTCACATCACTGGTCGATAAAAACTGTCCTGGCTAATGCTACAAAGGGAAACCAAATTAGTACCAGGCGAGGGCTCGGAGGCCCTTGGCTTCCACTTCCATGTCAAGACCATCATTTGGTCGTCCACGGGGAAAAAGAATAATACAGTTGAATGGATTAAACCACGGGGACACCAACGTTCCAGTCCTCCGCCAGAATCAGGTAGAGGAAGACTTGGAGTTGGGTCTCTTGTATCCTGTCTACGCAAATCCGTCATGAATCTGCTGACAATTCTGAAAAGGGGATGAGGAAGAGGTATGGGGTCATTCCTCATTTTTTTACTTAAATGTGGCTTAGAAACCTATGCTGGTTTTATTCAGCAAGTCTGCTTGAATTTTGCTAATGACTTCAATGGGGATAAATTTCAGCCACAGCGTGCAAAACTAAGAGTTGGCACTGTCTTTGAAAGGCTGGGTTTAACTTTGCCCTGCGTGTAATGTGGATCTCTGATCCTGATTATCTCTGAAATACTCTTCTGAAATACTAATGACTTGGTCTTATGTGCTTCTATCTATATATACTGCTCTTGCAGACAACTTTGTTAATACAGGAATTTAGCTATCAGTCACATTTTTCTCTGAACAGATGTATTTTATGCATTTCAAATAATATAACTGTACCAATGCTAAGTCGAAACATACAATTATACATTTTCAGAAATACTCATTTTCTTAACTGAAATTATTTTTCTTAAGATTCCTTCCTAATGGTCTGAAGATTTTTCAAAATTTACATGACCCAAGAAATGACACTAATCCCGTTATTATTCCCTTTTACATTTTTATTGACTTCTGCCTTTGTCTGCTTCCTAACTAATATTTGCAAGATGTTTGGTTAAGTTACATTGTAAGAAGAAAGAAAAATCAAAATTTTCCATGTACACATAATGCCACAACTTTGCCACTAGATGGCAGATTCCAGTGATGCTCTTCATACACGGTGAATCACAAAAGCAGGGCTCAGGCAACATGCAAGAAAATATGTTAAGGCAAATGAACTAATAGAATTTCCCAAATAGAAAGTAGTTCTTTTCCATATCATTTATCAATAACAAATGATTTCAACAAGATATGTATAGCAGTTCTACCAAATGTGAGCACTGAATGTGAAAGAACCACCAACTACAGTAAGATTTTACCTTACAGCCAATGCTGTTCTCTTAACTTCAAGCTCTTGCCGTGTATGATGTAAAAAGCTGCATTTACTTAATATCAGATTGTAACCTCAGGCGAACTCTCCCATTAGCTGCAAGGGGAGTCACATGAACTCCATATGGACCAAATTTTTTCTTAAATTCACTATGCGCTTTATATATGAATACAGAGTTTAGATACAAAACTCGAAAAACTAAACGGGTAACAGAAAAATGTCATGCTCCTTGTAAAGGCTCAGTCACTGAATGAACAGCAAAACTACAGCAGGTTTCTGAATCAGTCTTCCTCCTACAGACCAAATATAGCAATGATGCAGAAAAGAGTGGGAGGAATAATTAAAAAATCAAATATTATTTCCACTTCTAGTATTCATTTGTTCATTCATTTCTCACACACATATATGAATGCTTAGTTTGTCCATCAGTTGTTTTTATCTGAAATGCTTATATATATATAAAAATATATATATAATACACACGCACATATACACACACACATACACTCTAGTTACTAAAAGAAGTGTCTGAGCAGTTATTAAGCTAAAATTATAGTAAGGCAGATTTTGTCAGAGTTCTGTCGGACCACCCTCTGTAGGAATATGATTATATCTGTAGGATATGATTACATAAATTTTTCTAGGGTTACAGATGTGAATATTGCAAGGAGCTATGAATTCACTTAAACAAAACTATTTTAATGACAGGAGAAGAAAATGAAGTTAATGTAAAACTGCTAATTCTGCTTTCAGTCCCACTGATGTAAATCAGAACTTCTCCGGCAAACACATCATTAACAGCTGGCCTATGAAAAATACTGGTTCATATAATGAAGCACGTCAACTGACATTTTAACACATGAAGTTTAATTTCTTCTTACAATACAGAAAAATGTATGTACCACAGACAATGCACGCCCAAGCAACAGAGGAGAATCATGTATCAGTATTTCTATTTTTAAAATCCCAAAGAGAGTTTTTAAAGTGAAGACCCATTCATACCTGAGTGATCCATACCTGACCCCCAGAGCTGATAGCTCTGCATGTGAGAGTAGTTAACCCTGACTGCATCTTCCAAAAAGCCAAATAAGAGCAGTGGGTAGGGAGTAAGATTCAAAGTGAAGTTAACATCTGTAATGAGAAATGTTGCATGTATTTTTGCCTGAGAGAGCTCAGACAAAATTAAGGGAAAGAGGGTAACTCACACTGACATAGGGGAGAAAAACATTCCCCTAAATGAAAACAAGTTCGAAAGATGAGCTCACAGAAGCTCCTGCCAGCAAACTACAGGTTTCAAAGCGACTCAATGAAATCGGCCACTGATGTGTGATGGGAACATATAATTGGTCTGAAAATTGTCCTGACTCTTGCAGCTTGTGCCAAGCCCCTGAAACCCAGCAGGACAGTAGCTTGGTCTCTTTAAAGACGTGCTCTTCCACATCTGATCAGAATTACTGAATATTCATGTAAATATTGAGGATGTTTTAGAACACATGTAGCATATGTCAGGCAGTAACATATGACTTGGCATCCAACTGGCATGAATCAACATATTAACGTGACTTCAGAGATTACTCACATGATGCTAATTACTGTGTGCTGTAAGTGGTTTGAGATTTACATATGGTAACATGCATACTCTATGGGCATATTCATAAGAGTCACAAAGCGTTATTTGTTTTTTAAAAAATCACACTAATGGGTGTCACGAAAGGAAAAAAAGGTGGGCAAAATAAGTCAAAATCTCTGTTTTTCTTCTATTATTTACTTAGCATGTACACTGATCTGAGAAACTCCCCCTCAGCCATTAGGATTGAAGTTCTGTGCTCCCTCGTTTTCAGTCACACTTACTTAAATGTACTGCTCTGCTAATGACTACATTAGCAACACGCACACGTAACAGTAATTCAGGTGACGGGATCTAATCTGGGGAACACAGTGGAAAACTTAGTAGGAACGAGATTTAAAATCCCAGAGCTCACGTGGAGAACCGAGGGTGCACCTTCCCAGTCCCCATGTGCTGCTCATGAATGGGTTGGCGTTTTCCTCGCTCTTCCCCCTCTCCACCTTACTGCTGGCCTAAGCCAGATGTTCCCACATCTGGGCTTGAGTTATCACGACTGCTTATATGGCCACGCAGTCAGCCAGAACAACGCATCTCTCCAGCTGACACTGAATCCTACCAAAAATACAAAGATCGGTTCTCAGCCAGCTCGGTTCCTGATGAAGCACTGTAACTATCATTATCACTCTGAGTTGTGTGCATTTCGCTACTGAAACTGTTCCACTTTGTTTAAAAAAAAAATCAACACAGAGAAAAAGGTAAGAGAGAGAAAGCAAGAGGATGACTCATTCTAGACGATGACCTGTGCAGAGGAAGGCTTGGTTTCTGCATTATAATCCAGTAATGTAGAATACACAAGAAGCCCTGTAAATAAAGGCCCTAATATTTTCCTACAGATTGGTGTATCAGAGTTTGATTCTTTGGTGCCCAGTAAAACCTGAGGTCTGAACAAAGCTTGTCCTTGTGGTACTTCTGACATCAGTCTCTTGTGTTCATCCTTTGATGTTGTATGAAGCTGTATGTAGCTCAAGCTACATTCTTCTGCACAATGGGGCACTGCTAAGGTTCTTGCTCCTCTTCCCTGTTGCCCTTTTCATTAAACTGGAAGAAATTCTTATTCTGGAGACCCCTATTGCTTGGTCAGATTTGGCTGAAATTGGTTGATGTGTTCAATGTTATTCATCAACGAAGGACAGACGGAGGGACGGATGAACACAGACACTTCATCTTACAAGCCTTCTTTTCACAAAAGGCCAGGCTCAAAGGCAGCCTTTGGAAGAGGGACCAGAATCCAGGGGGTCTCCCTCCTCCTCCTTCGATATCCTGACCACTCAACCACCCTCTTGTTTCAGCTTAGTGAATACTGAAGCCCTCCACGCAGAACAGCACAGCCTTTACAGGAGGGAAGGAGAATGCCACCTTCTTCCCCCTCAGCTGTCAGTGCCATCGGTGAACCCGGCTGGAGCTGATGTGGGTTTGAGTCTTCTCAAGATACCGGTGAGAAGGGGGGACTCGTCTCCTACCGTTGAAGAAAGGTTTCACTCAAAGGTTTTTAAAACAAGCAGCACTACCCCTACATTTGTGTGGTATTTGATCTGCTAAGAGGCATTCATGATTCCACAGTCACTTTAAAACAGACACTGGTTTCTTCCACCTGCCTTCTTTCTTTTTCTGCCCCGAGAGCCTGGAACTAAGCTATGTTAAAGCTAGCCTTTCTGCTTTTTTTGCCAGATTCCTTTTAGTTCAGATCAGTTCCCCAGTTAAGTTCCAACAAACACTTGTGCCAGCTCAAGGGACAACCACATGGAAGCGAGTACTTTCTTGGCTGGAGGTGACAAAGACAGGACTACAGCTTCTGACTCCAGTGTGGGGTTACACCGTGACTTTAAGTGACCATGAAATTTGGCTTGATTTAAAGCCCTGAGAAGAAATACAAGAATACCTAGATTAGGGATCTCAATTATGTTCAGAGGCTGCCGTGCTAGTTAAGTCACAACTGAAACACTGACTAGGTCAGGGCAGTGGAATAACTCCAGGAAGATATTCAGGATGCCTCTGGGGCTTAGGCACCGTCTTTAGACTTGGTTGTCCAAATTGCCTTCTGGAGCTGACCTACTGAACGGCGAACCTTACTGTAGTCACTAAACCTAACTGTCTTCAGAGTCAGAGGAAATTCCAATATAATACAGTCACACGTCAACTTTTAAGACTTCTGAACTACAGGCTTTCTTTTTTCTTCATCTTACCCTTCTTCTACCTTTAAGAAACAAGAACCTCAGGTCAATTAAAACAGATGTTAAAAACGATTAGTACAACTAAATACCTATTTTTAGTTAATGGTTAAACAAGTTGCCTGACTCCAACTCTTTAGGCTTCTGCTATGGAGCAAAAGTTCCTTTCTGTTGTGTTGCCCCTGGGAAAAATAACACGACCCTT
Organism: Aviceda cuculoides; assembly: GCA_035590195.1. Classification (NCBI taxonomy): domain Eukaryota; kingdom Metazoa; phylum Chordata; class Aves; order Accipitriformes; family Accipitridae; genus Aviceda; species Aviceda cuculoides. The sequence goes on from JAVJGG010000013.1 coordinate 6,441,718, forward strand.
GGTCTGACCTGTCTGGAATTTCTCGAGTCCGTCTCATGAAATCCTACTGACTACAAGAGTAATCCCCAGCTTGTGCTTCCAGGTCTTGTTCAGTTGCACCAATTTGTGTGTCCTGGATTTCAGGTACGGTAAGGCTGGCTTGTTTCTCCAGGTGAATTAGTTTCTTAGATCTCAAACAAAACAAACAAATTTTCAACCACGGGCACACATAGAGTATTGCCTTGGGTATAGCAACAGTTAACTAAGGAACTAAGTTTCTTTGAAACAAGGATCTGAAAAAGAAGGCTTAAGGCAGCTGTAGTTCATCACTGTATCAAGCCACATTAGCTTGGGGTTCATGTTCGCAATATTATTTAAATGACTGTTTTGACCTGAAGACTTGCTTCAGTGCCAGTATTTAGAGTGAATATCCAGCAAAAAGCTCTTAATAATGTGTTTTCTTCAAACATCTGTTGAAAAGTCTATATTACAGTACGAACAGTAAGATCTCAGCAACAATCTATTGACAAATGGAGGCTTTTAAGTGATAACAATTAGTTGAGAGGATCTGATGTATTTCTGGCATAGTAACTCACATTGCTTGCTAATTCTAGTTTCCAAGTTTTATCTGAAATACTGGGAACTGAGTGTTATGAAAAATGCTCCTAATATGAATCTGATTTTCAGATGTCATAGGAACCAGAATCTTAAAATTAACAGGTATTGCAGGTGTTAGACGTGTAAAAATTGAAACCTACTTCTTTTCTGATGCAGCAGCAGCTTTTACACCACAGACAAAATGCCTTTCATATGAATAATAAAATGCCAGCTTTACACCGGGATAATGGCCATATCTGGACCTTAAATTGGAGAGCAATGCAAAGTGCAGACTGAAGACTAAACATTGCTTGGACTGACTATAATTTTGTTGACCTTCTGTGGCAGATTCTTCCATCAAACCTCTTTCCCAGACAGAAAGCCATTTAATATCTCACCCACTGGTGCATTTTCTTTTCTGTGAATTGTATTTATTATTTATTGGTGGTCTTCCTGCCTCGCCTTCTGAAAGCTACTCCTAATCACTGGGTCCTTTACAGCTTGCCGTGGTGGTTGAGGTATTATAAAAGCTTTAAAACCCTCATTTATCAGTCTGCTCGGCTCCATTTCTTTTCGTTGTGACTTTCTTCTGTGGAAATTGATCACTTAATAGAGACACCCTTTAATAACTTTACTGTTATTAAATAAACAATCATAACAATCATCGGCATCCACACCATTTCCATGCTGTCACAATTACATAAAACATGCTTAAAAATGCAAACACATAAAGGAGGAAATCACAAAGAGGGAGGGAAAAACGATGAATTGCCATGGTATTGTGAGGCACTCTGTATTTAAGACAAAATATTTCAAACAACTGAGAATTGAGAGTGACTTCCATACCAAACCCTATCTCTTTCACTGTCTGTACCTGAGCTGTGCCTTTAAATAGCAATTTCTGCCACCAGCAGCCTGTGCTGACTTCCCCTCTGAGACATAAGGATGCTTGGCAACTAAGGTTTAAATATAGCACAAGTTCATCCAAACAGGAACACCGAAAACCTACTGAAGTCAATGGAGTGACTTGCTTCAGAGCCTTTAGTGGTCTTTGGAGCAGGCACAGATGGACTGTATTGATTTTAGCCAGACCAATGTTTCTCAAGCTTTTTCTAAAGACTAAACACCTTTTGGCTCCCTTGCCTTCATCTGACCCCTGAGCTGGCAGTACGTGTAAGTAAGCTGGCAGCGTGTGTAAGTCAGGGACCTGGTTGTAAGCACTGTCTACCAGTGTTAAGCCCCTCTGGAAGAAATAAGCTGCTGCTTAGCGCTGCTGCTGCTGAACATTCTGCAACCTCCCTACCCCCGGGAATTTTGTAACCGCCTTGAGAAAGCCGCTCACCACTGAAAAACGCTGATTTGGATGGGAGACTCCTAGAGAGAAGACTGGTCACACGGTGCCCATCCTTCCTCTCTTCCCCTCCCTTCCTCCCCTGAGGTACTAGCTGTCCTTAAAACAGGACCCCAAGCGCGCTGTCTCCCGGCATTGCTTCCCCAGGCATTGCGGCATCTCAATAATGGGATCACAGGCAGGAAGGAAAGTGCCCCGTGCAGTAGTGAAGGTGGAAAGTGATCCGTTAAGGTGGAAGACAATCTAGTAAAAGTGACCAAATTTCCTTCGATTTATTAAAAAATGACCAAATCCATCATTCAGAATTCCTGAACTACATTAATAAGCTAGTGCAGTCGTCCCATTCTCAATTCCTAGGCTGAAGGTCTTCCTGGCATACAACTGCCTTTTTGATGGCTTTTTTTTTTTTCTTTTCTTTTTTAAACTTCAGTGAGAAAACAAAAGGATGTTGTTACTTAAGTAGTCAGTGCACACACTTATTAGTTTGTTGTAAGTGACAGCTGCAGGACTTCATTAGTACGGGCAAACGTGAGCAACTACACAGACAGGGGGCTGACTTCCATGGTAGCAGAAAACCTGCAGAACATACCCCCTGGGCCACCGCCATCAGCCCTGACCCCCGCCCAGGGAGGCAGAGCTGCTGGCTGAAGATTTCTTCAGTTCTATTTTCATAGACTGAGTCTCGGCACGAGGCTCGAATTTTGTCACATTTCCTGCTCCTGGGGCTGTCACTACTGGCTTTCCTGCTTTCATACCTTTTGACACAGGAATGCGGGTGGGTGTAGGTCTCGGGGATGACCCATCCTGTCCTGTCTGCAAAAGAGAGAGAGAAAGGACATGAACGGAGGACTTTTTCTTCTCATATATCCTCGTCTTATACTTTTCATCGGTTCTTCATTTACCTCTCAAGCAACAATGTCCCAAATCACGCCTATTAACAAATTAATGTTCACATCTGGAACCTGGCCATAGCACATACTGCTAGAGCAGGGCCAAAGGTACAGTCAGGGTCAAACGAGTGTCCCAGAGTTCAGGCCCGGTGTTTTGGACCAAGAAGTCATAGGGATGGGAATCCCTGCAAAACCCCAATTCCACAGCACGACACAGTGCAGGACGGCTATAGAGGCTACCAAATTGCTGGCTTAGCTGTCAGACAGGTACAATATTAGCATCTTGCACAGACTAGCATGGGCTCTCAGAACCGTATAGCAACATAACTGCCGTTATTTTCAGAGCTGGGGCAAGATTTCTCAGCATTATCGATAAAATTGAAGTTTGCTTCCCGAAGTACGCTAGGGCCATGGCTGGCGCCACTTATTTCTGCATTGGGAAGTGCAAGGGACTGGGGGAGAGAGACAGAGCACTGGATTTCCTTCTCCTGTGGCTGTGGGAGGAGGGATGTGGGAGAGGGCTCTCCCCCTCCGAGCCCTAGCCACAGTTTGATGAACTCTGGCGAGGGTGAAGCAGGGAGCCCAGATTTCCAGGGATACCTCAAGGCGGTGCAGACACAGTCATTTTACTATCTCTGCCAGTCTGCTGCCCTGGACAGCAGCCTACCAAGCACACTAAGCCTTAAGTTTGAGGACTTTAGAATTAAAAAAAAAAAATTTAAAAAATGGCCTAAATGGTTGAGGACCCAAGCATGGGGCTGGCAGACCCGACACTGCTCCTACCAGGTGTCTGTGCCTTCTGGAGCACCAGCTGGAGGCCAGGCCAGCTATCCTATAGCTCGGGAAATGCAATCGGTGCATATGTTTAGGCAACTGAATCCCACTGTGTAAATGCATGAGAAGCACTTGGATAGGACAAAAAGATTCAAAAGGGCCAGCTGCTATTTTCTGTCTCCACTGGCCAGATAATGTTGCGTGTACTCTGCAAGGCCAAAACTGGAAGCTCCCCCTTATGGACCACGACCTAAAGAAAATACTTATAATCATGACAATTCTGAAAGGAAAATGTGTTTTATCTTCCGCAGTGTGCAATACAGACACAAATGTTAACAGTGACAACTTCAGTGTCTCAGCTGAATTTCATATGTGACTTTTTTCTGTTCAGATAATGGATGAAGACTTTGATCTCACAAAAGAGGACACTTCTCATAAGATCCTGGAATCCTAGCTAGACCCATCTGCTAAATGACTAAATTCTGCAACTTACGACATGTAAGCAAAATAAAACTAAACTGCTGAAATAGATTGGATTAGTGGATCGCATCGACTGCAACATGTATTTGCACATTTACTTAAAAATGCTCTTAAAAAATGCTCCACAAAGGAGCATTTTTCTCTCTCGATGGATTTCCAGCCAGTAGCATCAGAGCCTTCTGTCTGCATCCTGAGTATTCAAAGCAAAACCATTCCTTAATCTTCTAAGAACAGTTCAAAACCCCATGTGTACACATAAAAAAATCACAATTGGAAAACTTGAATGCTGTCTGCCTGGCAGGAAGGAAGCCATTTTCAATAACTAAAAGCAACATTTACAATGGCAGTCTAAAGGCTAATATGGAACTCACATGTAGATGTCAAAACAAGTTAGGCCCATACAATTCTGTAGGGCAAAACATGCAAATGCATTCCATCAGCCTTGGAAAATATGTCAACATCCCAGGGAACCCAAATGACAAACATCTTGTACTCCCTGAAAGAGCTCCACAGTGTGTAAACATGAGGCAATCAAATGAAGTAGCTGGAATCTCAGGCATTTCTTCAGCTTTATTCACATGTAAATTATTAACTAAGGATTTGGGCGCTTTCAAGTTACTCATTTCAAGCCTAAATCACTCAAAAGCCCTTTGAAAAGAACTCTAACTTGCTTTAAATTTCTTAGTTGCCTTCCTTACGGCATACTAACACGTTGATCATATGGAAGCTAATGCCTGCTTCACACGCAGCTGCGCAAGCGGTTTGTGTTTGCCAAGTGAAATGGCACAAAGGTGGCTCTTCAGTGAGCAGTCCCCTTTGGCCAGAGTGACGGGGTACGCAGCAGAGGACGCGTCCGTGTGTCTGTGGCAGAGAACCCACACCACCCTCTGTCTCTTGGTCCTTTCGTCCAAGAACCAAGCTCTAAGCAGTTCCCTCCAGCCCTGTTCGTCTGTAGGCTGCTGTTTTCTGGTTGATACAGAAATGCGGCTCCAACCAGAAAGCCAACTCGTAGGCAGCCAGCACGCAGCGCCCGAGACGCGGCCCCGCGGGACGCACGCAGAGTGACGCTGGCTGGCTCTGAGCTGGCAGGACGTGGTGCTGGAACAGCACAGGGGGCCAAGCGAGGTTAATAAATACATTACTGAGAGTGAGAGAAATACACGCAGCCGCTAAGCTGGTTAGGTCGATAATCAGCACTCACTGCAGACACTGGCAGGTATATTAAGCCATAAGGTTGGACAGTCCCATGAAAGGAAGAAAAGCAATTTGCATTTACAGAACATTTAGCATGTTTTAGCGGTTTATAACAGATCCTGCTTAGTGCATTTTACTGGCACACAAAAAGCGTGCTTTCATGCACGCATTCACTTTTGGAATATTTTAATAACAAAGGTGCTTTTTCAGCACTTGTTCCCGATCAGATCAGGGACCAGCTTGCCCTGGATGGAAATGGTTCGGTTCGGTGGCTGACACAGATATCTAGTGCAATTTGAGATGCCCTGGGCTACTCAAGCTGTCTGCACAGGGCTGGTAGATAAGACAGAGGACCCAAGGAGACCTGCAACTTCTGATAAAGCAGCTGGAAGTTAGGCGAGCTACTTGACAGCACTTAAAATGACACTAAAGAAGTATGTTTAGGCTGAAATCCTGAAAGGGTGGGACTTGAGATCTAGTCAATACAGTCAGTGGAGCCCAGTGGGCAACTCGGCTCACACTGAAGCTAGCGGAGTCTCCGCTGAATCACCCTGCAGCCTCCGCCGAGCCAGCACACAGGGCTCAGTGCTGGCAACGGGACTGATGACCAGGGACTGACTCAGCTGCCCGCACTGAGGCATCTTGTGCCACCTGAGGTATCCCGTCAGCTTCTGCTGCAGAAAGGTACAGGTCCGTGTTATACCTGCCAGCCTCATGCACGTGTCTCAACTGCCACAGGGCATGCAGAGAGCACCGTGCACCTCTACACGGGCAAGTGAGCTGGCCCCTGGATCTCTAGTAACTCCGACAGAAGCTTAGAGCATAGATGGGGCACGTACGACGAACTAAATTTAGATGCCGACCTCAAACGAAATGCTGCCCAAATGCAAGTAGCCTTATAGTTGCTTTAACATGTGCCCAGTTAGCTCTGGCACCCAGCAGCCTTTCAGCCGTGCCTTGCTGCCTCCGTCCCAGGACGCTCTGCGTGGTTGGTGCCGTGCCACTCACTACGCTGGCTCCGCTGCAGCGGGGATTCCCTCTGCTCCCTGCAGATTTGCATGTCACCGGATTCTCTGTGTACCCTGGCAGCATAAACAGCTGGTGCTGGATGCCAGGCTTGCAGGAGGTGGGGAGCACAGGGGTGAAGGGATTAATAGGACTGACACCTGTCCTGGTAGCCACAGAAGATCCAAATTCACCAGCAATCCTATAGCCAAATGTAAGGCCTAAACCAAAAAAAGAGGATATAGGCACCACAGTTGGTTTTTTTCCCAAAGAATATTTGTTTTCATTCTGTGGGGTTTTCACTGTAAACTACATGAACTGTCCTGGGAACAGGGACTTGGGCTAATGTGCTAAGGCAAGACTAACAACCAGGCTACAGTTTCAGGCTCATTTTGGTCTGCATATCCTCTGGTCTCAGTCTTGAATTTTTGGCTGTGCTGTGGTCCATCTGTAATATAAAAATTATCTGCTAGGTCTGCTAGGGTAGTCCGAGTATTTTCCTGGGAGTGGGTTTGACTCTAAGCAAGCTAAGGAGGACCAAACCCCATTTTTTCCACTTCTGTGGTAATAACCCAAACCTGTAGGCTATCACATAAAAGGCAGTTACCAGCTTAGGGTTTGTTTCTTTCTCTTTTTTTTTGTTTTCTTTTTTTTTTTCTTTATCAAAGTGGCAATGGTTCTGTTAAACGCTGAATTCAATCCAGCTAGTCAAACTCTCTCCATCACACCAGCTCCTGCGGTGTAGGCACCTGTGAGACTGGACTACGCTGGGTGGCAGCGCTGGTGTGACAAAGCCAGCTGCTCGGCAGCTGTGCAGCAGGCAGAACATGAAGTACCTCCAAAACACCGGGGTCCAGTGAGTTCAGGTGCCAGTGGAGACACAGTCACTGACCGGTGCCTTTTTTGGTTCATCTCTTTGGTTAAGTGCTCAAAAATGTCCCAAGCTCTCCTTCAGGTGCCTGTGTCTTTCTTTGGATCAGGGTCTCATTTTACCTAAATCAGAACTGCTGCAGACTCGGAAGAGAGCTTGGATCAGGGGAATATAAATTTCTAGCTACCCTAGAGTGTATGTCAGAGTAAATTAACACAACTCAAAAATCATGATGGTCCATCATGAAACCACAGTCTCTGATTTTGGACTCACATATGCAGGCACACAGCACAGTTCAGGCTGAACCTTTAAAAGTACGGGGTGTGCACCTTAAAAATTAACTTCACCTGCAGTACTGAAGATAACTCTATAAATTCAAACTGGAAGAGGAGTTAAATGTTTTCCAATATGAAAACAGTAACCGCGAATTTGTTATAGCGGCAGATGAGAGCTAGGAATTTCAGAATTATTTTCCCCTTTGTAGCTTGACACTGCATTAGTACATTGTACAAAGCATTTTGTATGAGGAGAATTAAAAAAAAAAATTAAAACCACTGAGCTAAGAAAGCAGCTGTGTATCAGTTTGTCTTTGATTTTATGAGCTTAACCCCTCAAAATTATATCGATGTTGGTTTCTTCCAGGTTTACGGAGTAAATGATCACCACTTGTTTTTTCTGACTAGGAGTATTCAAATGTGTTCATAGGCATTTGCAAAACAGATGGTGGATATACAACTTCTTTTTTTTTTTCCAGGGGGTTAGGAAGGATAAGGCACGTTTGGGCTTGTTCAAAGTTCCCTGCTCATCTGACTAGGGACCTTAAAAAACAAAGGGAAGCATAAGATGAAGTAAATCTTATGGTTGAACTATTTTCCTTACATTCCAAATCAGGGAGGATGAAGTGAAGAAAGAAGCCACTTTTTAACCAGATGAAAACAAAACAAAAAAATTTCGTCTGCCACGGTTCACTGCATCATCACAGTGGAGAAAGACATCTAGTAAAAAAGAATGAGGAACTCTTAAAAACAAGCTTCCAAGCTTCTGAGAGACAAAGGAGCTGGTAAATTAATTAATTCAAGACTTTTTAAAAAATGAACAGTTGCCTCTAGTGTGTAGGAAAACAGTGTACAGTAATCTACAATACATTATATATGTGGGGGGAGAGAGAGAGCACATGTGCAATCCCAAATAGATGTGTATGACAAATGCAAGTTTTCTTAAGTCAGAGGGCTTAAATGGGAATGGCAGCCTCTCTCCAAAAGTGTGGAAGTGTATCTTAAATACACTTTGACATTTCAGCTTGGAAAGAGATGGCTGAAGAGGCATGTTGTAGGGGTCTGCAGACTCCTGAGCGGCATGGACAAATGAACAGGGGATGACTATTCAGTATTTGTCAAGATACAAGAAAGAGGCTGTAACCAATGAAGGTATTGCATAAAAGGTATCAAACAAAAGAGCATTTTTCCCAGAGCCTGCAAGTGAATTCACTGCCCCCTGATGTTGTGGAAACAACAGTATAAATGAGTTCAAAAAGCAATTAGAAGAATAAATAGAAGAAAACTCCGCCACGGTCTATTAAACACAAAGATGTGGCTACAGGCCCTGGTTCAGAAAGAAATACCCACCTATTGCCAAAAACTGGGAACAGACGCTGAGGGAAACATTACTGTGTGTTTACCCACTTAAAATAATCTTCCCCTAAGCATCTGCTGCAGGCTCTGTCTAGCTAAATAAGCTTTTGGACTAATACAGTACTGCTGGTTTTCTATTTTGGTTGAATTCTTCTTTCCAGGGTATTTCCAACTAAAGCAATGCAAAACCATGTCCAATAATAAACCTGGGGGGAGGACCATCAATAAATATTGTCCGCTATGTTTAAAGACAGAGGCGAGAGACTGATTTAAGTAAGGAAAAGAAGCCAGGGTACTACCACAGAGGCACAGAGAGAAAGCAGCAAAAAATGTTAGAGGAAGCACTATTGTAATACAGCACTTACAGAAGTTGAGAATTTCAGTGGAACAGAAAGAGCTTTACTACTCATTGGCTGAAAGAGGCTTGAAGCTGTAAGCAGTGTTTCTACATCTGCCTATTTATTTCTTTGGAGTTCAGTATTATAGCAGATATTAATTGAATTGTAACTATAATGGGATTATACCACAGAAATACCAGCCTGCATGGTCAGACTCTAAAGACCTGCCAGCTGGGCCAAAAATCATTATGAGTTATTTTCAGAAGTCAGAAATTGCACTCACCAAAACCAAAAATAGTTTCCCGCTCTGTCATCTCCATCATTCTTTGTCCCTCTCAGTCTCTCACTTGCAATTTTACAGGACTGTCATTACCAAAGTAACTTTAAAGGAACTTTGAAGGGACTTCCTTTGAAAGTTACTCCTTTGGGAGAGTACAGAAGTACACCAGCATCCAACACTGGTACAAAAATACATGAATCAGGTAAATTCTGATTTTATAGTTAAGCTTGTATCTGAAACAAATGTAGGGAAGTCAAGAGTTCCTCCTCACCCCACCCATTTTCCCTGCTGGTGTCTCAAACCCAAACCATGGTTGCCCTTCTCCTTTCCATGAAGACTACATCATGGGACTACACTGCTTACCACTGACTGTGTTCCTCGGGTGGAAGACGTTGTAACAGGCGTTATAGTGATAGTACTTGTCACCTTGCTGGCTGCCGGTCGCGAGGACAGGTTCCGGGGCGATCGAAGGACGGTACCGGTCACGACTTCTTTCTCTGCTGCTATGTTCACTGGTCTGACTGTTATCACAGGACTCGCACCATCGGGTGCAGCACTGGGAGAGCGTTTAAACTGGGAACCCAAGTGGATGTGGATCTTGTTGTCTTCTGTCGTAATAATGTTGGCATTGGCATTGTACTTGCGGACTGGAGTTGGGACGGTTTGTTTTTCTGGCGTTACTTTGAAGACGGCCCTTCCCATGGTCATATCTTGTGATTGCGGAGAGACAGAGATTTCTGCTGGTGCTGCAGATGTTGATACTGTCATAATCTGAATTGGCGATGCAGGTCTGTCGGCAAAGGGTGCTCTCCCTCCCTCTGGGGACTTTTCCCTGGAGAATGTTGTTATAGTGACTGGAGACATAGACCGATCCGGGCCCATGGGGCTTTCACTGCCTTTTCCCTTTTGTGGCATAACATTTGGAGAAGGAATGATGGTTATTCGTGGCTTCTGATTTCCCAAAGTAGGAATGACAGTGGTACTTGAAAAAAATTCCTCTGAGGTTGGACTGGTTATCTCCAAAGTAGCTGTGCTGTTCTCGTGGTCTGGTGTCACCCGAATATGAAGAGGTTGACCCTGCTTTGGTGAAAGGACAACCTCCCCGGGATGCGCTGGACTACCGTGGGTTCGGGCTCCTTTATCAGGAGTTGCCTGAGCCCCAGTTTCCCTCTTTCTCATCCATGGTATCCAAGATTTCCTCATTGCAAGTTCATTCGCTGCTGGAGGATACCTCTCAAGCACTGAAGAACGCTCCATGGGTTTTTTCAGACCTACCTGTCGCAGATTGCTCATGATGTGATTCTCCTCCTGGAAGGATTTCCTTATAAACACTGCTGGAGTTTCTTCTTCTGCTGCTTCGCTACTTACAGCATCTGTTTGCACGCCAGTGGACGTCACGGGAACATCGACCATTCTTCGTCCATTTATGCTGGGCCTCAGAGCACGGCTGTAACGCTTAGAAAGCTCCAGCTCTCTTGTTAGGTTCATAACTTCCTGCCCCATGCTCTTGTTTTTGTTTTCTTCTTCCATAAACCTTTGCTGCAGAACCGAATAATCGACTTGGAGCTGAGAAAGCTGGTCTTCTTTGTTCATCAGCTCATGGATTTTTTCCTTAAGAGCTTGAACTTCTGCTATCAAATCTCTGCTTTTGGCCTCTTCCAGACGAAACCTGTGCCTCAGCTCTGCCTCCTGGCTCACTGCTTCACCTTTTTCTATTGCTTTGGTTTTGGCAATCTGGAGTTTCATCTCCTCCAGCTGTTGAGAAAGAAAGTTAGCTTTATCCTGCTCAGTCCTAAATTTCTGCTCTAGCTGATCATATTCATCTTCTGTCTTCATCAAATCTCCTTCAACCACTTCCAGTTGTTTGAGACGTTTCTTCAGTCTTTCAATTTCAATGGTAAGTTCTTTAATCTTGTTGTCCTCATGACAACCATGCTCTGGTCCTTTCCTGGTTCGACCTCTTGTAATTTCTCTTTCTACTTCCTCCATACCATCAATTCTTTTCTTTAACAGATCAACTCTACAGCTTAATTCAGAGGATTTTTCTTCTTCACTTCTCAGTCTGCCAATTAACTCATCCCTTTCCTTTGTCAAACTAGACACTTTCTCCTCCATTTCGGATTTCAGTTTCAAAAATTTCTTACTTTCTTCTATCAGTTTCTCTGTTACATCCATAACTTTCCCTTGTTCCACTTTAAAATTCTTGTTTAGACCCTCAACCTTTTTTTCCTCCTGTTTTATTTTTTCCATCATATTTTTTCGTTCATCAACCAACATTACAGTAAATGACTTCAGCTTTGTAAGGTCATCTTTCAAGCTTATTTCAGCCTTTTCCAACTTGCTTTCTGATGCCTCAAGGTCTTTCACTCGAGTCTTCACCACTTCCAACTCATTTATCAAATCCTTAGTCAAATTCTTTTCTTTCTCCAAGTTTAAGTGTAGCTGGGTGCATTCGGACTTACTTTTACTGAAAGCCTCTTCCAGCTTCTCTAGTTCTGACATTCTTTTCTGCAATTTCTCCACTTCAAGTTTCAACTCTTTGCTATGGTGCTCTTCCTCTTGCAGTTTATTTTTCAGCTCTTTACACTGGGATTCAGTTTTTGTGATCTCTTCATCTTTCCCCTCCATTTCAAGCACACGCTTGCGGAGGTTTTCTACTTCTGCCATTAAGCTAGAGTTCCCACACTCCCCTTTCGCTATTTTATCTCTTAGTTCTTGGAGTTCCTCCTCAGCTTTTTGAAGATTTTTGTTAGTTTCCTCTAGCTCCTCTATTCTGCGAGTCAACCCCACTAGCTTAAGTCTTAGCTGTCTATTATGTGACTCTTGATTAGCCAGTTTAGCAGTCATCTCCTCATGTTCTTGAGAAAATGATGATGTTTTGTGTTCCAGTTCCGCCTCTAACTTCATCAGTTTTTGTCCATCTTCTTTTGTTTTTGCACTAATAATTTTAAGCTTTTCTTCTTCTTCCTTTAATTTTTGGTTTAAGTCCTGTATTTTCTGGCTTTGTTGACTAAGTTGTTCAATATGCATTTGTCTTTCATCCACCAGCATGAGTGCAAATGATTTGAGCTTGACTAGTTCTTCTCTTAGTTTATTGAGTCTCTTTGTGTGTTCCTTCTCCTTCCGGGCTTGATAGATCTTCTCCTGCTCAAGAAGTTTCTTCAACCTGAAACAAGTTAGAAGAGATGCATTAAACTAATATACATATATATATATATATGTGTGTGTGTATTTCTCCATTTTCTAAGTCACCTTCATTTTATCTTTTTTTTTTCATTAATAACCCAGGTCGTCTTTCAATAAATAACTACCTACTACAGTTATGTTCCCAAACCTAGTATTTTAAATTACAAAAGTTAACTGAAAACTATATAAAATCATCTAGAAATCTGAAAAACAGTGACAATTTATACATGTATAGATACAAATACATCAGGTTTTAATTATTTTCCATTTATTTCTCTGTTAGGATAATGTTGGTAAAAGTATATAATATCCAAACAGGACAGGTGTATCTACTCACTAATCCATTTATACCAAACCTGTTTTACAAGTTGTATTCCTCCTTGTGACTTGCACACATAAAAATGTGTAATCAATCCTGGTTATAAATAAACCAGCAGGACAAAAGATTACATTAGCACACAACTGATAACCATCCAGGCATCATAGGCATAAGAAATTAGCAGGAAGATAAATTTGCCAGCACAGTGACTATTATGTTAAAAAGTTTCTTCTTCCAGGCACATTTCCATTTTCAATAGTAGATTCTGCGGACTGAAAGGGTCAGGCTAATGAAACCTTTGGCTACAGCTAAACTCAGTTGGAAAATGCTCTTCTTTATACACTCTGTAAAGCTGTATTTTCAGACAATATAAAAGCTCGCAATACACAAATTAGGTGTATCCTCAGGAAGATAATGAAGACCTACATTTTCCAGCCTTAGCATGCAACATTTCAATGGAGAAATTAATAGCAATGTAAGTATTTCATATCTGTGATTTATATTCAGGATATGTTGACATCAGCACAGGAAGTTCCTGCACACGGTGTAAGCACAGATTTATGAGGATGGTGATCCTCAGCTGACAAAAAGGTACAGATAACACAGGGGTATATCACCTACTAGTGTAAGAGCCTTATTGTAAAAGCAGCAAATACAACTTAGAAAAGACACAGGTACGCACACTGAATTTACTGTGAAATGAGATGTTTTTGAAACCACTGTCAAAGTACTTGCAACTCCCATATCCCCTATCCAGACACGTGTGATGATTCAAATCCACTCGCTTTGCTTACCCTATGTCCGAAACTTTTCAACTTCTTTGCAACTGGGACACGCAGTGAAGCGATAATAGCAGCGCAATTTACCACCGGTTAACTAACTTGCAATAACTGGAACATCCATATCTTAGCAAAGATCGACTTTTAGCAGTATTTTTATCTTAAATGCTGCACTGCAGATGGTAGTGGGTGAAGCACTGATATACATCCCTCCCTGCTGCCCCAGCAATGAAGTGGAGCAAAGAGCTCCAGGGCACAATGCTGTACAAAAAGGATGTCTCCCGGAGCCCTCACCTGAACTCTAAACTCATAACAACAGCCATATTAACTTGGTCCTCCAGCAAATGTTAATGTTTCACTCCTTGCTCCTCCGGGACCAGAACGAACAGGAACTGGAAAGAAAAGCCATAAGAAAAGAGGAGGAAGTCAGAAAGCAGAACACAGGATGCAGTAGGTAGGGAAGGAGAAGGCTGAAGAATGCATTTGAAAACATGAGTCGGATAGGATGTGGGAGTAAGAGAATAGTAGGAACCAGCGGGAGAGAGAAAAACAAACAAACCTTACAGCCAACCTTGCTGGGTCACAGATTATTCTCAAAAAAATCTGTTTAGTTTTGGCAGCTCTTTGGAAAGGACTGAAAAGGCGTGCTGGTGGATGCCTCATTATAGGTCAAGTTAGAATGTCAAAAGGTAAAAAAAGACCCACTGCCACTCACAAAGCATGCACTTTTCACACTGAAGAAGGAACTTTATTAGCATTCAATATATTCCCTGGCTGCTCTATCACACTGCTTCACACAAAAGTTTCTGCCAAGAACTCTCCCTCGTCTCCCTCAGGCTACATTTTTAAAGACATAGTACGCACCGTTTCACAAAGTATTATTTGCCGTGACAGAACGGTGTGCCCTAACCTGGTGGTGCTCTAAATGACCCACCTCCCAAAGTCATGAACTTATATACAAGAATATGAGATCTTAAAAATAGAGTATGTTTCCAGCCTCCCTTGTCCCACAGGAAAATTTTAAGGTGGCCCCTATAAATTCAAAACCAGAAGACAGCATTTTGTTTTCTTTTTAACAATCTTGCCACTTGAAAGGCTATCTAGAGATGCTCAGAAAACTGCCTATGCTTTTGAATTCCTAGGCTGTTCATAAAGGGCACGTGTGATTTTCACCCAGCAGTTGCTACAGGTGGTACACACCAGCCAGGCTGCTAAGCAGAGTGCAAAACAATTCACTGGCCCCATGATTACCTGAGAGTCTGCTGAAGAATACTGCCGAGAAAGCCACTGAAAAAAAGAACCCAAATATCTGTTAAACTAAAACAAAGAAACGCCAGGGATGAGACTGAGTAACAGGAGAAGAAAGCACGTTAGCACTGTCACTGCCTTGCTGTACCTAGCCTGGCCCTTCTGGGAAAAGCAAAAAGAAAGCACCGTAACATGGAGGTGAATTTGCTAACACGTCTGTGCTGAACAAGGTAGGGAGCACCGTGCAGCACTTTATCCTGCCTCAGCTTTTACACAGTGAAACTAGACCACCTAAGATTTGACAAGTGAACTTCTACAGAAGATACTTGACAATACTTCTGTTTTCCATGTTCAGGAAAACTGTTTCTAAAATCTGGTTCTGTGACGGATGGATGGGAAAGCAACATCCAAATCTGTGCGGATGCCAAAGTAATAAACAAAATCCAGACCTTTTCAGTGTTACTTCTAAACACTAAAGTAAAGCTGAGTTTCAGCTTGCTCCTGCTTTTCCATCCTTGTACAACTCTCATACCTCAGTGGTTAAACTGGAATGTCAGCAGGGCTGCAAGGTGGTGATGTCCGCTCTTGACCCCTCACAACTGATGTATTATCAGGCTTCTCACGTGCCTGCTGCTGCTGCTGTTTGCCAAGTAAGGCAGACCTGCGTGGGCTCCGATACAATGCTAAAAGGAGGTCAAACTCACAGCACGTATGTCTTCAATGTGCTATCCAGAGCAACAGTACTCTGGATTGTCAAGAGGTTGAAAGCACCTGCATTCAGGATCAAAATAAGCAAAAAAGAAAAGAAAAACAAAGAAACAAACCCCAAACCTTTAATAATGAAATGTGGGGCTAGGTACAGCCAAAACCCTGACAAGCCAACCAATTTGGTACCCCCAGTCCAGTCCCTGTATTTGCTGTCTTGGTTTAGGGTTTTTTTCAGAGATGGGGAGAATTATTTGGATACAGTTGGATAATCTGCATTCATCAGCAAGATGGCATCCAGAGCACAGCAGGGAAGCGGGCCGACCCGCTCCAGCTCCCTGTGGAGAGAGGGACCGTACCGCCGCCTCCTCTGGGGACAGCCCTGCTGAGGTCTGTGCAGCACCTCCTCTACTCGCGGGTTACCACACGTATCACCACGTCAGAACACGCAGCCCGCGTCATTCCCCGAATACGCGGTCTTCTGCTGCCATGAGGGTCAAGGTGGCCTCTCCCTCTCCTTGCTGTCTGTCCTCCCCACGGTATTTGAGGAACGGCTGCCCTACAGCTCTCCAGCCTTCAAGGCGATCACACTCCCCCTTGCAGTCCATTGGATAAATGAAATAGCAAACCCGCAGGTATGAGTATGTGCAAACTGTTTACTGCCTCAGTTAAAACCAAGCACCTCAGGACAACACCGTTCCCTGATTTCGTACCACAAAGGAAGATGCCTGACTGGCGCGGGGCAGGACACCGGACTAGAAAAGCTGCTGACGCCACCTCGCGTGGTCCCTGCCGCGGCAGGGACCGCGTCCCCTGCGTCCCTCCACGGAGAGCAGCGTTAGCTGCTCACAGCCAGGCCGGGGAGCGTGAAAACTTTGAACAACCTATCTCAGCTTGCAGAGCGGGCGGGCACCAGAGTGGAGGAAGAGCAACTATGGGCTTCGTTTTAACCCCCTTCACCAGTGGTGTGCTGGAAGCAGGCAGCGAGGAGGAAGGTGACCAGGCCCCCCCGTCCTCCTTCCTCTGGGTTCGGTGCTGAAGCGTTTCATTGCACAAGGTCTTCGTGCTTCCCCTTCCCTCCTCCAAGCTTCGGACTGATCATCAGGAGCACCACAGGATGCTGATAGGTGCTGAACCCTATCCTTCCAGAGATGTGGCTTCATTTCTTTTATTATGGTTATATTCCTGCGCTTTGTCCTACCAGTTCTGACTGCCTTGCTCAGGCTGGGGCTAACCACTCCTTCAGGCTTGGATGGCAGGTTTTCCTTAAAGCAAACCTGGCCAATACCATACTTTTTTCTCCCCTCTCAGCTACCTGCCAGCTGCCAGAAAGTCCAGTTATCGTGTCAGTGTATTTGTAAGAGACAGTTCTGGGTTATGGCATAGACAGAGTTTGTAAAACAGCACACTGGGTATGTTGGGAAGAGGTGTCCAACACAGGCAGGGCTTTGGTCTGCTGCCAGTGAGCCCCTGAGTTTGCCCTGAAGGACAGGTGACAGAGGACACGAATGGCTGTATCTCCTCCTTCCGATGAGAAATGCAGGGTGGTTGAAGGGCTTCTTGCTGGAGTCTGCTGGTTAGCCATCAGGGTGGTTTAACATTCTCTTTAAGGCTGATCAATTCATTGAATCAATAAAGCTACAGACCTCGCTTAACCACATACATTGTTTTTCCTGTTTTGTTTCTGCGTATGTCAAGTTCGGTCACCGAGATGCAGAGGAGGAACCCCACAATACCATTTTCACAGTGTCTCTTCTCAGACCAGAGCAAGACTTCAACATGAATTACAACTTACAGCTGGAGAATAATGTTTGTGTTTCTGAAAGACATTGCAATAGTTTCATACCAGGAAAGCTCCAATAGGCATTAGTGGATTTTAGATGGGGTTTATCTGCAAATAGTAAAAGCAGTAGCAGCAGCAAGACCTTAGCTAAAATAAAGCATTAGTTCTTGTCTACATTTGCAAAAGAAATTACAAATAGTGATCAGTAGACATTTCCTTGCCTTCTGAAGGATCATAAACTTCATGACTACATTTGAAATACAACAAATGTAGCAAACTGAGAACTATAAAAACCCTGCTTAGCACTGATAGCTGACAGGAGAAGCTATTCGCCAAAGTGGCTTACAACATTTTAAGACAATACAAAGAAGCTTCATTTATCAGGGAAAGATGCTCAGTGATTTCCAAAACCCCACCTCTCCCCTCAAAAAAGCATTCACTTCAGAATGTTTTAAACAGAGCATGAAAAAGCGAAAAGCCCCCCAAACATTTATTGAAAGTTATACCAGTGTTTGCATTGCCCTTTCCATTTGTACTTCCATCAAGATGAGAAAACACCACCAACGCTCATGTGACCTTTTCCATCTCTGGCACAGAAGTGGGCACTCACCTACGCGAGGAAATCCTGGCAAGGCAGGGCAAGCCAGAGGATGACCTCAAAGGACACGGTTTGTGTACGCGTGAACATTTTGGCACCGCATTTCAGCTGCGTTGGCCTGGTTTAGCTCCCTGCTTTGCAGATTAAGCCAAGCTTCCCAAGGTGTCTCCCAGTGTTTAATGAAGCACTCACAGGAGGGACTAATATGGAGGGCAACCTGGAGAGAGGTGGAGAGCTGTCTCCCCTGCTATCCAGACAGGGGCAGCAGGCAGAAGGAAAAGGATGGGAAGGAGGGAAGCAGGTAAGGTCTCCGGAGGACCTTTTAACTGAGTTTTTGCACAGCCTGGAGGTCCACAGAGCTCCTTGTTGCTGCTCTAGGACAAAGCCACCGTAGATGTAATGCTCCTGTAGTACCTTATTTTGCCATTTAAATTCCGAAAAGTTTGTTGCGATGGGATTTAATGACCTCGCTCCCATTTTGTGGACGGCCAGTAAGCGGGCGTTAAGAGAAGCACGTCAAGGAGGACTTGGTCACTCTAAGGGTGAGCTGACTGATGGCTGATGAAGGCTGCTTCCTCCCTGGGGAGCCGACAGCATTTCTGCCGCTCACACAACAATCCCAAGGAAGCACTGGGAAAGCAAATGCCTTCGGAAGCTCGTCTTTCCACTTCAACCCTAAAGAGTTTGCTACTGCATAGGCAGAGTTAGAGAGACTGGACAACTTCCTAGTGGTAGCTAGAAAGCTGCTGACCATTAAGCGATGTGAGAGGCTGCTCACTAGAATCCTGGGACAATGAAAACCAGCAAGAGGTGGTTTAACTTAATAAAGGAGTTCCCTCTTCATTTTTTTTCCTGTTTAATGTACAACAGCTGATTTTGAAGATTATTTTTACAACCGCTGGGAAAGCCTGCACGTCAGGACTATTTCTCAGTGCTTCTGAGTTTGGGGCCTGGCTGAGATACCCAGAGGCTGAATTTCACTGATTCTGAGCGCTTACAATTTCAGCTAAAATCAAAGAGAGCCAAAAGGTGGTCAGGCTCTCTAGGAAGCTAAACAACCAGGCCTAACACTCAAGTTGGGCAATTCAAAATTAGGTAACACTTTCAAACCATCAGCTTCGGTCTTTCCCTCACATCCACCTCAACTGAGAGAAGAAAGATGTAAATGAGATCAGATCCCACGGCAAGAAAAAGGATAAAGCACATCTGTGTTACTTTCTCCCTTCCACCCATTAAACTTTAAGGGCAAGGAACAGAGACAAATGTTTGAATGACCTTGCTACAGAACTTCCCAAGTTGCTGTTCAGTTTATCACAGGATCAACTCTGAAAACAAATAAAAACTTCTAAAAAAAAAGTTATCAGCACTAGTAACTCTAAAAACAAACTTTTGTGGCTACCTACTATACAAAGGTGAAATGTAAAAACCTGGCTATTCTTCACTGCTGAACTAACTTTTGAGAAGTGATTGTATCAAATCGTATCAAAAGCAAATTAATATTCTCGTTACTTCAAAACTACATGACAGTTCCCAAATTATACTGAAAGAAAGAAAACATTTTCTTTACTTAGGAGGACATGCTGCTTGTCTTCTACAACAATTTTTCTTCCTCCTTTTGTTTCTAGCACTGATTCTGTAAAAGTTAAAATCCACTTTGCTGAAAGGAGTTCATTTGCGTTGAAACTGTCTCGCTTCAACTGAACAGTGACTAAAGGCAGCATTTTGGAATAAGAACGCTTATTAAATTCAGTGCCCCAGCACCTCTGCAGCACCTTGTTCACCTAAGAAAAGCACCAAAGATCTTTAAGAACACAAAACACGACCAAAACCCGTTCAGGCTATGAAACTGCATTACAACGGGACGGGCGCTTTTTTCCAGCCCCCCAACTACGAGATCCCCGTTAATTTCGCAGGTCAGAGGAGGGGAAGGGGGAAGAGCAGAAAGCATGCAGACAGCATCTGTGAGAAAAGGAAGCAGCAGCAGCGCTCAGCTGAGAGATGAATTTCGCCAAACCTGTCTCCGAGCAGCCGTTATCCTTCCCTGACCCCTCGATGCGCTGTCCGGGCGAGGAAGCCCAACCCGCAGCACGGCCCCACCAGGTGCGCCTTCCAGGGCTCCGGCCAAACATTAAAAGTCAGCTCCGGGTCTTCTCGGCCCCTTAGCGCTGTTCTGCCCCCTCCAGCCCTGCCGGGGCCGGGGCCGGAGCCGGAGCGGCGGGAGCGGGGCTGCGGCGGACGCCGGGCATCCCATTCCCCCCCCCCCCCGCGGAGGCAAGGAGACCTTTGAGAGAGGTAAATGCTTCATGGAGCAGAGTGGCCCGGGCTTTCCACTCCATCACGTCCCCTGTCCTAAGCATCAGCTCAGGCAGAGATTTTCTCAAACAGAAGTAGGGGGTGTAAAACCAATACAGGAAAATTCCTTCTAGATCATTACCTCATCGAGCTGGCTGTAATGACAAAAGGCCACATTTGATGAGACATTTTAGCGCCAATTCCCTTCATTTTAATGGGAGTCAGTTGCTGAAATAGAGTTTAAAAGCTGCTTATGGAGCCTCCAGCAGGCTTGGGGAAGATGCTGAATGTCTCTTCCTCCTTCATCCATCGCAGTCTGAACTGCATGTACCATCCTGGCAGCTCACAGGAGAATAATGGAGCTGCAAGAGGATGGACAGTGTCTCCAGGGTGGTGTAAAGAGTCTCAGAGTGCAGCACTGAAGAAATTTAAATAGAGCTGGGGGCAGAAGAGGGGGCTTTCCACCTCTCCAGATCAGCTGCATCATCAGGAGGATGATGAAGGCACTTGGGAGACAGGGTGAAGCGAGAGGCTGCCTCCCCCCTGGTTCTCCAGGGAGGCAGCCCTTGCTTTGCCTTCCCTGTTCCCTGCTGGGAAAGGTCCCTTCCTACACCCCGAGCTGGAGGGGTTGGAGGAGGCAGTGCCCTTGATGCCCTGGGGTTTTTCAGCAGCACCTTCAGCTCATCCCCAGCATTCCCCTACCACAGCCTTTATTTGCAAGGTAATTCCCTTCATCCCAACTGGAGTGCATCTGCTCTGGAGAGGATTGCTAGGGCTGGTCCTCCACAAGCTCATCCCAAATTGCTGGGATGGGATGCAGGAGCCTGCGATGAAGTGTGTGGGTTTGCACACCCGACTGGGATGCTCGATATATCCCCCCCCCCGCCCGTTCCTGCTGCAGTGGCACGGAGATTGAGAGCAAGTTCACTTCTTGCACAGTTGAAGGAAACTGGAAGCAGGGCTGGTGCTCCTGCAGCTGCAGAGAGCAGCAGGTCAGTGCCTTGACATCTTTACAGGAGTCCCTGGGAATAACCCAGGAGCACCATGTGGGGCAGGAGCGGCTCTCATGTGCCAGCACCAGTGTTTCTCCACGGCGGTGCAGTGAACCACAGCAGGGAACTCCCCTGGGCTCAGTAAAGCAAGAGGGAAATTCTTTTCACTCAAATGCATCCCTGTAGCAGTGGGATTTGTCCCCACAGGTCACAACGGTCCCTCCTGAGCCCCGGCATGGTCGTGTGCACTGCCGTCCACACTCCCTGCTCAGTATTTTCAGCTTGGGGAATGCAGCTTTGCTTGCCACTGGGGAATTTGGGTTTCCCTTTGCTCCAGGGACCCTCCCGAAATTGCCTTTAAATTAATTTTCAGGTTTTCTTCTGGAGCTGCCTTGGCTCTTAGTTTTGCCCTCGAGCTGATGACCCGCCCTCGCTGTGAAGCTGTCTGGACTTGGAGCTCTCTCCCTTTTCCCCAAGGGCTTCCTGGTGGCCTCCAGAATCTGGGCTTTGCCAGCTGGAGTGGCTCAGCCATGAGGAACCACACAGCAGCTGTGGCCGTGCCGGACACTTGCATGTCCCAGCTCTGCAGCATCCATAGGAAACCATCAGTAACAGCAATAACCATCTTCTCTCTGAACTGGCTTTAGCACCAGCTGAGATGTTTGGTTCAGGGGTGAGCTTGCGTGAAAGCTTGATTTTTAAAAATAAGGCTAATGTTGATGAGCTGACTTAATTTATGGGATTAAGGACAGATGTTGGGAGCACAAAGCCTGTATGTGGGAGCTGGGCAGCTTGGCCTGGTTGCATATGACTTTTGATGGTATTGCAGGGTGTCACCAGTAAATATGGCCAAAAGATGGTCCTGCATGTTATTTTACAAGCTATGGTGCCATTGTAGAAGTCGTCACATCCCTCCAATGCATGTGCTGGGGGGGATTCGGTTTTGCTCCTGAGGATGCTCTTTGGTTTTGGCTGTGCCTTGCAAGGTGTGCTCTTTGCATACCTGCCTTAAGGTCTCTTCATGGAAATGAGGCATGAAAACCTGATGGCCAAGTGCTAATTGCAGGACTGCGGCCTCTGAAGGCTGTGGCTTCTTAGTGCCTCTGGAGACAGTGCTCTGGGAAGCGTGGACAGCATCTGCAGGACATCCAGGGACAGCAAGGCAGCAGCGGTTGCAACGTTGGGTTCAGAGCAATGCTAAACCCAACTAAGGGTGAATTAATTAATTCCAGAATCCCGTTAAGCCAGGGAGGACACAAGGCTGGGGGCTGGGCTGCACAGCAACGACCCAAGCTCCCACTTGCCATGCAGAGAGCATAGTTGGGAATCGCTTGCCGAGGGGCTTCACCGTGGGGAGGACACAAACCCCGTTGCCCCTTCCCAGCCACAGTGCTCAATTCTGGGTTTGTCCCCTCTGCTTTTGGGGCCTGGGCACCCTGTCCCAGGGATGCCAGGGCTGGTGCCGTGCCCCCCATGGCCGGTGTGGCAGAGACCATTCCTGCCACGCACACATGCTGTCATGCCTGTCGTGATAGGGGCAGGTATCTATGATGGAGGCAGGCAGCTGCGATCGGGGCAGGTACCCACCCCCAGAGCTCTGCCTCCTGCTCACCCCTAGGCTCAGAGCAGGGACCAGACTCTGCTCCCAGAGGAATTTGGCTGCTACTCGAAACCATCTGATCCAGGAAAACACATTTGGTCCAGCAAAAAAATGACAAGCCATGTACCTGCAGTGTTGCCGAGCGGTGTGTCCATCTGTCCGTCTGTCCCAGGAATTGCAGCAGAGGCTTTAACGGCCACCTGAGGAAAACACGACCTGGGTCTTGACCCTAAAAGCTGCCCCCACCTCGCCAGGGCTGGGATGAATTGGGTGGGGTGGGTGGGTGCAGAGCTGGGCGCTGGCAGGTCGCCGGGGTGGCAGTGCTCCGTCGCCACAGGGATGGGGGATCCCGTTATCTTATTAAGAGCGTCCAAGTCACCATCCTCCAGTAAGTGGCTGAGCCATGACTAGACTGTAGTAATCCTGGGGGATTAGCGTGTTCGGCCAGAGCCAGCACCACAGGAGCATTTTTTTCTTAGGGCCGTGAAGCTTCTCTTCTGCCTTCAGCTGAGGGACAGCTGCCATGCTTTTCCTCCTCCCTGCTTTGGGGTTGCTTTTAGGGGATCCCATGAAAATAGAAGAATTGTTTGGGTTTCTTTCATGCCTCCCATCGGAAGATGCTAAAGTGCTTCTTGAGCACTGGTGGGAGCTGGGGAAAAAACAAAATACTCCTTGCCTGGGTGTTTGCCTGTCCTACAGTGGGATGGCAACCCCCACTCGGAGCCGTGCCCGCCCGAGGGTGCTGGGCTGAGGCCGGGTGTCTCGTTTAACCACGCCGGTTTAATTGCTTTTGTTGTTGGAACCGAGATTGCGGCAGCCGAGCGGGCTCCTGGGCGAGGGAAACCCTGTGCGGGTCAGCGGCCAGACCCTCAGGCGTCCCTTCCCCCCCCCAGGCACAGAGATGGGGCAGGAGGGGGGGCAGGGGATGGGGCAGGAGGGGTGCAGGTG